>JBAMJV010001568.1:0-82548 GCA_037951105.1 Echinarachnius parma | reverse complement strand
TTGGAAATTAGGTATCTCGAGTATTTATCCTCACGGATTCACAATATTATCTGTGGGTGAGTGAGTGAAAAGTCTGTTAGTTCTGATTCCAATTTTTGGTAATGTGACGTATCAATTTTACCTATCGTGACAAACCAAAATATACACAAATACAAACGCGAAGATATCAAGTGTGCGCTATTTCAAAATAACTGATTTGAGTGTGTAAGTATATAGGAGATGCAAGCCAGAACATGTGACTAAATTCGCAAATTTGAATGGTTCAAATGCGCATATTGTCTGACTTGCAATAGACCGCTTCTTGTAATGTATGCAAATAATATGCGTATGACGTAAGACTCCCCGTTGGCAAGCTTAACAATAGTAACTAGGTCCGGCAAGCTTAGTTTGCTGGAGCTTGCCGGACCTAGTTACTATTGTTAAGCTTGCCAACGGGGAGTCTGACATCATACGCATATTATGTGCATACATTACAGAAGCGGTCTATTAAACTGCAACTATACAACCGATTGCGATTCTTTGTCCAACACCCCCTGATATGATGCATTGCATGCTACTCTCTGTAATCTGGTAAAGAAAGCTTCCCTCATGCTAGGGTTACACCATGTCCCCGGCGGCCACGGCAGCCCCGTTTCAGGCCACCGTGGACAAAACTGGATGGACGTGAGACAACGCGGGGGGACGGAATGGGCAAACGTGACTGCCGTGTATGCCGGGACAGATATTTAAACTGTCAACAATTTGCCATGGCAACCTAGCAGGCCGTAGTAAAACGGGGTGAACGCAACAAAACGTGACAGGCTGTAACGAAACTTGAAGGCTGTCCGTAGTAGGACGGGAAGACATTCCCCGACATCTTACGGTCCTTTCCCGTCCTACTACGGACAGCCTCCAAGTTTCGTTACGGCCTATTACGTACTGTCACGTTTTGTTGCGTTCAGCCCGTTTTACTTTGGCCTGCTAGGCTTCTCATCCGCACCGTGACTGCCGTGGCAATTTTTTTTGACAGTTTAAAAATCTGGCCCGGCGTCCACGGCAATCGCGGCCTGTCACGTTTGCCCCCGCGTTGTCTCACGTCCATCCCGTTTTGTCCACGGTGTCCTGAAACGGGGCTGCCGTGGCCGCCAGGAACATGGTGTAAACGCACCATCAGTGGGGGGAATGCTAGGTTTACACCATGTCCCCGGCGGCCACGGCAGCCCCGTTTGCCCAAAACGTAGTGCGCCGTGAGGTTTTGACAAATTTTTCCTCTGTATTCAAGTTTTGTTAGGTCTTGCCAAGTTTTATCACGGTCTATCACGGTCTACCACGGTATCCGTGACGGGCCGTGGGGGGAAGAGCCCCTTCCCCCCACTGATGGTGCGTTAACACCATGTTTCTGGCGGCCACGGCAGCCCCGTTTCAGGCCACCGTGGACAAAACGGGATGGACGTGAGACAACGCGGGGGGACGGAATGGGGAAACGTGACAGGCCGCGATTGCCGTGGATGCCGGGCCAGATTTTTAAACTGTCAAAAAAATTGCCACGGCAGTCACGGTGCGGATGAGAAGCCTAGCAGGCCAAAGTAAAACGGGGTGAACGCAACAAAACGTGACAGTACGTAATAGGCCGTAAGGAAAACTTGGAGGCTGTCCGTAGTAGGACGGGAAAGGACCGTGAGATGTCGGGGAATGTCTTCCCGTCCTACTACGGACAGCCTTCAAGTTTTTGTTACGGCCTGTCACGTTTTGTTGCGTTCACTCCGTTTTACTACGGCCTGCCGTGGCAAATTTGTTGACAGTTTAATATCTGGCCCGGCATACACGGCAGTCCCGTTTGCCCATTCCGTCCCCCCCGCGTTGTCTCACGTCCATCCCGTTTTGTCCACGGTGGCTGCCGTGGCCGCCGGGGACATGGTGTAACCCTAGCAGAAGGGGCTCTCCACCCCACGGCCCGTCACGGATACCGTGGTAGACCGTGATAGACCGTGATAAAACTTGGCAAGACCTAACAAAACTTGAATACAGAGGAAAAATTTGTCAAAATCTCACGGCGCACTACGTTTTGGGCAAACGGGGCTGCCGTGGCCGCCGGGGACCATGGTGTAAACCTAGCATTAAAGGGGAAGGATATCCCGGTGGTATCACTACATATTGACAAGGTGTACCCATGATCGTCACAAATTTTGCGTACAAACGGATCTTTGTAGCATATGTTCAGTTGAAAAAAAAATTTCGCGGAAATGTTCATGACAATGTTCGCGAAATTTGAATACAGTGCGAGTCAAAAAAAACGAAACCGGACTTTGATAGCTTATAAATCCATACATCCAAAAGTATATATTTTTTTATATTGGTATCATGTTAAAGCTTGGAAAATTCCTTTTTATAATGATATATCATACACTCTGATCACTTCACGCTTCACCGAACGCGACCCTAATTATCCATAGGCATGCAAAAACTACCCGTGTCCAAGTTTGCAGTGTTCTTGTTTTGGGAATGGTTGCATCTGTTGTTTGATTGTCAAAGATAACTTCATCCTGCATGTCCTATTCAGGGGCCCCTGCCTCCAAACAGTGTGGTTGCTGATGTGAGGGACAGTGTGTGATCCCCTTCCACCCTGATAAACATGACACCTGATATTTTGTTGTGATTCACCAAAGGATATTCTTGAAACGTTCATATGAATAAAACGTAAACAGACGCATTCAATCATGATAAAACACAACAAAAAAACCTAAGTCCCCCCTAATCAAAATAGCGTAAAAAACGATGAGCTTTTGAGCAAATAACTTGGCAGGATTGTTCCTACACTGATTGAATAACTTCTCTGTGAAAATGAGATTGATCCGCCATGTCATGCATGAGTGAGCACACATTAAAGGCAAAATTGTCAATTTTCAAAAGTCACAAGAGTCAAAAAGTAACAATTTTACCTTTAATGTGTGCTCACTCACGCGTGACTCGAACGAACCAATTTTATTTTCGCACATAAGTTATTCAATAAGTGTATAAACATTCCTGCCAAGTCATTTTGCTCAAAACGTTTTCGTTAAAAAGTTATTGCTATTTTGATTAGGGCGGACTTAAACTTTTTTGTTGTGTTTTAGAACAAGACGACGGCAAACTTGGACACGGGTAGTTTTTGCATGGAATTTGGATAATAAGGTCGTGCTCGATGATGCGTAAAGTGATCAACATGACATGTGTGATGTATTATTTTTAAAGGCAATTTCCAAGCTTTAACATGATACCAATATCAACATATATATATTTGTAATTGTGGATTTATAAGCTATCAAAGTCCGGTTTCGGTTTTTGTTTACTCGCACTGTATATTAGGGCATATTTTCTAGAAGAGTCACATGATCTATTGTCATGACGATTAGTGACGTACCGTGGTCGGAATTTTTTTTTTTTTTTTTTGGGGGGGGGGGGGGGGGGGCGGGGCACGCAAAATTACGGGGGGCACACCTTATGTATTTCATTGTTTGGCTTTCTCTTTAAAACTGCCCACGACCTGAATTGGTATATGTAAACTGGGTTCCAAAAGAAACTTATCACTTCTTCAGAGCGACACCACATTAAAATCCAAAGCATAAAAAGTAATCATAATTGGGCATAGACTAGATATAATACTCCTTAGCAAGCTCATCTAAAAAAAAATATGTTTGCTTTAGTCAACAAAGAATGAAATAAGGTGAAATCGCAAGAGGTAATTTTTCAAAAATCACAGAAACTGCTCGCTTTCCGGGCACAGAGCTCGGTACGGACAATAGCCAGTCTAGTGGTTACATAACCCGCTTTGAAGTTGAATGAATAGCTATTGAAAGTTCTGAATAGACCGCCTTTCGTGGAAGTTCGCAGCGAGCAGTTTCTGTGATTTTTGAAAAGTGACCAGTAGTGATTCCATGGCATTTTTCTCTTTTTTGGCAAAAGCAAACTTGCAATTTTTGAGATATGCTTCATAATGAGAATAATAGCTTATCTGTGTCTAAATATAAATCAATTTGGTGCTATGGATTTTAGTGAGCGTCGCTCTGAAAAAGTGATAAGTTTCTTTTGGAGCCCAGTTTATGATTTAAAGAACCGATGCGCTATATAATTTGTACTTGTACTTTGTAAAACGTCGCTTGGGGCTGAAGTACACTTCCAATGAACAACAAACAACGCCAACAAAAATAGCGAAGCACAATGCATTTTATTTTTCATGTTTTGATGTGACTGTTATGAATAGCGAAATCAAGTTTTGTGTCACATTGGTTAACCACGTGACATACGAGGCGGAAGTACTTTGGAAGTAATTATGTCGCAATCTCTCTTTTAATTCATGAATTATAAGTGAGTTATAAGTGATGCAGCAAAGGAAATCATTAACTAGCGTTATGGGTATACTTAAATCCTTTTTATTAATTGACTGCTCGCACATTATAAATAACGAGCGGATCGAATTGACGTTTTACCGTCTACAATGAGTATAGATTTTCAATTTATTTCGACAATCAACGTTGAATCGATAAGAAGCGACAACAATGCCAGATTGAATCGAGGATACATTAAGGAGAGACATAATATAACAAGTAAGTATAACGTTTGCATATTACTAATTGATACCACCTAACTTATTGGTAGAGAATGTACATTAAGGTTGAGAAAATAAATTTTAAAAGAATTTTAAAGTGATCCATTAACTTTATATTTTCCCCTAAATGTAATGTTGGACTTCAATCATTAATATACACAATTTGTAAGATTCTTGAGAATGATGTGTGAGAATTTCACAGAACACGAATAAAGTTTACCTAGTGAAAACAGACAAAAAAATGACTGATTTGATCCCGATCTTTCGTGTGAAGTATTCGAATTTGGATACTATACAGGGTGGCCCCCCCCCCCCCCCCCAAAAAAAAAAACGGAACGGGACACAAAATAAAGTAACAAAATAATTATGTCCATTGGATAGGGTGTCTTTTCTCATGAAAAATGATACCGAGAACAGTAATTTTGGTTGTGTTGTTTTGTATTTAGGGCGCTTTGAGTGACACCATGTCAGGTTCCCATTTTTGTCAATTTTTACCAAGTCAGTGCCTGATAAATCGGACTTACTGCCCGTCATAGAATCGAACAACTGTGCCCATTCACTCAGCACACAGCTGAATGCACAATAACAATGGCGCACGTATTGCTCGTTGTTCGATGCTATGACGGGCAGTAAGTGCGATTTATCAGACACTGACTTGGTAAAAATTGACAAAAATGGGAACCTGACATGATGTCACTCACAGCGTACTAAAACAAAAACTACACGACCAAAATGAGTATTCTTGGTATCGTTTTTCATTGGAAAAAACACCCTATCCGATGGACATAATCATGATGTTACTATATTTTGGGAAGTGCCCCGTTCCGTTATTAGGGGCCACCCTGTATATGGACAATTAAGTATCCGAATTCATATTCTCTCTATAGACGCTCCCAAATTCAATCTTAAATATATTCATGATTATGAAGACTTTTGAAAAATCATAACACATTAGATTCTTCTGTTACCTAAGCAAAACAACAAGATACAAGAGAAGTGGAAAAGCTCCAAGTGATTTTTGATTGAAATTGTACAAAGATTACTTAATGGATCACTTTTATAGTATCAAATCTATTTCCACATCTGAATGAAATCATTTTAAAATGTTAAGATTTAAACTGTAAAATACCATCAATGTATAATGAATTATAAATAACACTCGGCAAACTTGTGCACATATGTACATCAGTAGAACAAATGGAAACGGTTCACAATATTCACATGGGACAATATCAAGGTTTTTTCCTCACGAACCGATACATTTCCATAAATATTCTTCGGTGTACCTGAAATATTCAAGGTTCGTAAAATAACGAAACAAGTCAAGGACTATCAAAACTTGGTGCACGATGTTAAAGTATCACAACAATGGAACCTTTCTTGGCCTTTATTTCCAGTCCATATATTGCATCTGAAAACCTGGATACTTATATTGACATCACGATTTCTTTGTCATTACACTGACAAAAATATCGAATTTAGTTCGTATAGGTTAACGCAGAGATTGTAGAATATGTTTTATCAATAAATCATTGACATGACAATGTGTTATTCCTCTTTAGCGTGCCGTATTAGGCAACGAACCAACGACACTGAAGAGCCGAAGAAACTTCGTCATTTTCTACCATGGCATTCCGTATGATTCGCGCGAGGTCCTACCCAGCATGTAACAGTTTCCGCTTCCTTCTCGCGGTATCATGGGTGATGTTGCTAGGAGTCCATAATTTCAAAATGGCGCCTCGTTGCGTGTCTGCAGAACAAGCTTCGGTACCGTCATTCGGAGCCCCTTCCGCTTCCATGTCTTCCGCAGGATCACACGTATCATCCCCATGCGAGATTGAGCTGAAGAACGGAAAGATGTATGCTGACTGCGAGGGAAGACATCTCAGAGAAGTCCCAGATTATCTCCCGGATGACATCACCGTACTTAACCTGTACAATAACGAAATTGCATTGCTCAACAGCACCTCTTTCGCTAGGTTCCCGTTGCTAGAAGTGATCATACTGACGCAGAACAAGATTGTTACTGTCGATAATAACACATTTTCCTCACTGCCCCAACTAAGATCCGTTATGTTGAACTTAAACAAGCTTCGTCAGTTACCCAACCGTTTATTTTCAGGGAATCAGAGGCTGGAAATGATAGATTTATCAAAGAATACATTTTTTCTCGTTCCCGTCAACATTTTGGAGCCCTACAACAAGTAGATTTGCATTTTATTACAATAATATTACTGAACTAAACTTCACTGGTTCTCCTCAATTGTATATTGAGTACATTCAGCTTTGGAATTTAAACCTTTCTTCAGTTTGCAGTGATGACTTTATCGGTCTTTCCCAAAGTACTTTACATGTATTTTCATTGAGGCATAACAAACTCACCACACTACCTGATGACGCGTTTAAAAACTTGGTAACAGTCCAGAATTTGGACCTCGGAAATAATATCCTCAAAGATTTTAATTTGAATTCTGTTCGTGGTATGAGGTCCCTGAGAGTCTTGAGTGTCTTCTGGAATAAAATAAAATCCATCGGCAGATTCATGAACATTACGAATGCTACGACATTAATCCCACCACTAGAAAACCTGACCATATCAAATAACATAATCCAAACTTTACCGTCTGGAACGTTCGTCCAGCTTGCCCAATTAGAGTACTTGGATTTCAGTCGAAACCGAATTAAGGAATTGCATACTGATTCTCTTGACGGACTCATAAATCTTCAATGCCTCGATCTGTCTTGGAATCCCATTGAGTACGTCAGTGCAGAAACATTTTCGGGTTTGAAACGTCTCCATACGCTAAAAATGGAAAACAACAACTTAAAAATCAGTCTGGATTCCATGCAGTTCAATGGAATTACCCCCCTCAAATTTCTAGACTTGTCTTCTAATAAAATCGAAAGTATCGAGTTGGGAACACCTTTGAACTTACCGTCTCTTGACACCTTGGATCTTTCGACAAACAACTTTAATTCCTTAACGGGCCATCCATTCCGGGGACTTATCAATCTGAAATGTTTGATTATTTCTGAAAATCCTATACAGACTCTTGGAGAGAATGTTTTTGAAGATTTGTCAAATATTACTGATCTAAGACTCTCATTTTTAGGGGCAGTCCCAAATATGAATCGCCCTTTCAATTCTCTGAGCACCCTAGAATACCTAGACTTATCGCATACTTATTTCGGGACCAATTTACATATGTTTAGTGGTCTGAAGTCTCTAACAACTCTAAATATCGCCGCTACGGCTATGACGGGAGACAAGTTTGGGCCAAGAAATCAGTCCTTGCTATGCCCCATGAAAGAACTCCAAGTCCTTATCCTGCGCAGAAATTCTTTAAACAGAATGGACTCTTGGACTTTTTGCGCACTGCCAAAGTTAAGAAGACTTGACCTAAGCAAAAGTCAGATCGAGGTCCTACGCACGGATATATTAAGTGGGTTGCATGCACTGAGAACTCTTGACTTACGGCAAAATAACATTCAGTTGATTTCAGCTGAACATTTACAAGATGTACCATCATTGAACATTCTTCTCTTAAAATTGAATCAACTTCAAGGAATCGTTGACAAAAACCTGTTCACGGGACTGACAAATTTAACTGTTGTTGACTTAACGCAAAATTCAATAACAGGTTTCATGGACAATGCTTTCCTCCCTATGAAGACTCTGACAGTTGCTGAAAACCCATTGTCGTGTGAATGTGATTTGCAATGGTTCCGGTGGTATATTGATCAGAGTAGCATGGTCTTAGGGAGTGCCAACCGAACGCTCTGTTCCGCAAAATCGATTTCCGCGCTCGCTGGTAAACCGTATCTAACATTTAAACCAGATGAGGTTTGTGGACCACGCATTGACCTTTACGTAGGGACCTCCATGGGGATATTTATGTGTTTGCTGCTCATTATGTTAGCATATCGCAGCCGATGGTGGATTAACTACAAGTGCTTCCATCTGAAGCTCCTGGTCGTGGGCTACTACGAGATCGAAGACCTCCGTGAACATCACGACTACGTGTATGACCTCAACATAATTTTCCCTGATGATGACGAGGCATGGGTCATGGGCGAGTTCATCGAGTGCG
Organism: Echinarachnius parma; assembly: GCA_037951105.1. Lineage (NCBI taxonomy): Eukaryota > Metazoa > Echinodermata > Echinoidea > Clypeasteroida > Echinarachniidae > Echinarachnius > Echinarachnius parma. The sequence goes on along the minus strand of JBAMJV010001568.1, from coordinate 73,893 downwards.
TTGAGCGACACCTCCAGGAATACGACCGACAGCGCATCGTGTGTGGCGCCGATGAGCTCCCGCTCGGAGGAACTCGTCTCGATGCCATCGATTACGTCATCGAGAACAGTTTCAAGACTATCGTCATTGTCAGTCTCGCGTCGGTCCACGATGCCCACTTCATGACGCAGCTGCAGATGGCCGTCGAACACATGAACGAGGTCCAGCTGGAGAAGGTGGTGCTGGTCTTCCGAGAAGACATCCCTGACAACCAGCTGCCGTACCTGGTTAGGCTGTTTCTCAGCAAGAACAAGCCGTACTTCAGGTGGTCGGATGACAGGTATGGTCAGATCTACTTCTGGCAGAAACTTACTAAGGTCTTACGTGTCAACAAGAAAATGAACAGTCTTTTGCCTATCTGATGTTTGTTAAAAGAGATGCATTATTTATTATAGGTTTTCCCATTCATTTTAACACTATTGTAATTCAATTTCATTAATTCGTCATTCAAATTCGTCCCGAGGAACCACCAGAGCGGAAATCCCAACTTCAATTTCGTCTTTCGTCAATCAATTTAACACAATCACCACACAATTTAGTCATTAGGCACACATTTTCGTCAATTGCAAATCAAATTCGTCGGTCACAGTTGCTGAACACATAAAAGCGAAAGCAATTTCGTCAATTGGCAACCAATTTCGTCAAAACTCCATTCAAATTCGTCCTATGTATTTAGGAGGTAATTTTCTGTTATATATTGTCTTGATTAATTGTTAAATTGTAACATTAATTATATAGGGGGCAACACACACACACACACACACACACACACACACACACACACACACACACACACACACACACACACACACACACACACACATACGTTTAAAACATATCTTCATTCAATTTTGTATAGAAATATATGTAATGTTGTTATGTTTTGTTTTATATATTTTGTAAGAGATTTGAAGTAAATCAAACTGGACTTTTTATTTATTTTGTTTCATCTTGATTTGGAAATAAAACAAACAAACAAACAAACAAACACACATCACACATCACACACACACACACACACACGCACACACACACACACACACACACTGGTTTTCCTATCCCCAACAAAAGGCTATACCACCTGACGAATTTGAATGACAAATTCACGAAATTGTTTGCACAATGACGAAATTGAACTTAACATTCACCACCCGCTCAGTGGCCGAGACGAATTCCAATGACAATTGACGATTTTGAATGCGAAATATTTGAAATTGGTTGACCAATGACGAAATAGAATGACCATTGACGAAATTGAAGTTGGGATATACGCTCTGTTGGTTTCTCGGGACGAAATTGAATGACGAATTAATGAAATTAAATGACAATAGTGTTAAAATGAATGGGAAAACCTATATTATCTTAACGTAAACAAAACATATTCATACAAGTCATGTTTTCCTTAAACTGGATCGAGCTCTTTGCAACAAAAATGTATTGTCTCTTATTTGATTGTCCTTTTCTTGTTATTACGAATGTATTGTAGATAATGTATGTAGTTGAACACCACCTGCTACAGCTTGAGTCTTCCACAGGTAAAAATGGAGGTAGGAGCTCCGTGGTCACCATGGTCACGATTAACACTTTTGAGCGCCATGGTTGATTGAAGTCAGAATACTCGTATAGAATATTAGATGTATTAATTTGTTCCTTAAGGCACACTATGGACCAGTGTGGCATATAATGTAAAGACTTCGACTTCTAACCAAGCTTCTATCATTTGTATGTGAATAGGGGGATTAAGCTATTCACGTAAACTTGTCAAGATAATGAGGTCAGTTGCTTTCTTGCAGTTTTTAATTTGGCACTCAGAGTGTTAAAGGGATAGTTGAGTTTTGGTAGAGAGGGCGCTATACAAAATAATTTGTTTGTGATCGAGATAATGAAAAACTGAGTGTCAAATTTGAAAGAGCATACCATTTTAATGGCAGAATAAACTTTATTATGATCAAAATCGGTTCAGAAACGGCTGAAATATCCATAAACATATCCATTTGTAATAAATGTGGGGCCCCACATGTATTCGATAATTTTGAACCAGCCGTTTAAATTCGTTTTAAAATGCTTCCTCTTTTCAAAATTTTTCAAAAGAGGTTTTTAGATAGTCGTTGATTATCTCTCTATATAATCACTATTTCAACGAAACATCACATGCACAATATTTTATTTAAAATGGTTTAAACAAATGCGTTTTTTAAAGCGCCCTCTTTAGTTTAAACAGCTCTTTTTTAATGATAACAGGCAGTAACTTAGACGTTTGTAATGTTTTAATTCCGTTTGAGCATGGTGGAGTTAACTACATGCACGGGCGTAGCGAGTTACGTAATATCTATTCAACTGGGGGGGGGGGGGGATGGATGAATAGATCCCCCCCCCCCCCCCCCCCCAGTTGAATGGGTATCAATGACATGTCTACGCCCGTGACTACATGTATTATTTGTAATGTAATGGTGCAGGTTTTGGTTACTAAAATTCAGTTTTACTAAAACTGTACTCTCTCTACCAGAACTCAACTATCCCTTTAAAGGTTATATTAACTACTTGACCACTTTGTGCAAAATCTGTACATTATAGCGGACTGCCCATGTACAGATTTCGAAGACTAAATGTACATTAATAATATGTATTATGTACTTATTCGATTATATATTCATTGGTAAAGTCTTGCATGGTCACAATAAAACCCACGATTTTCTTTCGTACCATATGTACAATTTATGTCGTGGATACATTTCTTACGATTGTCGTGGAAGTGATCAGAATTACATAGATATGCTATCATTAGATGCTATCACGACAGGAACATACAGGGAAGTCAGCACCTTTTTTTTTTGGCAATCAATGAGTAACTTGAGAGCATCGTGCAAAGTAGTTGATTTCACACGAATTTTGTGTAATTATCTCACGACAATCTCACGGATGACGTGCGATTGCTGTGCGATTGTCGCAAGAAATTCCACCAAACTTGTTGGCATCCGCAACATGTTATTTTCACACGAATGTCCAAATCTACAAAAATGAATCTTACTTGGATTTTATCACAAGGCCCTATTGCATGTATTGATGGTTGCCGTTCCCTGAAACCCTTTCAATGCTTGATGGTGAGATGTTATGTAAACCTGACACAAACACGAATGATATGAATCAACTTAGGGATATACATAATATATATATCCTAAGTTGATTCATATTATGTACGAGGGATAACAGAAGTAGGGCAGCTTGTTGTATATAAAGTACATTCAAAGATAGAGAAAACTACCAGAAATGCATGTATACATAATGTGTAGAGTTGGCGCCACCACTTATTGTGGAGTAGAGTGGCTTTATATTATAATCGAGAGTAGCGCCACCTATCGTCCAGAAATGGACACAAGATAGCGACAGGTGAAGAAGTTGTTGCAGATTACAGATAATTTTGTAGATGAAGTAATTAGTTTGTGAATAAAGACAATCATAACGAATCCTAATGTTTGTAATAACTTTTTGTTTTGTTTTTGAATATGTCAGAAAGATGGTCTACGATATGAAGAGTTGCAATTAATTGCAAGTCAGAACATATGACCTAATGCGCAAAGCTGGCTGGTTAAAAGTGCATATTTTATGACTTGCAACTAACTGCACCTTTACAGCCGATTGCAACTTTTTGTCCATCACCCCCTGGTGTTGCATGATACTCTCTGTAATTTGTAATAGGAAAGCTACCCTCAAAGGGGAAAGAAACGCTGGAATTTTCACGAGCTGTTACTGATAAGTGCAGAATTCCTGTTACTAGTCTTCTAGTTGTACATTTCCTCTTGCGTATATCACTAATAATGGAAATAATCAATGTTTTTGAAACCACTATCAACTCTTTTGACAATGAAACCCGGAAAAAATCGTTGCTTGCAATACAAGACAATACATATGATGAATAGTCTCTGAATGTTTGAACATGATCTGCAACGCACTCAGGAAAAGTTGTTGACAACTCCCCATACGATTTGTGCTCAGAATTTAAATTTGTTTAAACATTCTCAAAATATATATTACCCTTCATTTATGTTTTGTAGAATACATTATATACACACAATATCGTAGGTTTGGGGAATGAAAAAGTGTGAATATGACGAAAACGTAAGAAATTGGGACATTTGTGTATAAAACATATGGGTAGTTGTCCACAAGCTTATCAGCGTGCGTTGCCAATTTGAGTCTCCCACATAAATACATGCATCATCTATAAAGAGCCATAGTAGTTTTGTTTAATCTTGCTTAATAATTTAGCTTGCATAATTATTATGTTCTTATCGTTTTACGTTCAGAGATTATCTCTCCTAATCTATATGGCCGGTATTCTACTAGATGTACCAACTTAGGCTGGACTAGATGGACATAAAAAACACTATTACACCCAAGTGGAATTCAACTAGCACATTGATTGTTGTCATGCACCACTAGAGATAAACCCTATTGTTTCTCCTCATAATAACATTTCAATGACATTGTTTAACAAGTCACCAGTTATATTATGTCCTCTGACTAAAAGGACAGTATACAGGGTGGCCCAACAAAAACGGAACGGGCCAAAATAAAGTAGCACATGTATTATGTCCATCGGATAGAGTGTCTTTTCAAATGAACAACGATACCAAGAACAGTCAATTTGGTCGTGTAGTTTTTGTTTTAGGGCCCTGTGAGTGACACCCCCGGGGGGGGGGGGCACTCATGTATAATGTAAGACGGGTATGTGCCGCTTAAAAGAACCCCGTTTTCACACTCGATTGCCGCTCTAAAGATACCCGATTTTCAAAAATTGCCGCTCCATAGACCCCCGGAATGACTTGGCTAGGTAGTTCAGTAGCCTCAAGTCCATTATTCTTCTTCTAGCCAGCTCCTTGACCACCATTTGAGGGTTTCCGTAGGTCTTTGGTAGCTCCAAGTTCATGTATTTGCCCGTATTTGGTAGTTTTAGTCTGCTCCTTAGTCCCCTTAACTCCCGTTTCAGGGTTTTTGTAGCTCCAAAGACCCTTCAGGTTCTCTTTTTTGTCAATTTGTATTGAGCCAGCGCTTGATGAATTGCACGAACCGCCGTTCATATCGTTGAGCATCGCGCACTATTGTTAGTGTGCACTCAGTCGTGTGCCGAGAGAATGGGCCTGGTCGCTGAATGGTATTACGGGCAAGGAGTGCGGTTAAACTGGCATTGACTAGGTCGAAATCGACATAAATCGGCACCTGACATGGTCTCACTCACTGCGTCCTTAAACAAAAACGACCTGACCAAAATTACTGTTCTTGGTATCGTTTTTCATTGGAAAGGACACCCTATCCGATGAACATAAACATTGTGGTATTATATTTTGGGAAGTGCCCCGTTCCGTTTTTTTTGGGCCACCCTGTATAACTAGAGCCATGATCAAACATCCAATTGTCTGGATGTCTTATTACAAGAAACAATCAGCAGTGGTGCCCCGGAGTGGTGCATTACAACCATCAATGCGATTGTTGAATTCCCTTTGTCTGAACTGGTTTAACTGGTTACTGGGAATTTCTGTCTTTTTTTAGTCTAGCCTAAGTTGATACATTTAGTAGAAAACCGGCCTATCAGTCTACGAAAGAAAAAGATTGCTTGGGGTTCAACCCCCGCATACTCCCAAGAACAAACGTTACAGTTCAGCGCACCGGGGGCGCACCGTGGCTGTACGAGGTCTGCGCTGCAAACGGTATCTGGGGGCAGGGGCCCGTTTACGGACCAGCGACATTCACCATGGTAATTAGCATCATTGGCTCTAACTCATCGATGTCAGCACATATGCTAGAATAGCATACAAATCAACAGAATGTAGCAGAGCACACATACCGCCCCCCCCCCCTTTGTAACCGTAAAGGATTACAAATGCATATCTAGAGATCAGTGGAACTAGGGCTGGTCCTGGGTCAGTGGCGTAGCGTGGTCGGACTGATTGGGGGGGCACGAAAATTATTGGGGGGGGCACACCTTATGTATTTCTTTGTTTTTTCAAAAAATGGCCCCTTATGTTTTCTATTGTTTTTTCGAAATTATTGGGGGGGCACGTGCCCCCCCCGTGCCCCCCATAGCTACGCCACTGTCCTGGGTCATGATCGTGCTCTCGGCCACAGGAGTCTTTTTGTTTATAATTCTATTTTTGGGACAATACAATTACTGCTATTCTGTATATTCGTAGGGGCACACGTGACCATCAAACGTCTAGTAAAATACCTCTTTTTTGTTAGTGTTTTCATTATTGCACAAGAGCAAATGTGGAAAGGGCACGGGTGTATTTAACCAAATCAAAACTGTTTGATTGCACCATACATGTATAATGCATTCTCCATAGACAGCCCAGGTATTTTCTAAATTCGGTCCCGAACGGGTTAATGTACCATAAACATGTTATCTTAAATGTGTGTGAGAGGCAGCTTGAGTAGTGTGTATAGTGATTACCCGAGGGAAACAAGAAAAGTGACCACTGTAGACAGGTTAGACAGGTTACCTCTATAAAAATAATGTTCCATACAATTGGTTTGTATATACAGGAGGTCATTATAGACAAGTTGGATGCCATAGACAGGTCGCCACTAGTGCAGGTTCGACTGTGCTTTTTTGTTAGGAGGGGGAGGGGCAAAGTGAGGGGTTAAGAAGAAGGGAGTTATAGCGGCCGATCCATGACGGAGAGTGTCGGAGAGGGTCGTTGACAATCTTTCACTGTAGGCTCTGAAATCAAAGTTTAAAATCGTAAGAACACACGCAAAACGTAAAATTTGAGATTTCAAGGAAAAGCGCAACAAATATGTTTGATAATGATATTATTATTATCATGTGGTTATTAAATATGGTTGTACTAGTCCCCATCTCCATATATTAGTCGTCGTTCTGTGTTATCGGTGTGATAGCGTGGCGGATCACAGCTTCACTCAGTTCGTCCAATCACCTATCCAGGTTATCAATTGAGACCATTGATCCGAACACAGCGCAGTGAGAGAGAGAGTCATTGGGCGAGGTCTTCGTAAAACGTCGCTTGGGGCTGAAGTTCACTCCCAATAAACAATGAAATCACAAATATTGAATGGAAGCACGATGCATTTGTTCATGTTTCGATGGGTCTTTTAAGAAGGGCGAAATCAAGTTTTGTGTCAATTTGGTTAACCACGTTGCATGCAAGGCGGAAAATTAATTATTCGTCATATATCTTGTAATACTGGAGAGTTATAAGTGATGCAGCAAAGGATTTCATTATATTACGACATTATATAGCGTTATGTTTATTATTCTATGATGCTTTCATAAATTGTCTGCATGCACGTTATAAATAACTAGCGGATCGAATGTACGTGTTATAGTGAGTGACAAATTTCAGTTTATTTGGACAATCAACATTGGATCGATAAAAGCGACAACAAAATTATGCCCGATTGAATCGGAGTAATAATTTCATCGAGTATTAATTTAGGAGAGACATAGTACAACAAGTAAGTACGACGTTTTTTTCATACTGTTTACTTATTGATATCGCCTTATTGATTGGTCTGGTAAATTGAGGTTGAAAATATTAAAAAGGGTGATGTATTTTAAGCATCAAGTTTATTTTCTAGATCTGAATAAAACAATTTTCAAATACCAAATTTAAACTGTAAAATAAATGTATGGTGAATTATAAAGAACATTTGGCAAACTAGTGCACGTACACTATGTGCATCATATTAATAGTTCACAATATTTGGAATGTGGGAGAAAACACATCTTAAAAACATCTATAAAAATACAAAACACAATGGTTTTTCTCTGAACCACTACAGTTCAAGAAAAACGTTCCGATATGCCTGCGATTGTCAAGGTTCATAGCAGATCCACATTGTCAAACTTCATAACAGTTACATGACGAACCAAGACAAGTAAGGGCTATACTACAAGTAGACAACGGAGGAAATAACAATAGTACTTGCACGATGTGAAAGTATTACAGCAATGGAAATCTCATTGGCCCGAATTCTCATCAGTGGCTCAACTTGAGCCTGGCCTAAAAAGACAAAGACTACTGGTAACACTTTGCACCAGTAGACCTATTGTCTCGTAATGTCCAGGATGACCCAGGACGCAATTTGGCTGATGACAGACTTTACTATGGCTAAATTTCAAAGGGCCCATTGTCCTGATGTTTATAAGCAGCTCTCAAGGGATTGACTTGATAATAAAAGGAAACCATAAGAATATCTCCGGGGACCATAGTTACGAGACAATAAATCTACTGGTGCAAAGTGTTACCAGTAGTCTTTGTTCTTTTAAGGCCAGGCTCAAGTTGAGCAGCTGATGAGAATTCGAACCATAGACTTTAATTTTCTGTCCGTTGACCATTTGGGAAAATAGTGGTTGCATCTCATAAGAACCTAGCTGCTTACTAAATTGACATCTTGATTTGCATATCATATAATTCTGTTTTTGAGGGTTAACGCAGAGATTTCTAGAATATGTTCCATCCACCAATCAATCCATCATGCATTGACATGAAAATGTGTTTCTTCCTTTATTTAGCGTGACTTATTAGCTCTGATCTGCAGGGCTGCCGCCACTTCTTCAATTTCTACCATGGCATTCCGTATGAGTTCCGCGAGGTCCTACCCAGCCTTGAACAGTTTCCGCTTTCTTCTAGCAGTATCATGGGTGATGTTGCTGCTAGGAGACCATAATTCTAAAATGGCGCCTGGTTACGTGACTGCAGAACAAGCTTCGGTACCGTCCTTTCGCGCCCTTTCATCTGTTATGTCTCCTGCAGGATCACCAGTATCACCCCCGTGCGAGATTGAGCTGAAGAACGGAAGTCTGTCTGCGGACTGCGAGGGAAGACATCTCAAAGAAGTGCCAGATTATCTTCCGGATGACATCACCGAACTTGACATGTTCAATAACGCAATTGCCTCGCTCAACAGCACCTCTTTCGCCAGGTTGCCGTTGCTAGAAGTGATCATACTGACGAAGAACAAGATTGTTACTATCGATAATAACACATTTTCCTCGCTGACCCAACTTAGATCAGTTATGTTGAACATAAACGAGCTTCGTCAGTTACCCGACCGTTTATTTTCAAGGAATCAGAGGCTGGAAATGATAGATCTATCTAAAAATAACTTTTCTCTCGTTCCCGTCAACATTTTGGATCACCACGACAAGTTATCTAGATTTGTATTTTCTTACAATAATATTACTGAACTAAACTTCACTGGATCTCCTCAATTTTATATTGAGTACATTCAATTTTGGAACTTAAACATTTCTTCAGTTCGCAGTGATGACTTTATTGGTCTTTCATCAAGTACTTTACATGTCTTTTCATTGAGGCATAACAAACTCACCACATTACCTGATGACGCGTTTGAAAACTTGGTAACAGTGCAGAATTTGGACCTCAGAAACAATATCCTCGAAGATTTTAATTTTAACTCTATTCGTAGTATGATATCCCTGAGAGTCTTAAGTGTAGGATTGAATAGAATCACATCCCTCGTCAGATTCAGGAACATTACGAATGCTACGACATTAATCCCACCACTAGAAAACCTGACCATCTCAAATAACCTAATCAAATCTTTACCGCCTGGAACGTTCGTTCATCTTACCCGATTAAAGTATATTGATATCAGTAAAAACCGAATCAGAGAATTAAATGATGTTTCTTTTGAGGGTCTCGTTAATCTCCAATACCTTGATTTGACTGAGAATTACATTTATTACGTCAGTGCAGAAACATTTTCAGGTTTGACACGGCTACATACGATGATACTGCGGAATAACAACTTTACTCTCAGTTTGGATTCAACACAGTTTAATGGAATTACCCCCCTCAAGTTTGTAGATTTGTCTTATAATAAAATCGAACGTATCGAGGTGAAAACACCTTGGAACTCACCGTCCCTCGACACCTTAGATCTTTCAAAAAACAAGATTACTTCCTTAGCGGGCAATCCATTTCGGGGACTTGTCAATCTGAAATATTTAATACTGACTGAAAATCCTATCACACTTTTAGGAGCGAATGCATTTGCAGGGTTGTATAATATTACTGATCTCAGACTCTCGTCATTAGGAAAAGTCCCACAAATGTATCACCCTTTCCGTTCTTTGAGCACATTACAACACTTAGTCTTGTCGCATACAGATTTTGGGGAAGATTTACATGTGTTTCGCGGTCTAACGTCTCTAACATATCTAAATATCGCCGTTACGGCTATGTCAGCAAACCGGTTTGGGCCAAGAAATCGGTCCTTGCTATGTCCCTTGGTAGAACTTGAAATCCTAATCATGTATGGAAATTCTTTGAACGGAATGGACTCTTGGGCCTTTTGCGCACTGCCAACATTAATGAGACTAGATCTCAGCAGGAGTCAGATTGAGGTACTTCACCCGGACATCTTTAGTGGATTGCATGCAATGAGAATTCTCAAGTTGCATCAAAATAACATTCTGTCAATTTCATCTGAACATTTACGAGACTTTCCGTTCTTGCAAATTCTTATCTTAAAAGTCAATCAAATAAAAGGAGTAATTGACAAAAACCTTTTCATGGCACAGAGAAATTTAACTGTTGTTGAACTATCGCAAAATGCAATAACAGGTTTTACGGACAATACTTTCCTTCCTATGAAGACCCTAGTAGTTGCTGAAAACCCACTGTCGTGTGAATGTGATTTGCAATGGTTCCGGTGGTATATTGATCAGAGTAGTCTGGTCCTGGGGAATGCCGACCGAACGCTCTGTTCCGCAAAATCGATACCCGCGCTCGCTGGTAAACCCTATCTAACATTTTTACCAGACAAGGTTTGCGGACCACGCATTGACCTTTACGTAGGGTCCTCCATGGGGGTATTCCTGTGCTTGCTACTCATCGCGCTAGCGTATCGCAGCCGATGGTGGATTAACTACAAGTTCTTCCATCTGAAGCTCCTGGTCGTGGGCTACTACGAGATCGAAGATCTCCGTGAACATCTTGACTACGTGTATGACCTCAACATCATTTTCCCTGATGATGACGAGGCATGGGTTATTGGCGAGTTCATCGACTGTGTTGAGCGCCACCTCCAGGAATACGACCGACAGCGCATTGTGTGTGGCGCTGACGAACTCCCGCTCGGAGGAACTCGTCTCGATGCCATCGATTACGTCATCGAGAACAGTTTCAAGACTCTTGTCGTTGTCAGCCTCGCGTCGGTCCACGATGCCCACTTCATGACGCAGCTGCAGATGGCTGTCGAACACATGAACGAGGTCCAGCTCGAAAAGGTGGTGCTGGTCTTCCGAGAAGACATCCCTGACAACCAGCTGCCGTACCTGGTGAGACTGTTCCTCAGCAAGAACAAGCCGTACTTCAGGTGGTTGGACGACAGGTATGCGCAGATCTACTTCTGGCAGAAACTTACTAAGGTCTTGCGAGTCAACAGGAAAATGAACAGTCTTTTGCCTATCTGATGTTTGTTAAAAGAGATGCATTATTTATTATTATCTTAACGTAAACAAAACATATTCATACATGTTTCCCTTAAACTGGATCGAGCTCTTTGCAACAAAAATGTATTGTCTCTTATTTGATTGTCCCTTTCTTGTTATTACGAATGTATTGTAGATAATGTATGTAGTTGAACACCACCTGCTACAGCTTGAGTCTTCCACAGGTAAAAATGGAGGTAGGAGCTCCATTTGATTTTGTTTTAATATTTGAAGAGATACATTCTTTTATCAATCGACCTACACAAAACATGTCTTTTTTTTTAACTGCGTAGTTCTGGGGGGGGGGGGGGGGGGGGGTGGATGGGCGGGGAGTATGTACCCCGATATAATATTTCTACATAAATAATAATACAAAAACAAATACATAGCGTGTACAAGCCCCAAATAATGACATGTCATGGAACCTTTGATGGAGAGGAAACATCGCCGGATGTGCTTCTAATGAGCATCCTGTTATAAGCATGTTGACTTCTGTTTTTATACAACACAATATTAAGGTCAAATATGTGATGTGTACACTAAAATGCAGATAAACAGTAGTTAACAAGCATTTTAATGTCACGGAACCTTTACTGTAATACATAGGCCCCGCCCCGTTGCAGAAAGAGATACAATCGAGTGTAAGTCACATTATTAATTGCAAGTCGGATCATGTGTTCTAAATGCGCAATGATCTGATTGGTTGAAACACGCACATTTTCTGACTTACAATTAATTGTAACTTACAATTTGTTGTATCTCTTTCTGCAACGAGGCCATGATGTGTATCAAAGGGTGCTCACATTGTGATGAGCAATGTCGCTGTGAAATATAACATTGTGAAACAAGGTGGGTTCCTTCAGATTCCACTGTTTCCCCCTAATGAGGAGAATCGAATCGTTGAGTAATATTGATAACTTTTGGTGGTTAAACAAATTTCTCACTGTATTAACTTATTACTGTGGTGATGTTAATAATGTTTAATATCTCGAATATTCATTGTATTTGTCATGTGTTTTGATTTGGGCCCGTAAGAATGTTGTTTCGTTATGTGTGCGACATGGCTGAAATTTAAAACGAGAGCCTAGTTATAAATATGTGTAAATATGTGTTTACTATTTTATATAAGATTAAAGGGAATTTACTTGACAACTAGTCACACGTTCCAACGATATTTTTGACCGTTGCATTGTTATGCTCATATCAATCTCATTCAAAATATTGGCTACACATTAGATAGCACCTACATGTATGGTTATTTAGAAGTAAGTTATCTACTTTAGGATGTAGGTTCAAAGCAATTATCCCCATTCATAAATGTATATCCCTAAAATACCAATATTTCCAGGAATTTATTGTCTGATATCAACTAAAAAGATCATTGCACAAAAAGTATCCTACCGAACATAATACCTGTATTTTGTGCCTCGGTATATTTTGTGCTCTTGTATGAATCGTTTATACAACTTTACATTCTCTATGGAATTGAGGTATGGGGAAGCAGTAATAAATCTCACTTTAATCGTTTTTATTTTGCTCAAAAGATGGCTATGCCAGCTATTACATTTTCATTATTGGGGACATCCTCGAAACCACTGTTTAAACAATTGGGTATATTAGATGTGTTTAGTTTGCATGAATTTTCAGTTTTAACATTTGTATATGATTTGTACGTAGGGAATTTACCACAATCTCTAGTAGAATACTGTCAGATTTTACACCATACTTATGAAAAAAGAGAGAAAGAAAACTCAATGCTACGCTTGCCAATTTGTAAGACGACACATGGTACACTCTCCATTTCTTTTGTCGGACAAAAGCTTTGGAATAGCATACCCCAGAAGATCAAAGAAAAAATAAATTTTCATTTCGTAGGACCCTCACAATTTATTTGATAAACAAATAAATCATCTTTTACATTTGTTATACTTTCATTTTGAATGTATACAATGTAATTTTCAGAATTATTATATAATTATATTTAATACAAGATACATGTAATAGAGAGAACCAATCTCGACTAGCACTTGTGCTAACTGTTGATCTCTTTTAACATGTTCAATACAAATTTTAACTTTTGTATAAATATAAATTAATCGTTTACAGTTCGTATGTTAACAATTTGTCTTGCATGTACATACGAAATTGTTTTTGTTGTTGTTGATAAAACTTCAAACTTCAAGTTTCAATCGTAATACAATATTTTGTGTAGTTTGGTATAATCTTCCGACCAAATACGCTATTCAATGTTTTGATTTTTCTTGTTTCACACGACGCTGGTCATGAGAAAGTCCACGTCATTATTTGTAATCAAAGTCCAGGGGGTGTTTCACAAAGATCCTAAGTTGAACTTAACTCTAAGTTGGACCTAACTACTATGGAAAGCCATTTGAAGCCTTGGAATAAAATATATTCAAAAGCAAAAAACAAGCATTTTAGACTTTTCATAAGTGTTGCATCAATAACATGAAATCTCTTATAATAAAAAAAATGTTAATGATTTGAATCAACATTTTATGCCTTCGAAAAACGACATTTACAAAAAACTAGTGGCTTTCCATACTTTTTAAGTTCAACTTAGAACCTTTGTGAAACACCCCCCCCCCCCCCCCCCGACACCAGGGCCAATGTCGTGAAGCCCTTCTAAGTATATTACATCTACATTAGGCAATACCATACCATTTTAGTTACCTACTATAGTGCCAATAACTATGAAGTTGACAAAAACTAGTTTGCAACTAAGAAAATAAGTTATTAGTTATATAAGCTAATACAAATCCAAATCGAACTAGGTATTAAACTAAACCAGCAGTGTTCATGCAAACGTGTGGGTATACTGATTGTTCCGTATGTAATCATGTATAATCAAATTCATGTGCGCTCAATACCGTTACTGTCTTGTATATAAGCTTCATGTCCATTATCATATTCATGTATATTCAATAATAGATCAGTCTTTTGTCACACATGAAAGTTGAATAAATCATCAATCGAAACTATTTTGCTTATTTAATGTCCGTGTGAAAGTACTTCATTAAACTTGGCTTTAATAAACTCAACTTACCTTCATCTGTTCATTGGCCCATTATCTTGTATCAGTTTTTTTAAAAGGGATGTTGTAACATTGTCAAAATCCTAAAAGCTAAGTACTTAGAAATGTTCACATATCTCGTTGTATTCGTATAATAGAAGCATGGAACAGGTTTCGGCTTCCCTGCCTATTACACGCCTATGTGTGTGAGAGGCGAATTGAGTATACAGTCAAACACGTGTGTAGTGACCACCCGAGGGAAACAAGACAATGACCACTATAGACAGGTCAGACAGGTTACCTCTATAAAATCTTCCATACCATTGGAGGTCACATTTTGTAGCCACTATAGACAGGTTGGCCATAGACTACTACCACCCGGACAATAATAACCCCTAGGACAATTAACCCAGTGGGGGTAATTGTCTTGGGGGTTATTTTCCGGAGAAACTTGTCTTGGCGGGGGGGGGGGGGGGGGGGGGGGGGGGGTGGGGGGGGGAGGGGGTGGTGGGGGGGGGGGGGGGGGGGGGGGGGGGGGTGATTGTCCGGGGGATAGTTGTCTTTGCATTGGGATAATTGTCTTGAGAGGTAATTGTCCTGGTGTAATTGTCCGGGGGATAGTTGTCTTTGCACGGGGATAATTGTCTTGGGGTAATTACCCAAAGACAATTAATTGTCCGGGGGATAGTTGTCTTTGCATGGGGTCATCGACCTGGGTGATTGTCTAGGGGTATTAGTCCGGATACGCTGTTTAAAACGTCGTTTGGGGCTGACGTTCACTTCCAAAAAAGGATATTCCGAAACACACTGCATTTGTTTTCATGTTTCGATGTTATATTTTATGAATATCGAAATAAAGTTTTGTGTCAAATTGTCACCTGACATGCAAGGCGGAAGTATTTTGGCATTAATTATGTCGCAATCTCTCGTTTTGATTCATGAGACTTCTAAGTGATTCAGAAAACGAAAGTATCATCGTATCACATTATCTAGCGTTATTGGTATAACCTTTCATTTATTGACTGCTCGCACATTTTAATTAACTAGCGGATCGAATTAACGTATTACTTTCCAGTGAGAAACGATTTTCAATTTATTTCGACATTCAACATGGAATCGAGAAGGAGCGAAAAGAATTCCTGATTGAATCAGAGTTATACTTTATTCGAGGATACATTAAAGTGATCCAGGTAAAGTGTCTAACTCCACGAAAAATACTTGGAGCTTCCTCGTTTCTCTTCTGCCGTGTTGTTTAGCTTATGGTAAGAGAAGAATAAAATAGGGTTCGATTTTTTCAAATGTCCCTTTAGTATGAAGATAATTATCATTGAAAATCATTATTTCAAAAGCGTTAGCTAACGGTTTTGATACAAAGTACAATTGTCGTCGCTGAACACGTCCTGCCAGCGCGCATGGGAAATTTTCCCGACCCACTGAACTTTGAGCCTAGCGTGCGCAAATTCCATGAATTCCGTACCGTCTGTAGCTGTATACACGGGTGCGGATATCGTCAAGATCAAACGGATGATTATTACTCCGACAAATCTACAACAGACCATCAGTATTCGGTGATAAAATATGAACTCAATATTCGTTTTTTTCACTAGGTAAACAGTGTTCGTTTTCTTTCAAACTTTCACAAATCTTTCAATTCTATTTTACAATGATATTGATATAGGATTGAAGTCTCAAATGTCAGTTTGTGCAATATCTGACACTTTACACGGATCACTTTAAGAAGAGACACAGTATTACAAGTGAGTATGACAATTCAATGTTCCTTTTTTTTAGTATCAAGTCTATTTCCACATCTGAATTAAACAATTTTAAGTACAAAATTTAAACTGTATAAAATACCGTAAATGTATAATGAATTATACATAACATTTGGCCGACTTGTGAACATATACACCAGTAGAAAGAAATGGAAACAGTTCACATTATTAAAATGGGACATAGATTTTCTTCACAAACCGATTAATTTCAATAAATATGCTTCGGTGTATCTCAAATAACCCAAGGTTTATACCAAAAAACAATTAAAAAAAACAGTTACAAAACACGCAAATTTCGTATACCTGAGGGTTCGTTAATCCTAAAATGAAATAGGGTTCGTTAATCCGAACATTTGTTGCATTATTCCGAAGGTTCGTTATTCCGAGGGTTCGTTATTCCAAAGGTTCGCTATTCCTAAAATGAAATCAGGTTCGTTATTCCGAAGGTTCGTTACTCCGAAAATAAAATCGGGTTCGTTATTCCGAAGGTTCGTTGTTCCGAAGGTCCGTTATTCCGAGGGTTCGTTATTCCGAAGGTTCGCTATTCCTAAAATGAAATCGGGTTCGTTAATCCGAAAATGAAATTTGGTTTATTAACATGCTATAATTTCATATAAAGAGATTTAAAAAAATTAAATGTTTGATTGGTCTGGCCAAGGGAGGGAAAGGGGGAGGGGATAACAAACCCAATATAATTTTCGGATTAACGATCCCTTTTTTATTTTCGGACCTTAGGAATAACGAACCTTCGGAATAACGAACCTTCGGAATAACGAACCCGATTTGTTTTTCGGATAAACGAACCTTCGGAATAACGAACCCGATTTCGATTTAGGAATAGCGAACGTTCGGAATAACGAAACCTCGGAATAACGAACCTTTGGAATAACGAACCATCGGAATAACGAACCTTCGGAATAACGAACCTTCGGAATAACTGAACCTTCGGAATAACGAACCTTCGGAATAACGGACAGTAACCAATTTTCAGTCCATATATTGCACATTATGATAACCTGACTGCTTATTAAATTGAAATCTGGATTTCTATAACGTAACATTGACAAAAACAGCATCTAAATTTGTAGGTTAACGCAAAGATTTGTATACCGTATGTCCCAAAAAAATTTACAATCGGACTTTCTGCAACGATAACTTTAAAGATAGTAGATCAATCATAATGCTATTTCAGGGTATGAAACTATAACTGATTACCTACATCTTGCAGAAAACCCTATTCGATTTGCTTCAGTGGTCATGGAGAATGGGGATTTTTTTTTTTGGGGTAAATCATGTCATGGGTCCGTTTCTTCCAAGTTTGACACTTGGATGCTCTTGGCACCCATATGAATGGAAATATTTTGCTCACAACTGTCAGGGCATTCTCCATGACCACTGAAGCAAATCGAATAGGGTTTTCTGCAATATGTAGGTACTAACTTATAGTTATATTTTTATGGGGGACATCCAATCAATCAATCAATCAATCAATCAATCAATCAATCAATCAATCAATCAATCAATTAATCAATCAATCAATCAATCAATCAATCAATCAATCAAGCAATCAATCAATCAATCAATCAATCAATCAATCAATCAATCAATCAATCAATCAATCAATCATTCAATCAATCAATCAAGTAATCAAACAATCAATCGATCAATCAATCAATCGTTTACATAACAATGTGTTTCTTCCTTAATTAAGCGTGACTTATTATATTAGCACTGATATGTTTCCTTTTACCACACTAGACAACGAACCAACGACACTGTACAGCCAAAGCCACTTCTTCAGTTTATACCATGGCATTCCGTATGATTCGCGCGAGGTCCTACTCAACCTTGAACAGTTTCCGGTTTGTTCTAGCAGTATCATGGGTGATGTTGTTGCTGGGAGTCCATAATTTCAAAATGGCACCTACCTGCGTGTCTGCAGAACAGGCTTCGGTACCGTCAGTCCGCGACTCTTCCTCTTCCATGTCTTCTGCAGAATCACACGTATCACCCCGGTGCGAGATTGAGCTGAATAAAGGAAGCCTGTCTGCGGACTGCGAGGGAAGACATCTCAGAGAAGTCCCAGATTATCTCTCGGATGACGTCACCGTACTTAACCTGTACAATAACGAAATTGCCTCTCTCAATAGCACCTCTTTCGCCAGGTTGCCGTTGCTAGAAGCAATCACAATGACGAAAAACAAAATTGTGATCATTGATGGGAACACCTTTTCCTTACTTCCCCGCCTTCGATCCGTTATATTGAGTTTCAATGAACTTCGTCAGTTACCCAACCATTTATTTTCAGAAAATGAGGAGCTTGAATTGATAAATCTGTCCGACAATCACTTTACAGACGTTCCAGTCAACATCCTGGATTATCGCAACAAGTTATCTAGATTTGCATTTCATAATAACAGCATTATTAAACTAAACTTTACAGGAACCTATCCACTTTACATTGAGTACATTCAACTTTGGGACATAAACATTTCTTCAGTTTGTAGCGAT
Source organism: Echinarachnius parma (assembly GCA_037951105.1). Lineage (NCBI taxonomy): Eukaryota > Metazoa > Echinodermata > Echinoidea > Clypeasteroida > Echinarachniidae > Echinarachnius > Echinarachnius parma. Next base: position 55,058 of record JBAMJV010001568.1, on the reverse strand, counting down.
GACTTTATTGGTCTTTCGTCAAGTACTATACATACTTTTTCATTAAGGCATAACAAACTCACTACACTACCCGATAGCGTGTTCGAAAACTTGAAATCTGTCAAGAATTTGGATCTCGGACATAACAGTATTCGAGATTTTAATTTGAACTCAGTTCGTGGTATGGTGTCCCTGACAGTCTTGAATGTAAACGGAAATACTATCACATCAATCGACAGATTTAGAAACATTACGAATGCTACGATATTATTCCCACCAATAAAAAACATGACCATCTCACATAACCGTATCAAAACTTTACCGCCTGGAACGTTCGTTCATCTGGCCCGATTAGAATACATGGATCTCAGTCGAAACCGAATTAATGAATTGCCCAACGATTTTCTAGAAGGGCTCATAAATCTTCAATGCCTCGACCTGAGTCGAAATTCCGTCAAATACGTCAATAAAAATGCATTTTCTGGCTTGAAACGCCTCCATACGATTAAACTGGGAAACAATAGATTACACACTTTGGATTCAGCAAACTTTAGTGGAATAACCCCACTCAAGTTTTTGGACTTGTCTTCTAATACAATTAAACGCATCAATGTAAATACATCTTGGAAATTGCCGTCCCTCGATACCTTGGATCTTTCAAGAAACCACATTGATTCCTTAACGGGCCATCCATTCCGGGGATTTATCAATCTGAAATGTTTAATTCTTAATGGAAATCCTATTAAAATTCTAGGAGGGAATGCATTTGCAGGATTGTCAAATATAACAGATCTCAAACTATCATCGTTAGGGACAGTTCCAAATGTGTATCACCCTTTCGATTCTCTGAGCACATTAGAAAGCCTAGACTTATCGCATACTTATTTTGGGAACGATTTACTTTTGTTTAGCGGTCTAAAATCTCTAACAACTCTAAATATCGCCGTTACGGCTCTGACGGGAGAAAAGTTTGGGACAAGAAATCGGTCCTTGCTGTGTCCCATGAAAGAACTTCAAGTTCTTATCCTGCGCGGAAATTCTCTAAACGGAATGTTCCCTTGGACTTTTTGCGCACTACCAAAGTTAAGAAGACTTGATCTAAAAAAAAGTCAGATCGAGGTTCTTCATCCGGATATATTTAGTGGGTTGTATGCCATAAGAACTCTTGACTTGCAGCAAAATAGCATTCAGTCAATTTCAGCTAAACATTTACGAGATGTTCCGTCATTGGAAATTCTTCTCTTAAAATTGAATCAACTTAAAGGAATCGTTGACAAAAACCTGTTCACAGGACAGACAAATTTAACTGTTGTTGACTTAACGCAAAATGCAATAACGGGATTCACGGACAATACTTTCCTTCCTATAAAGACCCTGATAGTTGCTGAAAACCCATTGTCGTGCGAATGCGATTTGCAGTGGTTCCGGCGGCATATTGATCAGAGTAGCCTGGTCTTGGGGAATGCCAACCGAACGCTCTGTTCCGCAAAGTCGATTTCCGCGCTCGCTGGTAAACCGTATCTAACATTTAAACCAGATCAGGATTGTGGACCACGCATAGACCTGTACGTAGGGTCCTCCATGGGGGTATTTCTGTGCTTGCTGCTCATCGTGTTAGCGTATCGCAGCCGATGGTGGATTAACTACAAGTGCTTCCATCTGAAGCTCCTTGTCGTGGGCTACTACGAGATCGAAGACGTCCGTGAACATCTCGACTACGTGTATGACCTCAACATCATTTTCCCTGATGATGACGAGGGGTGGGTTAAGGGCGAGTTCATCGAGTGTGTTGAGCGCCACCTCCAGGAATACGACCGACAGCGCATCGTGTGTGGCGCTGACGAACTCCCGCTCGGAGGAACTCGTCTCGATGCCATCGATTACGTCATCGAGAACAGTTTCAAGACTCTTGTCGTTGTCAGCCTCGCGTCGGTCCACGATGCCCACTTCATGACGCAGCTGCAGATGGCCGTCGAACACATGAACGAGGTCCAGCTCGAAAAGGTGGTGCTGGTCTTCCGAGAGGACATCCCTGACAACCAGCTGCCGTACCTAGTAAGACTGTTCCTCAGCAAGAATAAGCCGTACTTCAGGTGGTCGGACGACAGGTTTGGTCAGATCTACTTCTGGCAGAAGCTTACCAAGATCTTGCGAGTGAACAGGAAAATGAACAGTCTCTTACCACTGTGATTGTTGTTAAAAGAGATGCATTATTTATAATTATACTTAAGTAAACAAAACATGTTCTTACTCTTTATTTTTACCTGGATCGAGAGTTTTTGAAAATGGATGACGTTTGTCCTGCGAGTTTTTTGCCGCTTTGATTTGAGATTTGATCAACCTTATTTTATCAATCAACCTACACAACAACATGCCCATGTCTTTTTTAACCTGCGTAGTTCTTACAAAAAATTATACAAAAAAAAAATACATAGAGTGTACAAGCCCCAAAATAATGACATGTCATGGAACCCTTGATGAAGAGGAAATAATTTTAGTAAACACCGCCGGATGTGCTTAGGCATGTTGACTTCTGTTTGTATATAACACAATATGAATGTCAAATATGTGATGTACACTGTAAACAAAATACCGCGATATTTACTTAATTTAATTATGTTAAAAAACTGCCTTAATTTTTTCAAGTATTAGTAACTTGATGCTATTTTGAGTATCTTCTACTTAAAATATCATACAATCGTCATAACTTAATCGTCAATAAATAAGTATGTTTCTTTACGCTATTTAATGAAGTAAAATGTACGAATTCGATTTAAGTTTAAATCACTAGAAAGAATCAATAAAATTGAGTAAAATACATTTTCGTAGCGAAATGGAATATATGCTTTTATTCAGAAAGTGTTCCTCCATTTAAAGGGAGCGTTGAGTATTGGTATTTTCCGAAGTGCCTCCCCCCCCCCCCCCCCCAACAAAAATGTTTTTAATTGTAACTGATTTGGTTGATTTCAATTCCATGTGAAAGATCATTACAAAAATCATGGGAAATAATAATAATTCCCATTCAAATGCTCTCATTGTTGTGAAATTTGCTTTCAAAATATTACATAAAAGTGATTGACGTCCGGCTATCACTTTTAGAGAACGCTAGCGCGAAGCGCTAGCGTTCTAGGTCTTCCTATGCTTACCGCGCATGTACAATGTGTATCGCAAGTGCCGTTCGCCGCTCGCATCGGCGGCCATCGCGATCATCTTTCGTTCAAAATCTGTTTGGAGTCGCGCTAACACAGCGGAATGGAGGGAAAATCATGATTTTAATCCAACCGACAGTTGGATCACATATTGGAGAATGAATCGGTGGTAAGTACCGTATCATATGTATAATTTTAAGCACAATTAGCGTGCACTAACAATATTCACTTCAGTCCCGTATTAGGAGGACCTAGAACGCTAGCGCTTCGCGTTCTCTAGAGTTAATTTGTAATGGCTCTTTTTGAATGATAACAGGGGTTTTACTTAGTCGTTTGTAATTGTGTATACTTTTCGAGCATGGTGGAGTTATAACTATTATTTGTACCATAATGGTGCAGGTTTTGGTTACTAAAGTTAAGTTTGACCAGTACTCAACTATCCCTTTAACTTATTATTCAGAACGCAGTATCCTTCATTCCTAAACCTAGGTATATAGGCTATCAGCATTCGTTTTATCATTCGCTCTTCCTATATACCGTAGGCATGCATGATTAACTTATATAATGGTGCGTCTTTAAATGAACATTTTTAACAGTTAATATTCGTAAAAAGACCCAAAGAGAACCGACAAATAATTTTGCAAAGATTTTATTTCCAGAAAATGAACGTTCCACTGATTATTCATCGTACGTTTTAATTTCACTTATAATTATAAAGGCGTTTTAATGTACATATTAGATTATTAGTTAAAAATTGTAAATCTTCGTTATGTTTTAAATCTGATTCATGAATATTCATGAAGTAAAGTTAACTTAAATCTACACTATTCTTATATTATTGTTACTCAAAATAATACAAAGTAGAAATTACTTAATTATTTGTATTTGCTTTTGTTAAAATTACTTAAATATATCTAGTTTATTTTTCTACTTATTTTTGTAATGTCATTTTTACATGAATTTATTGAGTTGTTATGTTTAAGTTTGTAGAACTTAAATTTAGCGAGTACGCAGGACAAAAATGTGTTTTTGCTTAAATTCTAATTGGAAAAAATAAGTAATAATTACTAACTGAAAGATTTTTTTTTACAGTGATACACTAAAATAAAGATTAAAAAAGAAGTCAACAAGCATTTGCATGTCACGAAACCTTTAGTTTAATACATGGACGTGTGTATCAAAGCGTGCTCACATTGTGATGAGCAATGACGCTATGAAATGTAACATTGTGATACACAGTGGGTTCTTTTAGATTCCACTGTTTTCCCTAATGAGGAGAATTGAATCGTTGAGTAATATTGATAACTTTTGGTGATTTCTCTCTTCATTACGATATTACTGTGGTGATGTTAATAATGTTTAATATCTTGAATATTGATTGCATTTTGTCATGTGTTTTGAACTGGGCCCGTATAAAAGGTTGTTTCTTTATGTGTGCGACATGACTGAATTTTAAAACGAGAGCCTAATAAATGTGTAAATATATGTATAATATTTCATATAAGTTTGAAAGGAATTATTTGACAACTAGTCACAACTTTCACCGACGTTTTTTGACCGTTGCATTGTTGACTTGTTGCATTGTTATGCTCATATCAATCTCAATCAAAATATTGGCTACAAATAGATTAGATATGACCTACATGTATGTTTATTTAGAAGTGGGATATATATTTTAGGATGTAGGTTCAAACCATCATATTGTATTTTAAAACGATTATCCCTACTCATAAATTTACAACCCTAAAATATCAATATTTCCAGGAATTTATTGTCTGATATTACCTAACAAAGATCTTTGCATAAAAAGTGTCCAGCCAAACATAATACCTGTCAAGTTAGATATCAATTGAAAACTTACATACAATAGAAATGTTATTTGATTTAATTAAGATGTACAGTTCTCTTTTTAACCAAAAAGGATATTATATTTGGTATCGCTAAACATATCTTAATTATACCATATACATTTTCAACACAATTTGGGAAAATTTGCCGAAAATGCGAAAATGCACATGTAACGAAAACTTGCCCCATTTTAAACACGTGGCCATTTCTGGCACATTAACCCTCTGTGTACCACAGCGTCTGTATATAGTCACAATTCACACGTAATCATATCTAAATGCACGTATTATATACGTGTGGACGAATTGCAGAGACATTTGACTCCTAACGAAGATTATATACATTGTAGATGAGTCAGATTAAGCTGTTCATGTAAACTTGTATTAAGAAATATACGTGAATTCGCACAATTTTAATGTGACACTATGAAGGATAATATTCATTGTTTATAATCAGATTACCGTTGTTTGGCTATCCCGTAATGTATTTATGAAGTAAATTATCAAACACATTACCCTTTCATTTTGTAGAGTTTGTTATAATCTTCCGACCAAAAAAGTTATTCAATGTTCTGAGTCCAGGGCCAATGTCGCGAAACCCTGCTATTGTCTATTGTTGATGTTACATCTACATTATGCAATACCATACCATTTTTAGTTGGCCTACTAATGCCAAAAACTATGAACTTGACAAAAACTAGTTTGTAATTAGCAGATTATGAACATAAGTTATTTGTTATACTGTATAAGCTAATACAAATCCAAATCGAACTATAGGCATTAAACTAAACCAGCAGTGTTCATGCATACGTGTGGGTATACTGATTGTTTCCTTATACAATCATGACTTGTATAATCGAATTCATGTGCGCTCAATACTGTTACTGTCTTGTATAGAACAAGTCTATAGGGTAAGCTTCATGTCAATTATCATATTCATGTATGTTCAATAATAAATCAGTCTTTTGTTACACATGAAAGTTGAAATAATTATCAAGCGAAACTCTTTTGCTTAATAAATGTCCGTGTGAACATGGTGAAAGTACTTCATTAAACTTGGCTTTGATAAACTCAACTTGCCTTCATTGCCCATTATCTTGTATCAGTCTATTAAAGGGATGATGTAACATTGTCAAAATCCTAAAAGCTTAGTACTTAGAGGTTTTCACATATATTGTTGTATTTGTATAATAGAAGCATGGAACAGGTTCCGGGTTTCCGAATTTCTCTTCCATTACAAAGATATCTATGATTGAAAAAACAAAGATGGAAAGTGAGATGGAAAGTGCCCGAATGAAATTGCGAGTGCCCAAATGTGATATATTGATCGCCCGAATGAAAGATGGTAAGTGCCCGAATGTAGAATTTTGATTGCCCGAATGAGAGGTGTTGATTGCCCGAATGTGAGATGTTCATTACCTGAATGTGAGATTTCGGGTGCCCAAATATGAAATGCCGATTGCCCGCCTATCGTTGCTTTCCAGATCCTAGGGGTGGGTGTGTGTTTGGGGGGGGGGGGGGGGGGAGCTCCCGCCTAATATGTGTGTGATAGGTGAATTGAGTATACAGTCAAACACGTGTATAGTGACCACCAGAGAGAAACAAGACAAGTAACCACTGTAGACAGGTCAGACAGGTTACCTCTATAACATGTTCCATACCATTAGTTCTTCTATGCAGGTCACATTTTATAGCCACTATAGACAGGTTGGCTGCAATAGACAGGTCTCGCCACTAATACAGGTTCGACTGTACTGGGAGGGGGGGGGGGGGGGGGGGGCAAAGGGAGAGGTTAACAAGGAGGGAGTTATGGCGACCTATCCGTGATGGAGCGTGTCGGAGAGGGCCTTTGACAACTTTCCACTCTACGGTGATTTTGGAATTGTGTGTATCGAAAATTGAAATCGGAGTGGCGTAAAAACACACACAGAACGCAAAATTTGACATTTCAAGAAAAAGCGCGACAAATTACATGCTTGATAATGATGTGTGGTTATGGTTGTAGTGCCTTAAAGCGTCTCCATATGTTAGTGTTAGCCAGTATTCTGTGTTATCGGTGTGGTATCGTGACAGATTACAGCTTCACTTAAAACGTCAAATCAACTATCCAGGTTATCAGTTGAGATCAGTGATCCGAACACGGCGCAGTGAGAGAAAATTCACGGGCGAGGTATTTGTAAAGGTTCTAGCACTACTCCCGGACAATTACCCCCTAGGACAATTAACCCCGTGGGGGGGGGGGGAAATGTCTGGGGGTAATTGTCTTGGGGGTTATTGTCCGGGGGAACTTGTCTTGGGGGTAATTGTGCGGAGGATAGTTGTCTTTGCATGGGGATAATTGTCTTGGGTGTAATTGTCTTGGGGTTATTGTCTTGGGGGTAATTGTCTTGGGGGTAAATGTCTTGAGGGGTTATTGTCCGTGGGGTAATCGTCCGGGGGTGATTGTCAAGGGGGTTGTAGTCCGGATACGCTTTTTAAATCGTCGTTTGGGGCTGAAGTTTACTTCCAATACACGACAAACAACGCAACAAGGAAATTCCGAAGCACGGCAATACATTTGTTTTCATGTTTCGATGTGACTTTTATGGATAGCGAAGTCAAGTTTTGTTTAAAATTAGTTACTTTGGAAGTAATTATGTCGCAATCTTTCTTTTGATACATGAGAGTTATAAGTGATGCAGCGAAGGATTTCATTACATAATTACCACATTATCAAGGGTTATGGTTTTTATCTTTATAACATACTTTCATAACGCGTCTGCTTGCTCATTATAAATAACAAGCGCATCGAATTTACGTATTACTTTCCAGTGAGTAACAGTTTTCAATTTATTTCGACAATCAACATTGAATCGATATGGAGCGAAAACAATTCCCGAGTGAATCAGAGTAATACTTTATTCGAGTATACATTAAGAAGAGACACATTATTACAAGTGAGTATCACATTCAATATTACTTATGTTTTTTCAGTAAGTCTGTTTCCACATCTGAATTAAACCATTTTAAATACAAAATTTAAACTGTATATAGAATACCGTCAATTTATAATGAATTAAACATAACAATTGGCCGACTTGTACACATGTACATCAATAGAAAGAAATGGAAATAGTACACACTATTAAAATGGGACAATTGCAAGGTCTTTCCTCACGATACATTAAAAAAAATATGCTTCGGTGTATCTGAAATATTTTAAACAGTTACCAAACGAAATAACACAAGTAAAGGGATATAATTCAGTACTATAATAATAAGAAGAGACTAACATCAAAAGTTGGTGCACGATGTAAAATTATTACAATAGTGCAGTGAGTGCACAATCCATCTTCTTGGCCTTTATTTTTAATCCATATGTTGCATCTAATGAGAACCTGGCTGCTTATTACATTGACGAATTCTGATTTTGTAGGTTAACGCAGAGATTTGTAGAATATATGTTTCATCCCATCGGTCGATCGATCAATCAATCAATCAATCAATCAATCAATCAATCAATCAATCAATCAATCAATCAATCAATCAATCAATCGATCAATCAATCAATCAATCAATCAATCATTGACATGACAATGTGACACATCAACATAGCATCCAAACTGACGATTCGATCATTCAAATTAGAGCGATTTTTCTTTAAGTGCTGTTCGATATATTCAATTTTACTTTAAGAGCATTAAAATTCGTTGATAGGCATTTGATTTTGTACAATCGTCATTCAATTTCGCGTAGGTAATGAAGAGCAAGAAATGTGTACCTCAATCACCATTCAAATTCGTTTATAGGTACCCGATTTCGCACATTAAGCCTTTTAATTGGTTTGGTATACAATACAATACAATACAATACCATTTCTTATATAGCGCTAAATACAAACATGTTTCATAGCGCTTTACATTTAGGGAATTAAATACATTATAATACATTAAATACATGAAATACAACTGAATACATAACACAAAAATAAACATGCAAATATGCATAAAAGATTGCTGCATATTTACTTATCAAACAAGTGGGTCTTAAGTAGTTTTTTGAAGGAATCTAATGAGGGTGCTAGTCGGATAGAGAGAGGGAGATCATTCCACATACGTGGAGCATACATAAAAAATGAGTTGTCGCCGGATTTAGAATCTAGGAATTTGGAGCATTGTAATGTCGGAGTTTGAGCGAAGACCAGGTCTAGAATTACGAAATGATAGGAGAGAGCGAAGATAGCTAGGGGTGTTATTTTGAAGGCATTTATATACGATGGTTACAATTTTGAACAATACACGTTTACTGATGGGGAGCCAATGTAATTCATTTAACAGAGGGGTAACATGTTCGTATTTCTTAACCTTAAAAATGAGTTTTGCTGCACGGTTTTGTACTCGCTAAAGACGTTGCATGTCGCTTGATCGGATACCATGTAGGAGTGAGTTGGCGTAATCGAGTTTGGATGAAATGAGGGCTCGGGTAGCATGCTCACATGCTTGTTGGGTGATATATGGTCGTATGCGGGATATGTTGGAGAGCTGAAAATGGAGTCCACGACATAGTGAAGAAACATGTTTATCCATTTTCAGGGATGAGTCATATGTGACGCCAAGAATCTTAGCTGTAGATACAGAAGGAACTGATGTGTCTGATATGGTCAATACGTTTCTTAGCAACCGTTGCTAAGAAACAGGCCGGATGCATTGGCTCCACCTTTTAAAATATTCAGTATAGGCTCAAGTATAACTATTCCAAGTTTCATACTTGTATCATTTTCCGAGCGATTTTCGCCTTTTTTTGCACCGATCGCCTAGACTAGTAAGGGATATGTCTGATAGGAGATGCTTGGACTGTGGAGTTGATATTATAAGGAATTCAGTTTTGTCACAATTTAACTTCAGCATGTTGGATTGCATCCAGATCTGGAGATGCTGGTATATAAATATTCCTTCTTAATATAATTTTGGTATTTGTCCATAGTGACGTTTCACATACTACTGTGCAAATTCAAAGACATATATTCCCCATAAGCATGATAAGTACACATTGTGCAATTGAATCACAGTGATTTTCATAATGAATATAATCTCATTAATTTCATAAATTTTGTATTTCAATAAATGTTTATATATCTAATCTTCATTCAATTTATCTATCAATTTCATCATTATTCATCATGTTGATTCTTCTTTTTTTGTTGTATTAATTTAATTCAAACATCCCGCACTCTACTTGTTCTTTTTTTCTGATGTACATAGTTAGTGTACGCCCATTAAGAATTAAAATGCACACTTTTTACAATAGCTTGCCTATTGACGAATTTGAATGCCCGAATACCCACGACAAAATTGTCCGCTCTAAATTGGATGCTCCTTTTTAAATTTTATTTTGGCCGGAATTTCCGATAGCGTGCTTTAAATGTTAAAGTAAATGACCATTTTCGAAAATCAAATGATGATCCCAAATCATCAGTCAATTTCGTGCAAAAGTGAATGATCGAATCGTCAGTTTGGCTGCTGTTTTGACTAATTTGAACGGGAAAACCTATTATATTAGCGCTAACCTGTATCCTTTTACCACATTAGGCAACGAACCAACGACACTGCCAAGCTGAAGCCACTTCTTCAATTTCTACCATGGCATTCCGTATGATACGCGCGAGGTCCTACTCAGCCTTGAACAGTTTCCGCTTCCTTCTAGCAATATCATGGGTGATGCTGTTGCTGGGAGACCATAATTCTAAAAAGGCGCCTGGTTGCGTGTCTGCAGAACAAGCTTCGGTACCGTCATTCGGCGCCCCTTCCGCCTTTACAGGATCACACGTATCACCCCCGTGCGAGATTGAGCTGAGGAATGGAAAGATGTATGCGGACTGCGAGGGAAGACATCTCAGAGAAGTCCCAAATTATCTCCCCGATGACATCACCGAACTTGACCTGTACAATAACGAAATTGCATCGCTAAACAGCACCTCTTTTGTCAGGTTCCCGTTGCTACAAGTGATCATACTGACGAAGAACAAGATTGTTACTATCGATAATAAAAACCTTTTCCTCGCTATCCCAACTTAGATCCGTTATTTTGAACTTTAATGAGCTTCGTCAGTTACCCAACCGTTTATTTTCAGGGAATCAGAGGCTGGATATGATAGATCTATCAAAAAATAACTTTTCTCACGTTCCCTTCAATGTCTTGGATCATCACAACAAGTTATCTATATTTGCCTTTTATGACAATAATATTACTGAACTAAACTTCACTGGATCTCCTCAATTACATATTGAGTACATTAAACTTTGGGGCTTAAATATTTCCTCAGTGTGCAGTGATGACTTTAATGGTCTTTCTCAAAGTACTTTCCATGTCTTTTCATTGAGGCATAACAAACTCACCACACTACCTGACTGTGTGTTTGAAAACTTGGAAACAGTCCAGAATTTGGACCTGGGAAGAAATATCCTCAAAGAATTTAATTTGAACTCTGTTCGTGGTATGGGATCCCTTAGAGTCTTGAGTGTCTTCTCGAATAAGATCAGATCAATCAAAGGATTCAATATTACGAATGCTACGACATTAATCCCGCCACTAGAAAACCTGACCATCTCAAATAACCTACTCAAAACTTTACCGTCTGGAACGTTCGTTCATCTTGCCCAATTAGAGTACATTGATCTCAATCAAAACCGAATCAGAGAATTGCATAATGATTCTTTTGAGGGACTCATTAATATTCAATACCTCGATTTGTCTAGGAATTCCATTTCTTACGTCATTACAGAAACATTTTCGGGTTTGACAAGCCTCAATACGCTCATACTGCGAAATAACAAGTTTGCTGGCAGTTTGGATTCCACACAGTTCAATGGGATTACCTCCCTAAAGTTTTTAGACTTGTCTTATAATAAAATCGAACGTATCGAGTTGAAAACTCCTTGGAATTTACCGTCCCTCGACACCTTGGATATTTCAAGAAACAAGATTAATTCCTTAGCGAGTAATCCATTCCAGGGATTTATCAATCTGAAATGTTTAATACTGACTGAAAATCCTATCACAACTTTGGGACGGAGGGCTTTTGCAGGGTTGTATAATATTACTGATCTCAGACTGTCGTCATTAGGACACGTCCCAACTATACTACAGCCTTTCTATTCTCTTAGCACTTTAGAAACCCTAGACTTTTCGCATAATTATTTTGGGTACAATGTACTAATGTTTAACGGCCAAATATCTCTAACAACTCTAAATATCGGCTCAACGGCTCTGACGGCAGACCAGTTTGGGACAAGAAATCGGTCTTTGCTATGTCCCATGGAAGTACTTCAAGTTCTTAACATGCACGGAAATTCTCTAAACGGAATGTTCCCTTGGACATTTTGCGCACTGCCAAAGTTAAGAAAACTTGATCTCAGCATAAGTAAAATCGCGGTCCTTCACCCGGACATATTTAGTGGGTTGCATGCACTGAGAACTCTTGACTTGCAGCAAAATAACATTCAGTCGCTTTCATCTGAACATTTACGAGATATTCCGTTATTGAAAATTCTTCTCTTAAAATTCAATCAAATTAAAGGAATCGTTGACAAAAACCTGTTCACGGGACAGACGAATTTAACTGTTGTTGACTTAACGCAAAATGCAATAACGGGTTTCACGGACAATACTTTTCTTCCTATGAAAACTATCTTTGTTGCGAAAAATCCACTGTCGTGTGAATGTGATTTGCAATGGTTCCGGTGGTATATTGATCAGAGTAGCTTGGTCTTGGGGAATGCCGACCGAACGCTCTGTTCCGCGAAATCGATTCCCACACTCGCTGGTAAACCCTATCTAACATTCAAACCAGATCAGGTTTGTGGACCACGCATTGACCTGTACGTAGGGTCCTCCATGGGGGTATTCCTGTGCTTGCTGCTCATCGTGTTAACGTATCGCAGCCGATGGTGGATTAACTACAAGTGCTTTCATCTGAAGCTCCTGGTCGTGGGCTACTACGAGATCGAAGACCTCCGTGAACATCTCGACTACGTGTATGACCTCAACATAATTTTCCCTGATGATGACGAGGCGTGGGTTATGGGCGAGTTCATCGAGGGCGTTGAGCGACACCTCCAGGAATATGACCGACAGCGCATCGTGTGTGGCGCTGACGAACTCCCGCTCGGAGGAACACGTCTCGATGCCATCGATTACGTCATCGAGAACAGTTTCAAGACTCTTATCATAGTCAGCCTCGCGTCGGCCCACGATGCCCACTTCATGACGCAGCTGCAGATGGCCGTCGAACACATGAACGAGGTCCAGCTTGAGAAGGTGGTGCTGGTCTTCCGAGAAGACATCCCTGACAACCAGCTGCCGTACCTGGTGAGGCTGTTCCTCAGCAAGAACAAGCCGTACTTCAGGTGGTCGGACGACAGGTATGGTCAGATCTACTTCTGGCAGAAACTCACCAAGGTCTTGCGAGTCAACAGGAAAATGAACAGTGTTTTGCCGCTTTGATTTTTGTATTAAGAGATACATTCTTTTATCAATCGACCTACACAAAAACATGTCTATTTGAACCTGCGTAGTTTCTTTGGGAGAGGGGGTGGGGTGGGTGGGGAGCATGTACCCCATATAAAATGTTTACATAAATTATACAAAAATAAATACAATGGCCCGAATTCTCAACTTGTGGCTCAACTTGTGCCTGCATACAAGACAAAGACTACCAGTAGCACTTTTCAGCAGCATACTTATTGTATCGTAACTATGGTCCCCGGAGATAGTCTAATCGTTTCATTTCATTATCAAGTCAATCCCTTGAGAGCTGCTTAAAGCATCATGACAATGGGCCCTTTGAAAATAAGTTATAGTAAAGTCTGTCATCAACCAAATTGCGTCCTGGATCATCCTGGACATTATATTGCTGGTGACCTGTTTCACTGTTGTACTGTTACGAATTGAATTTCAAAGAGCCCATTATCCTAATGCTTATAAGCAGCTCTCAATGGATTGACTTGATAATGAAATGAAACGATTAGAATATCTACGGGGACCATAGTTACGAGACAATAAGTATGCTGGTGAAAAGTGCTACCGGTAGTCTTTGTCTTTTAGGCCAGGCAGTTGAGCCGCACGTTGAGAATTCGGACCTAGTGTACAAGCCCCAAATAATGACAATTAATTGTATCTCTTTCTGCAACGGGGCCATGGTGTGTATCAAAGCGTGCTCATATTGTGATGAGCAAAGACGCTGTGAAATGTAACATTGTGAAACACATACGTGCCTTCGCAGTTCTTTCATCGCAAGCATCACGTGACACTTTTTTAGTACACTCGGAATCGCCAAATACTAGCAGCCGCCGTGTTGTGTATAATGTCAATGGACCAGTTACTTCCTGGCATGACACCCACAACTAAATGAAGATATGTTTTCATGAATTAATTTTATGACACGTTCAGTGCTAATTATGCAAAGAGAACAACATTTGTCTACCATTCCAGCAAATACGATCGTTTCTGTGACATTGCAATGCAACAAACTTACATTTGATGAACAAATTTCGAAACTCGAAACTCGAATAGAGCGAGCATCGTGAGCGAAGCGAACACATCGAGCGCGAAGCGCGAGAGTCTTTCTCTCCTTGCACATTGGTTGTTGTTTATTACTAATGTAAACCTATTAAATAACGAATATTCATCTACCACGGGATGTAGTAGGGGAGGAATAGGGGGGTCCCATGCACCCAAAAGATATATTTTTTTAACCTACATTTTTGTGAACCTGAATGTGTCTAGTTAAAGAATTTTGATGTTAACAAGACCAAATCGTGTCCCATGGGTGTGTTTGGCGGCCATCTTTGACACCATGTTGGAGTTCAATGGAAAAAAGTGTAACTAATTTAAATGTTAAATAACGGGGCCATAACAAGAAAATTGAACATGTATTTAGGGATAGTTGGCAACGAGGGATTATTTTTAAATAATATTACAATTATTAAACCAATTTGAATACGTAATTTAGCCATGATCGTGGTGGCCATCTTGAATTTTGACAAAAAAAGACGATTTTCTAATATATGTCTTGGAATATATCTAATAAAAAGACTAATAGACACGATTGTTCATGAAATGCATCATGGAATATTTGATCAATATGTTCTAGTTCATAATTCAATCATATAAATTTAAACAGGGGGTCTTGGCCGCCATTTTGTACCACTCTTGGCCACCATGTTGGATTTCATTGAAATACATGTAAATTGCTTATGTCTGAAGTAGGGTCATATAAAGACATATTAACATATTTTATATGGGTGAAATTGTAAGGAGGGATAAGTTTAATGTATAATTATAATGATTCAACTAATTTGAATGCATAATTCGACAGCCATCTTGGATTTTGGTGAGAAAAAAAAATATGTTCATATATCTTGTAAGATAAATGAAATAAAACAGAAAATACAAAACAAATAAACATGGTTTTTGATAATTTCGCAACTAGGGATGTTTACAAGATATAATTTAAGTTATTTGTATGCCTGCCATCTTGGCAGCCATCTTGGATTTTAATGAACAAATCTAAATGTACGGTAAATAAATGATCTTTCAAAATAAGTACCGTAAATTCAAGTCAAACAATCACATTTTCTGTATGCCATGTTTATTGATGTATGATCTCAGAATATACAACCCCACAGTCATACGGGTTTTGGTAGGCAGTTTGGCGGCCATCTTTAACTTAACCGATCTCCAATCATCTGCTTTAGCAGATCATTTGCAGATTGTTGCCGTGTCTTAAAATACATGTACATCGGATATGTGAATTGCCTGAAGGTGGGCTGAGTGAAGTCAGATCCCTCTGGAAATTTGGAACCGACCATAAATGTATACTGGGCCAAGAGCCCAGAGTGTATCCACATTCAGTTAAAGCTTTACCTTCAGCGAACGTGCCATACTTCTCTTGTACAAAGGAGGTGTCCAATAACGGTTGGTGGCATCACAGTTAGGTTTCACCACCTGTAGCATGATTCCACCAGTGCCGTTTACTTCATGTTGATTCATGCAAGGTTGTCATTATGTTGCTATTTGTAATTTATCATTATTTCATCCTCATGGATAATGACTTCCAGGGAGTCATCTTATCCATGGCAGGATTCAAAACTTACATGTACGTCTAACCCCTGTATCACAAATGCATACGCACTGACCATGCTGACCCACACCAAGCCAACAAGGAGTCTGCACGAGCCTGTGATAATTGTGTAGATGCCACCTCAGCAAGAGAAGAAAAATTGAATCCACAAGGTCACTGATGTAATACCTTATAAACGCGTAAGGTGAGGCCTTGTTCGCATATGTTTGAATGTCAATGATTCCACATTACTGATCAGCGACCATGATGCAGAAACACCTCTAGTATCATGGGACTCTACCGGACTGGCAGTATCACCACCTGCCACACCAATGACCTTAACCATGTTAACAATTCATTGTAAAAAGATGTCTAAACAGCACATGTCATGAAACATCACATGATTTCTTACTCCTAGCCCTGCCTACCAATGGAGAGAGTCTAAATGACAATGACTCATTGATACTGACGCGAGACTCAAAAGAGGAGCACAGGCTGAAAACTATATACACAAACATGACAAAAAGTACACACTCATAACCCTGGAATCAAGTTAGAAGAAGACACTGCGAAGTCATCTGTGATTAAGATCCTGATTCTACATTGGCGGTTATCGTGAGATAAGAGGTGTAAGACAGACCGGTCGACTGATAATGCTGGCAGTGACCATGAGTGACCAAGACTACCACTATTCCACACGGGCCCTCTTTTCAATCAAATGGTTTTACAATGGCAACAAGGATGCATTAAAATGAAAACAGGTTCAATGAGACCTGAGTTACAGATGTTGAACTAAAAGACCACCATTATTATTGATTCGGAACATGAAACATACACAAAAACAAGGGAAAACATGCCAGAAATCTAGATCAAATTCCAATCTATCGCGGCCCTAGCTGCACTCTACATCATACAACTGAACTTGGGTTGTTACGTTTCATCATGGGTCTGTCCTGGGACCTATCCTATTCACCATTCACACTTAACTTAGGGACATTGCAAAGCATCACAACGTGAGTTATCATCTCTACGGAGACGATACTCCACTCTAAGTTGCCTTCATGCCATGGCGTTTCAGACCTTGCTGCATGCCAGAAGATCTAGGACTATTTGACTGAGATGCAGATGTGGATGGACAGTGATTTCCTGAAACTGAACCATAATAAAACATACATTCAACTGTCCTAGATACATTCAAGACATGTTGATTGAAGAACACTAGATAACTGTCAGGCTTCCGCTCTTTGCATGTGATCCCTTGTAGCTGTGTTTCATGTGCCGAATCAATCATAGTTGGAGTATTTTGATTCAACATCTGTCACTGAGGTCTCATTGAACCTGATCTCATCTTAATGCATCCTATTCTAGACCATTTGCTTGAAGAGAGCTAGGCTTGTCCAAAAGATCGTTAATATTGGTCACTCATGGCCACTGTCAGCATGATCCGTCTACCAGTTCGTCTTACACCTCTCATCTTGAAGGATCGTTCCAATGGTCTGATAGGTCACAATAACCGTCCACGTAAAAGCAGGATCTTGTTCCCAGATGGCTCCGCAGTGATTTATTCTAACTTTATTCCAGGGATAGGAGTGTGTTCTTTTTGTCACATTTGTGTAGGTTTCAGCCTTGAATTTTCCCAGACGGTGATGCCATCCTGGATGTACTCCCCTTTGGGGTCTCTCGACAGTGAATTGTTAGTGTCTTGGACGATGAAGATCACTAAAGATGCTTTGTTCTGCCTACAGAAATAGCATTACACCAATGAGCCATTGTTCTTAGACCCTCTCAATTGATAGGCAGAGCTAGGAGTTAGAAATCATGTGATGTTTCATGTGATTTTCGGACATCCTTATATAATGCATTGCTAAGACCATTCGTGTGACAGGTTGTGAAGTCATTGACCAACCAATACGTTCCCATGATACTAGAGGCGTTTCTGCATCTTGGTCGCTGATCATGAAATCGTTGACATCCAAACAGCTGCCAACTGGTTCTCACCAGTCCTCACGCGTCTATCATCTATTGGACACCTCATTTATACAAGAGAAGTATATGGCACTTTCGCTGAAGGTAAAGCTTTAGCAGAAGGTGGATACACACTCGGCTCTTGGCCCAGTACATATTTACATTCGGTTCCAAATTTCCAGAGGGATCTGACTTCACTCAGTCACATGTTCAGGCAATTTACATGCCTGATGTATTTCAAGGCATGGCAAAAGTCTGCCATGCTCTGCTAAAGCAGATGATTGGAGATCGGTTAAATCAAAGATGGCCACCAAGGTGGCTACCAAATCCAGAATTGGGGGTTTTATAATTCTGACATCATGTTTCAATGCTATATCTATCAATAACTATCATACAAAAAATGTGATAATTGGACTTGAATGCACGGTACTTATTTAGAAAGATAATTTATGTACATATACAATTTTTCATTAAAATCCAAGATGGCTGCCAAGATGGCAGGCATACAATTAACTTATATTATACTTTTTAATCATCCCTAGTTGCGAAATTATAAAAAAAAAAGCATGTTAATTTGTTTTGTATTTTCTGTTTATTTCATTTAATCCCAAAAGATGTACACAAATATGTTTTTTTTCACCAAAATCCAAGATGGCTGCCGAATTATGCATTCAAATTAATTGAATTATTATAATTATAATTAAACTATCCCTCGTTGCCATTTCACTCATATAAAAAAAGTGTTAATTTGTCTTTGTATGACCCTACTTCAAACATAAGCAATTTACACGTATTTCAATGAAATCCAACATGGTGGCCAAGAGTGGCACAAAATGGCAGCCAAGACCCCCTGTTTGAATTTATATGATTGAATTATGAACTAGAACATATTGATCAAATATTCCATGATGCATTTCATGAACAATCATGTCTATTAGTCTTTTTATTAGATATATTCCAATACATATATTAGAAAATCTTCTTTTTTTGTCAAAATTCAAGATGGCCACCACGATCATGGCTAAATTACGTATTCAAATTGGTTTAATAATTGTAATATTATTTAAAAATAATCCCTCGTTGCCAACTATCCCTAAATACATGTTCAATTTTGTTGTTATGGCCCGTTATTCAACATTTAAGTTAGTTACACTTGTTTCCATTGAACTCCAACATGGTGTCAAAGATGGCCGCCAAACACACCCATGGGACACGATTTGGTCTTGTTAACATCAAAATTCTTTAACTAGACACATTCAGGTTTACAAAAATGTAGGTTAAAAAAATATATCTTTTGGGTGCATGGGAACCCCCCATTCCGACTATACTAATGGTAGATCAGCCGTTTGCGAGTGTTAGTCTTTGTTTTAGACACACAATCAAGCTGCATAGTAAAATCAAACGCGCTTCCTTGCACAATACACCGTTACTGGTTGTTAGAGGGTCTCCGCAACAGACTAGCGTAGGCCGTACACGTTAAACCGTCGATGCGGACGCATCCATTATATGAATAGGGTACGTCATTACAAAATATGTTGCTTTCTTTTAAAATAAAGAGTTGAGATTTGATATGGATACAAAAAGATATTTCTATGCTTCAGTTTTACTGTGATGTATCTCATATTTCATCATTAGAATAGTTATGATAATATTAATGTCTGATACTAAATAAACCCCTTAATCAGTCAGGCCCACTCTCGCTTTTCCACTATTCTTGAAAATAGCGGAAAAACGCTATTCCTGAACCCCTTCCTATTATGAATCATGACGTCATACTTAGCTATGCGTGTTGTGTGAATGAGGGAATTCACACTTCTATTACAATTGATTTTATGTAATTCATTTTGGCCAATGTTCTGGATAGGTCATCCTAATATTTCATTCGTACCATCAATGATAATTGATCTGCAGATTTGCATTTTTTTCTCAATGATCTATCCAGAACATTTGAAGAAAATAGCGTTGGAAATCGTAACTTTGATTTCAGATTTCAAATTGTTGACGGTTTGACTTTAACATAGTCTATAAGGACAGCCGTTTACTTTAAATCGATCGATACAGCGAGCCCGCGGAGGCAGCTAGCTAGCGCAGCGAGCGTTCGCCCCGTCCAGAGATGCGACCATGCCGACCCTACCCCGGTAGCTAGGTAGGGCGAGTCGGCTCTATGCATGCCGTACGCGTATCTATACAGGTAGTATACCGTATAGGCTGTACAAAATTCAATTTTTGTTCGATCACCGATATTATCGCATGTCACTATCGCTAGCTGATCGCCACGATGTATGCGCCATCTAGCGACGTCGCGGAGAGAATAGCGGTATATCGACATTTTCAAAATAGTGGAAAAGCGAGAGTGGGCCTGACTCTTAATACATGATGGAACACGCCGCGAGTCAGGCAGAGGTTATCCGCATCTAGCGATCTGATTGGTTAATGATTTCATCTCATGAATTAATAATGCCTTATTTAGTCTGCTCATTAATAAATTACTGCGTGTAAAGTTCATAAAGGCTCTATATGGGAGCCAGTTCGTCCCGCTCGCTGACCCCGTGCCGTATAGCTATCTCACAGCTAGCTAGCTCGCGATCGCATAGAGAATCTCCAAGCCATATAGAGCCTTGACTAAAAGTTAAATATCACACGGCTCCACTTATGCAATAGTAGAGCAGCTAAGTGTAAAATATCATGACAATCGTTCAAAGTTTGATACAAGCAACATACTTGGTATGCAGACTACCTTAGGGACACTTTTTAGAAAAAAAAAACACTTATAGCCAAGCAAAAATCCAAGATGGCGGCCATTTTCCAAGATGGCCGCCAAAAAGCTACTTTTTGATATAAAAATTGACTGAGTAGGCCAATTTTAATAATCTTGGTGTCATTTTATATATTAATTGACATGCTGAACACGATGGTGATACATACGGACCCATATATGACCCAAATCCAAGATGGCCGCCATTTCCCCAGATGGCCCAAAAAAGCTTTTTGATATAAAAAATTGACTGAGATGGCCGTTTTGATAATCTTGGTGTTGATTTATATGTTTCTTGGCATTTAATGGCAAAAATCCAAGATGGCAGCCATTAACTCAAGATGGCCACCAAAATGCTACTTTTTAATATAAAAATTGACTGAGTTCGACGATTTTAATAATTTTGGTGTCAATTTCGATGTGTATTGATATGCTTGCGCCGATACGGACCCATATGTTGGCAACAAATCGACATGGCAGCCATTTTCCAAGATGGCCACCCAAAAACTAATTTTTGATGTAAAAAATGAACGATTTTGCCGATTTTAATAATCTTGGTGTCGAATTTTGCTTCTTGGTATGCTGAAAACGATTGTGATAAATTTAACCCATTCAAAGCCCTAAAATGCAAAATGGCCGACCGTTTATAAGATGACCGTCCAAAACCTACTTTTGATATACAAATTGACTGGGTTGATCGATTTTGATATTTCAGGTGTCTTTTGATATGTTTCTTGATGTGCTGAAAACATTTGGGTTACACACAGACCTTAATAATGGCGTAGCTAAGGGATATAGGGCTATATAACCCCCCGTGGGGGCACTCGAATGTAAGACGGGTATGTGCCGCTTACAAAACCCCCCGCTTCCACACCCGTTTGCCACTCTCAAGATACCCGATTTTCATATACCCGCTCCATAGACCCCCGGAATGACTTGGCTAGATAGTTGAGTAGCGACAAGTCCAATATTCTTCTTCTAGTAAGCTGCTTGGACCACCATTTGGGGGTCTTTGGTAGCTCCAAGTCCATGTATTTTGTAGCTTTAGTCTGCTCCTTTTAATATAGACCCCTAACTCCCGTTTCAGGGTTTTTGTAGCTCCAAAGACCCTATATTTTGTGCTTGTAGTCAGCTCTTTTGGGAGTTCATGTACAGTTTGCATAAAACAGCATTTTATACACCAGATCAATTCACATGTTCAGATTAAACTACCTTCCAACCCCTTCTCAGTTGGCATGCATGGCTTAATACTGGCTACGCCATGGACCGCTCTATATACCAAACAAAACTGTAGAGATTTTCGCAGCTTCCTTATTATCAGCTTTGGGTCATAGGAGTAGATTAAAGTATCACACGTTTACTCTATTCGATATGCCACATTGTATAGGTGGACACCAACACTCGTCACACCGCTCCTCCTTTTGACGATGTCAGCCTTTATCTTTTCAGGGAACCATGGTCCCAAATATTACTATTACAAGTAAAGGGCAACATTTTTTATATCCCAAACGTTTAGAAAAAAAGATTTCAATAAGATTTATTAAATCTATCTATTGTCTAGGACGTATGATATAAAGAACATAATTATGCATAATTATCATACTCGAGGAAATGATGAGCCTGGAGTGGTCTAGTCCATGTTTTAGAGACTGACATACTTGTATCAATATAGGTGACAGCTGGGTTGCTAGTGTCCGAGTCAATGTCAGGGGCGGATCTAGCTTTTTTGGCAAGGGGAGGGTTTGACCCATTGACGATGCGGAGTATCATCGACGAGTCGCGAAGCGGCGATTTTTTTTGGCTATTTTGAACCACCGTAAGTGATTTTTGTAACCTTTTTTTCACTTTCGTCCACGAGCCGCAAAGCGGCGATTTTTTTTGGTATTATGAACCCCCGTAAGTGATTTTTGTAACCTTTTTTCACTTTCGTCCACGAGCCGCGAGGCGGCAATTTTTTTTTTCTATTTTGAACCCCAGTAAGTGATTTTTTTTCTCACTTTTTTCACTGATACATTTTCACTTGGCAGCCCAAGGGGGGGGGGGGGGGGGTTAAACCCCCTAAACCCCCCCCCCCCCCCCCCGTAGATCTGCCACTGAATGTATAATAAATTGTACTTACAGCCCAAACTGTATCAACTGTATGAACCCCACGACTTAATGGCGATGTAGCACCACTAGCTTGGCTCCCGAATAACCACTAAATTCTACGTTAATACGCATCAAGTATAAAATGGACTCCAACAAGAACAAGCGGAAGGAAACTCCAGGATATAATTTGCGAAATGCTAATGTCAATAAGTCTAACAATGGAGGTAAAAACCGAGAAGATACCGCCTCAAATTCATCAGAAAATGGCGCCATATCGCCTCGCAGCGGTATGGACAACAGTGGTGTTAATCGTGCCGGTCGACCGGCAGGGCTAGATTCAAGCCCGTCGCTCGATTCTGCGGACATAATCGACACAAGCTCTAACCTGAATGGGATCAGCGAACACAGTCAATGTGCACAATCGCCGGTACATGTTTCATTCACTCAATTGCCCAGCGAACTGTATACGTTCATGACAGAAATGAAACATATGTTCGGTGAACTGGCATCACAAGTAAACAACAAACTCGATCGTGTTGTTAATGATATTTCAGCGATAAAACATGATCTTGAGGTGACAAAAAGAACTGTATCAGAAATGGAAGAAAGCCTCACTACAACATCCGATCGACTAATTTCAATCAAAAAGGAAGATTTGCCTCGATTGCGAGCCCAACTGGAGAAAAAACTCGACGAACTCGAGGTCCAAGTCACACTTGCGGAGGTGCATAATCGGAAACAGAACTTGCTCGTATACGGTGTGCCTGTTCCAACCAATCCCAACGAAAACGTGATCGAAACGATTCAGCAAGTCTTCTCCAAGCAGCTGAACATATCCAGAGAGGAAGCTTCGCGGATTCCCGTGGTCAACGCGCACCGTCTTCCTCAGCCCCGGCGTGAACATGGTGAAGGTTCTCAGTTCCAGCCCCAGCGGTCTCAACCACCTGCCATCATCATCAGATTCGCCCGCATGATGGACCGAGATCGGCTACTTCATTCCTACGAGCATCGACCTCGCCGACAACCAGGACCCCCAGGCAGTCATGCAAACGACCCTTCTTCGCAGTTTAGCAACATCAGTATCCGTACCGATCTTCCTCCCAAAATGAAGCGAGAGAGGGGGAGATTGGCATCAGTGGCATACGACCTGAGGAAAAACAAAAACCTATCAACGAGGATCAAAGTTGTCGGAACTAAAGTTCTGTTACAAACCAGGAAGGCAGTCAGAAATGGAGGTGCACAGAACCCATGGATCTTCTGGTCAGGTCAGTGATGACAACGGGTTAACCTGATAAAATAACTCTTGATAAAGAAGACAATTTCAAACAATTCAATTCATGATTATGGCCGTAACATTTTCTTTTGTCGAGGCTGATTTTACTTGAAATTTACAAGTTCATAATTTCAAGAAACAGTTATATAATTATATAGGCAATTATGCATACATGACCACCTAGTCAAAATTGCTGAAGTCTAAAGTTTGTAATTGGACATGAATATGAACACCATGAACATTAATATTAAATCTACTTATTTTCTAGTATCATTACTCGTGAGATACTAGACGGACACTATCCCTACCGGTCTGTAGGATGAAGAGTATCGTTTTGAATTGGTGTCATTCATTGTTTATTTTCTTTTTTATGTTTGCTTCATCATATTTTATATTGATTTCATATAAATCAAAAATAAGAAATGTAAAAATGCAAAATAAGTACATGGTTGGCTTTCTTTACTTATGTCATGATTTTGTTGAAACGTCTTTATTATAATCACTGTTATTCCATATTTCAATGTTATAGCGAGGGCATAAATTAAAAATAATTATTCTGTTTTAAAGAATCCCTTCTGATATGCTCTGTTATGACTATAATCCCTTCAAGGATCCATGGATAATTGTTATTTGTTCAAATAAGCATGACAAGAATACATGCACAGTGTTATTTGCAGTTTTCACCTATTTTTTAGTCATCAAATATTATGACTTTTCTGTACGAATGCATAACAGTGATAATACTAAGACACTAATTTGATTTGATTGTTAACTTTATTTTGTACCTTTATGCAAATGTATTTTGATAACAATTGTGTTTATTGTGGCCTTTTTCTGATTCCGGTACTTGTACGATGTCCAGTTCGTACTTTCAATGTTATTGTATGAATGAACACATACAAGACTAGTGACCCCTCATTCAATTTTGTATTTGAAATCCCCGGCGACCCACATCTAGGTTGTATAGCTGTGTAACCATTCTTTCTTGGGCAAGCCTTTCTTGTATGCTAATACGCAGATAATGTGAAAGTGGGTCTATACGTTGAACCCTTCTTTATTCGTTTTTGTTCATAAAATAATGCTCTTTTATTCGATTTTGAGTTTAGGGTTGTAAGTTCGGGGCGGCGCGGCGTTTGGAGGGCATGGTGCTTTGGGGTGACGAGCATTGTTCACAAACAATGTTCGCCAGCCCAGTGCGATGTGTTTTTTTTTTCCGAACGTGGCGCTTCCAGTGTTATTGTATGAATGAGCACACGCAAGTAACCCCTCATTGTATTTGTTTTGAAATCCCCAGCGACCTACATTTAGGTTGTATAGCTGTGTATTGTACACATTTCTTTCTTGGGCACGTCTTTCTTTTTTCTTTCTGTCCGTTGCTTGTTAAATTGAGTACAAATGTGTACCATTTAAACGTGTAGATCTTATTAAAAAAACACACACACACGATAAATAATGACTGCTTATTTTGTGTTCTCTTGAATGTGTAATAACACTTTGAAATCGCTTCATTCATATAAGTATTATTTGTATCTTTTGTAAGACGTAATCAGGTTATTTTCGAACCTGATTTTGTTTGCAGAAGGTTTATGTCCAATCTTGTTATTTTTGTATTTGCACTGATGTGTATTTAGATTTATTATAATAGTTATAATTAATCGGGAGTCTCGCTTGAGGACACCGCGGTCATGATACTTGTTGATAATTTTCTCAATATTGTAATTATGTATTTTTTATTTTTGGATATAGAATTATGTTTTTTTGATATGCTCACTTTCTTGTCACTGCACGCTCACTCTTCACTCCTTCACTCTCGCGCGCTCCATGTTAATATGTCACTTAAATTAAATGAATCCTGATGTTTTAATAGATGACCAAAATTTAGTTGAACACAATAGTGAATATTATACAATAAATGAATTTAATAAGAAGATTAATTTCGATTTTAATAGCATTCATGATCAATCTACCTTAAGACCAACTAATAACATTAGTAATCAATTTAGTCTATTTCATATGAATGCTCGAAGTTTGAATAAAATTTTTCTTCCTTTTGAAATATTAATGGACTCTATTAATAATTTTCCCTTTTCGGCCATTGGCATCACAGAAACGTGGTTACATGAAAATTCACCCGAAATGTTTAATCTTTCTAATTATGAAATGATACGTAAAGACCGTAAGAATGGTAGAGGAGGAGGTGTTGCCATATACATAAATAATACATTTACATTCAAAATTCGGACTGATATTGAAATTGAAGGTTCCGAAAGTTTATTTATAGAAGTTAGTATGAGTAAAAATAAAAATATGATAATAGGAACTATTTATAGACCACCAACTAGTGATGTAGATACGTTCATAAATCAAATAGATTCCGTTTTGAATAAGATATCACAGGAAAATAAACATATATATTTAATGGGTGATTATAATTTAGACTTAGTTAATAAAACAAACAATAATATATTGAAATTTTATAATACTATGTTATTATATTCTTGTTATCCCCATATTTCTAAACCTACTAGAATTGATAGTGTAACAATAAGTGAAACATTAATTGATAATATATTCTCAAATGTCATACATGCAGAACATTTAAATGGTATTCTGTACTCAGATATATCAAATCATCTACCCATTTTTGTTATATGCTATAATGTCATTAGTGAGAAAACTAGGAAAAATATTTTCGTTAAAAAGAGGAAAGAAACAGAACAAACTATTGATTCTTTAATTTTTGATTTGTCCAAAGAACAATGGCGCGAGATATTCTCGGTTGAAGATGCTAATTTGTCATATCAAAACTTTTTGCATAAACTCTCTTTTTATATAGATAAGAATATGCCATTTATTAAAAAAAAGATAATATAAGTATAAAACAGCCATGGATTACTCAGGGGTTAATGCAATCAATTTTAACTCGCAATCGTTTGTATAAAATATCATTGCGTAAACCAACTGCTCAGAATAAAGATAGATATAAGCATTATAGAAATAGATTAACAACTTTAATTCGTGTATCACGTAAACGGTATTATTCAAATAAAATAGAATCTAATCAAGGGAATGTAAAGGTATCATGGCAAACTATTAATGATCTCTTAAAAACTAGAAAGAAAGTATGCTATGATATAATAGTTGAAAGTGGTAATGAAATCACGGACCCTCATTCAATTGCTACTGCTTTCAATAACTTTTTTGTTAATATAGGTCCACGTTTAGCCTCAACAATACACTCAAAGGAAAACTTTAAGGATTATTTATTTGATGCTAATGAAAATTCATTATTTTTTATTCCAGTGAATGAAAATTAAATATTAGAGATAGTTCGATCGTTTAAGATGAGTAGATCATGCGGTTATGATGGAATAAGTGTGTATTTATTAAAGAAAATTATTTATTGTTTGGCCTCTCCCCTAGTTCATATTTGTAATTTATCACTTTCGACAGGCATTTTCCCGGACTCCTTAAAGATAGCCAAAGTGATTCCTATTTATAAAAAAGATGATTCAACTCAAATAAAAAATTATCGCCCTATCTCGCTATTGCCGGTCATTTCCAAGATTTTAGAAAAAATTGTTTATAAACGTCTTTATTCTTTTTTACAAGAAAATAATACTCTTATTTGCAATCAGTTTGGATTTCGAAAAGGTTTTTCTACTGATTATGCTTTGATACAATCTTGTGATAAAATAACTCAAACACTTAATAATAAGGAACATATAATTGGGGTATTTATGGACCTGTCAAAAGCTTTTGACACCATGAATCATGACATTTTGTTGCAAAAACTTACTCATTATGGTATACGAGGCACAGCCTTAAAATGGTTTAAGAATTATTTAGTTAATCGTAAGCAATTTGTTTCATTTCAGTCAGTAAATTCCCCTAACTTAAATGTGTTAAGTGGTGTTCCACAAGGATCAATTTTAGGCCCCCTTCTTTTTCTTATTTATATTAATGACATAGTAAAGTCATCACCACTTCTTACTTACGTGCTTTTCGCAGATGACACTAACATATTTTGTTCTCATAAATGCTTGAATACTCTAATTTATACTCTCAATAATGAATTAGTTAAAATCTCAACATGGTTTAAATGCAATAAATTGTCCCTTAATTTAGATAAAACATGTTTTATAAATTTTTGTGCTTCTCAAACACACTTTGATCAGGTTATAAACATTGTTATTGATGATATTTCTATAGTTGAAAGGAAATCGACAAAATTTTTAGGTATAACTTTGGATTCAAAGCTTACTTGGAATAATCATGTAAATAATATTACAACATCAATTTCAAGGGCAGTTGGGGTAATTGGTAAAATGAGGGACCTTGTACCCGAGAAAATACTTTATACATTATATAATGCATTAGTGTTACCTTATTTTACATACTGTAATGTAGTTTGGGGGAACTGTAGTATAACTAAGATTAATATAATTTTTCTCTTGCAAAAAAGAGCACTTAGGATTTGTACTCATTCTAATTACTTAGCTCATACAAATCCGTTATTTTATAGATTAAACATTTTAAAAGTGAGTGATTTGCACTTATATCAAACAGCAATCTGTATGTTTAAATACACACAAAATTCACTTCCTCTTTTTCATGACGTATTTATTCCTAATTCCCATGTTCACTCATACCCAACGCGTAATTGTACTGATTTTCATTTACACAATCCTAAAACTTTGTTAGCGCATAAGTCCATAAGATATCATGGTCCAGACATTTGGAATGCACTCCCTAGACATATTAAACAGTGTACATCTCTCTATTCATTTAAAGCTACACTAAAAAAACACATTATTTCACAATATAATGTATAAAGATAAAAAAATAAAAGCGTTCTTTGTAAA
Source organism: Echinarachnius parma (assembly GCA_037951105.1). Classification (NCBI taxonomy): domain Eukaryota; kingdom Metazoa; phylum Echinodermata; class Echinoidea; order Clypeasteroida; family Echinarachniidae; genus Echinarachnius; species Echinarachnius parma. The sequence goes on along the minus strand of JBAMJV010001568.1, from coordinate 26,039 downwards.
ACTTTAGAAACTACATTAAATTTTGGTCTGACGTTACATAGTAATACTGATGATTCAACATTTTGGCGCATGAGGACACTTGCAATTGCACACACACGCACCACTCGCACCCTTGTTTTTGTTTAGTTTCTCTCTTATCTCTGTCATTAACGTATAATTAGTAGTCTTATAAATATGAGATTCATATGCTCTATAATTATTTATATTGAATCCAGCTGTTTATATTCACATTTAATTGTAATATATATCATTTGAGTATCATGGCCCCCTCTTCCTGTTACTTAGCCAATATTTCACAACTCATTTTTATCTTAGCTCGGTTGACCGTCTGCTCAAGCTTTTGCTTATAACGGCGACCTTCTGCTTTTTTTCTTTATACACGCAATGGCCCAACGTATAAATTTACTCTTACTCATGTATTATACATTTGTTTCTATATTTTGTATATTGATTGCATACCTTATGTTTTATATAATTATCCATATTTGTTGTATAACTGATTTGTTTGATTGCAGAAAATAAAGTCTTTGAAATGAAAAAAAAAATTGAAATGAATTACAGAGAAGCAAATAACAGACGGTGACCAAACTCTTACAAGATATTTTGGGGATTATATCGTAAAAAGGACCATGGCGTTGCCAGTTAAGTCTCAGGCTATGAGTCTAATGGGGGTTGGGAAGGTGGAGGTGGAGATTTGGACATGCCAACCTGGGATATGCATGGGGAAATAACTGATTCAATGAAAAATGGATTCAAAACGCGTTGAAATGTGTTTTTACAATTGATTGATTTTATGTTGATATATACTCCGCAAAAAAAGAAACTGGACACTTGTATGAGACCAAATATTTCGTATTCATTAACGATAAAATATATGATATTGTATATCAAATTAAAGATAAAATTACCCTCTTCAATATTCGCATAAAATCCAGATGAAATCATTCATGCATGACTTGTCACGGTCAATTAACCACACCAAGGTCTGTTTTCAAAAATAGCAAAAATGGAACATCCACTCAACCATATAAATATTGATAAGCATAATCTAAAACGCTATGTTCATGAGATGGCATAAATTTCCATTACAAATGTGACCTTTTCTATCTTCATCTCAATAAAGAGTATAATGAAGACAAATTGTGAACGTTATAGGTGTTATATTTTCATCCAAAAGTAACAAAATGGGGAATTCCATGGCAAAGCTTTATAATTAAAAACCACAGTTTGTGCCCTTATTTCAGCATGAAAATGGTATAAATTCTTCTCAAGAATTCTACAGTAGTCCATAGATCTTCAAAACCTGAAGTCACCCTTGGTCAAACAGTTTTGCAGTCTTTAACATGACATTTCTCTAGGTATTTATATGCTTAAAATTGCAGGGGACACATGAAATAGACAAGCTTCATGCCTCTAATACAGACCAGTATGATACTGCTTTCATAACCTGGCCCTGTTTTATTTCCAGAGTTTGTTCATAATAATAAATGTGAATAATGTCATAATTTACTTGCCCCGTTCATCTTGTTTTAAGTGAAACGCTTACTATCATTTCAGTCGAATGGTGTGGTCCTCCATTGTTTTGCTATTTTTGAAAACAGACCTTGCTATTGTTAATTGACCATGGCATGTCATGCATGAACGATTACACCTTCTAGTTATACCCTGCATGTAGAGGACTAAATTCCCTTTAATTTGATATATAATCATGTACACTAATATAAAATATTTCAACTTATACAAGTGTCCAGTTTCTTTTTTTGCGGAGTATACACAGATCCAGGGCATATAGGCAGCATTTATCCAGAGTGGGGGATGAGACAATGCACGGGATAGCAAAGGTATCTTTGGAGGGCAGATGAGAGGTTAAATCATGATTTCTTCACAGAAAGGGGGGGGGGGGGGGGGCGGGGCAATATTTCCCCTTTCATTTAGTTACGCCATTGTAGGTTTTTGCGTAGCACAACCATTTTCAAAATATTGGTGAACAAAAATGTGTAAGGACCCTTAGCGCGTTCATAATGATTTAAATCGTACAATTATTGTCACTCAATCATCTCAAAAGTCCAGAGGCATAACCAAAGGACTACCAATGATGAGAGGGGTGGCAAACAAATTTTCAGGGCAATATTTCCTATAAGGTAGCATACTTTACCAAAACATGAAAAAGTGAAATCATGATTTCCCTAGTGTGAGATAGCTAATCCCTCATTTATCCCCTAGCTACGCCATGTTGGAAAATGGCCGCCATGTTCGATTTTTACCTTTATTTAGATCCATTTGTATGAAAATAGTTTTCAGCTCATCAAAAAACCTTTTAATCAGTACAAAGATTATCAGAATCAACCAGGTCAGTCAGTTTTGGAAAAAAAATTTAAAATGCTTTTTGGTAACCGTCTTGAAAAATGGTCGCCATGTTGGATTTTCGCCATTATACATGTCTGTATGTTTCATAATCGTCTTCAGCATATCAGGTCACATATGAATCGACATCAAGATAATAACAATCGGCAAACTCAGTGAATTTTTAGACCCCAAAATTAGCCTTGGCGGTTATCTTGGAAAAAGGGAACCATCTTGGATTTTCGCTATTATATTGGTCCGCTTGTATTACAATCATTTTAAATATATGAAATCGACACCAATATTATTAAAATCAGCCAACTCAGTCAATTTGTATATCAAAACGGAGCTTTTAGCGACCATCTTGAATAAATGGCTGCCATCTTGGATTTTTGCCATCAAATGGGTTCGTATATATCACCGTCGTTGTTAGCATAACAAGAAACAAATAAGTCAACACCAAGATTATCATAACCGGCCAACTCAGTCAATTTGTATATAAAAAAGTAGCTTTTATGGGCCATCTGGGAAAATGGCGGCCATCTTGGATTTGGGCCATCATATGAGTCCGTATGTATCACCATTGTGTTCAGCATGTCACTAAACATATAAAACGACACCAAGATTATTAAAATCGGTCAACTCAGTCAATTTTGATATCAAAAAGTAGCTTTTTGGCGGCCATCTTGGAAAATGGCCGCCATCTTGGATTTTCGCGTGGCTAAATGTTTTTTCCTGAAAAGTGTCCCTTAGGTAGCCTACATACCAAGTCTCTTGCTTGTATCAAACTTTGAACGATTGTTACACTTATCTGCTCTACTACAAGCCCGCTGATTATACACAGCGCACTTATTATAACAATTTAAATGTGGTTAGCCCTCCCCTCCACTTTAAAAATCTTTCCGCGGCCCCTGCAAATGATGGGTTAGAATTGTCTTTGTATTGAAAAGCATTGGAAATGTATTTAGATATTCCATAGTAGAGGGAGAAATCATATCAAGTTTGTCTGAAATGAGTTAAATTAGGGTTTGATCGGGTTCTTGATTTCGTTCTGCAGTTATACGAAACACACGAAACCAATAGGCCCATTACATTAGCGTTGCAAACGTGTGCGTGTAATGTGCGGCAGTCATGCATGCAAGGAGAAAGGAGAGTCATTTTTGTCAATCAAACTCGAGTTTTATCCTTGAATCTTAAACAAACGATCGTATTCTTGAATGTTTTGGAAATGTATGTTGTTCTTGATATATGTTTGACACTGACAGTGTCATAGAATTAATATTCATGAATAAATATCTTCATTTAGTTTTTTTTTAATTGAATTGAAAATGGTTTATTGAATAAAAGTACATGGCAGATAAAAAGGTGAATTGCGTACAATTTTACAAAGTCATACAAACAAATAACATATAAATATAAAATTTGATATACAAAGACATAAACATATTAATACCGCTTTACTTTAAAATGTCAACTTCTAGGATGGCATAATCAGCCATGTAAAAATAAATTTAAATTGATAAAATGTCTGCACGATTATCGTAAAACTAAATCAATCTGAAAGTGTGATATAAATTATATAACAAGGATCTGGGGATTGCAATTAAAATGACAACGAGTAGTTATTGTAGCGGGATTCATTAGGTATGGTATATTGAATATTAAATAATAACAGTTCAATGGGCCATAATATTATCGCGTATAATTTCAAAAATAAGCTCATCATGCAAGTATTTAAAAATAATCATATGGGTGTTTCCCCATGATACGTATTTTTGGGGTCATGCCAGGAAGTAACTGGTTCATTTACATTATACACAAAACGGCGGCTGCTAGTATTTGGCGATTCCGAGTGTACTAGAAAAGTGTCACGTGATGCTTGCGATGAAAGAACTGCGAAGGCACGTATTGGGTTCTTCCCGGTTTCACTTGTTGCCTAATGAGGAGAATTGAATCGTTGAGTAATATTGATAACTTTTGGTGGTAAAACAAATTTCTCACTTCATTATGCTATAACTGTGGTGATGTTAATAATGTTAAATATCTTGAATATTGATTGTATTAGTCATGTGTTTTGAAGTGGGCCCGTTAGAAGGTTGTTTCGTTATGTGTGCAACATGACTAAAACTTAAAACGACAGCCTTCTTAATTGTAAATATATACATTTGTAAATATATGTTTAACATTTTAGCAATGTTTAAAGGGAATTTACTTGACAACTAGTCTCGAGTTTCAACGACGTTTTTGACCGTTGCATTGTTGACTTGTTGCATTGTTATGCTCATATCAATCTAAATTAAAATACTGGCTACAAATAGATTAGATATCATGACCTACATGTATGGTTATTTAAAAGTAATATATCTATTTTAGGATGTAGGTTCAAGCCATCATATTGTATTTTAAAGCAGTTTTCCCTATTCATAAATTTATATCCCTAAAATAATAATATTTCCAGGAATTTATTGTCTGATATTACCTTAAAAGATCATTGCACAAACAGTATCCTATCGAACATAATACCTGTATTTTGTGCCTCGGTATATCTTTTGCTCTTGTATAAATCGTTTATACAACTCTACATTCTCTATGGAATTGGGGTTTGTATGGGAAGCAGTTATAAATCTCACATAGCTTGTATTTATTTAGCTCAAAAGATGGCTATGCGAGCTATTACATTTTCATTATTTGGGACATCCTCGGAACCACTGTTTAATTATTTGGGGATATTAGATGTTTTTAGTTTACATGAACTTGCATTTTCAACATTTGTATATGATTTGTACGTAGGAAATGTACCACACTCATTAGTAGAATACTGTCAGATTTTACACCATCCTTATGAAACAAGAAGGAAAGAAAACTCAATGCTACGCTTGCCAATTTGTAAGACGACGCATGGTACACTCTCCATTTCTTTTCGAACAAAAGCTTTGGAATAGCTTACCCCAGAAGATCAAAGAAAAACAAAAAGAATTGCATTTCGTAAGACTCTCACAATTTATTTGATAAACACATAAATTATCTTTAAAATTTTGTATACTTTTCTTTTGGAATGTTTACAATGTAATTTTAAGAATTATTATATAATTATACTTAATACAAGATACATGTAATAAAGAGAACCGATCTCGACTAGCACTTGTGCTAACTTTTGGTTCTCTTTTCACAACAATTTTAATTTGTGTATAAATATAAAGTAATCGTTTACAGTTCGTATTTTGCTTGCATATATTTTTGTTGCTGTTAATAAAAGTTCAAACTTCAAGTTTGAATCATAATACAATATTTTGTGTAGTTTGGTATAATCTTCCGACCAAATACGTTATTCAATGTTCTGATTTTTTTTGTTTCACACGACGCTGGTCATGAGCAAGTCGACTTCATTATTTGTAACCATAGTCCAGGGGGTGTTTCACAAAGATCCTAAGTTGATCTTATATCATAGTTAGACCTAACTATTATGGAAAGCAATTATAGCCTTGGAACAAAATATATTCTAAAGCAAAAAAGGACAAGAATTTAGACTTCTCATTAGTGCTGCATCAAGAACATGAAATATTTTATAATACAAATATTAATGCTTTGAATCAACATTTTATGCCTTCGAAAAACGACATTTACAACAATGTTTCCAAAAGAAAACTAGTGGCTTCCTATAATCTGTAAGTCCAACTACCGGTATACCGGTAGAACAAGCTTCATACATTATCATACGTTACATGTATATTAAACAAAAAATCCGTATTGTGTTATTGGAAATTTAAATAGTCAAGTACCAATCAAGACTTTTTTGCTTATTAAATGTCCGTGTGAAAGTACGTCATTAAACTTGGGCCGGTTTGATAAACTCAACTTGCTTTCATTGCCCATTATCCCCCCATTATCTTGTATCAGTGTATTAAAGGGATGTTGTAACATATTGTCACAATCCTAAACGCTTAGTACTTAGAAATTTCCACAATGTTTTCTCGTTATATTCGTACGATAGAAGCATGGAACAGGTTTCGGGTTTCTCTTCCGTTATAAAGATATCTATGATTTAAACAAAAAAGAGAGGGAAAGTTCCCGAATGTAAGATGGAAAGTGCTCGAATGAAATGGCGAGTGCCCAAATGTAGAATTTTGATTGCCCGAATGAGAGATGTTGATTGCCCGAATGCGATATATTGGTTGCCCGAATGAGAGATTGTGAGTGCCCGATTGTGATATGGCGAGTACTCGAATGTGAGATGTTCATTGTCCCAATGTGAGATTGCGCATGCCCGAATGTGAGATTGCGAGTACCCGAATATGATTATGCCGATTGCCCGAATGTGAGATTGCGAGTACCCGAATATGATTATGCCTATTGCCCGAATCCTAGGGGGGGGGGGGGGGGGGGGGTGCAGCCCCCCTCCCCCTGCTTCTACGCCTATGTGTGTGATTTGAGTATACAGTCAAGCACGTGTATAGTGACCACCCGAGGGAAACAAGACAAGTGACCACCGTAGACACGTCAGACAGGTTACCTCTATAAAATGTTCCATTCCATTGATTCTTCACATTTGGTAGCCACTATATAGATAGGTTGGCTACCATAGTCCAGTACAGGTTCGACTGTAATAGGGCGTGGGGGGGGGGGGGGGGCAAGTTATAGCGACCGATCTGTGACGGAGCGTGTCGGAGACAACCTTCCATGCACTCTAGGGATTTCTTGGAATATATGAGTGTATCGGAAATTTAAACACACATAAAACGTAGCATTTGACATTTAAAAAAAAAAACGCCCGACAAACATGCTTGATAATGATATGTGGTTATTAAATAATGGTTGTAGTCCCTTAAAGGGATAGTTGAGTTCTGGTAAGGAGAGTACAGTTTTAGTGAAACTGAATTTTAGTAACCAAAACCTGCATCATTACATTACAAACTAATAGTTATAACTAGAAAGGAACACAAAATTACAAATGACGTAGTAAAGATCTTTTTTTTTTTTTTTTCAATGATATTTATTGTATTCATTGCTCAAAACAAAATAACAATAACAAACAATACGAGAAATCAGTACATAATATAATCAGTATACGTATTTTCATATCTTAACATAATCATGTAAAATATAATTTTAAATTTACATCTAAATGATACAAACAAATTTGTATTGTTGTACATCAAATAAAGCAGAGCATGAACATAAAAAAGGGGGGGAAAAGAGGGGAAAACTCTTTTCCCCTCAAAGAACACCCTATACAAGTGCTTACATACACACACACACACGCGTGCACACACACACCCACACACCCATCCACAGGAAACATGCCTACATCTGGAGAGAATCTCGACCATTATGTCCGCCTTATTCGTTTTATTGCTTCTGTTTGCCTTCCTTATTCTAAATTGTCCCACTTTCTAAAATGATACGTTAGTGTACCACGGTCCCCAGCTAATTTCTTCTCCTCCCCTCTATTTTCTAATAATCTTTTCTTAATCTCCAAAGCAGTTGGTGGTTTATTTCTATTTTTACTATCTATAAATATCATGTATTTTACCAAAATTATTATATGATTTAATAACTGTTCCTTCCCTATATTTAACTCAACTATTCCTACATGAATATCTTTCCAATTTATATTTCTAATCTCTACTAAATTAAATAAATTTCCACACGCTTCCCAAATTGGTTATCATGTTATCATTCAAAAAGAGCCGTTAAAACGTAAGAGGGCGCTCTCTAAACACTCATCGGTTTCAACCATTTTGAATAAAATATTGTGCATGTGATGCTTTGTTGAAATAGTGATTAGATAGAGAAATAACCAACAACTATTTAAATACCTATTTTGTAATTTTTTGAAAAGAGGAAGCATTTTTGGGGAATTTTTAACGGCTGGTTCAAAATTCTCTAATAAACCCGGGGCCCCGGGTTTATTACAAATTGTTATATTTATGGATATTTCAGCCGTTTCTGAACCGATTTTGATCAAACAAAGATGATTTTATTGTTTAAATATTATGCTCTTTCAAACTTTACACTCAGTTTTTCATTACCTCACAAACCAATTAAGTAGTCTAGCGCCCTCTCTACCAAAACTCAACTTTCCCTTTAAGCCCAATACCAGTTTTGGGAAAGTAGCCGAAAACATCTATATTGATCGATATTGTTGAATAAGTTTTTAAATAGGGCTTGTGTGGTAAAATCCGCATCGTTCAATACAGAAATATCGGAAGAAATCTAATACTCGCCCGTGAAATTTATAAATCCACCGCCCGTTCGCACCTGTCCGCGCCGCTAGCGCTGGGCTGGAGATATTGACAAGCTGGGGACAAGCCCGTAGAGCGAAGACCTCGTGCGTTATTTGAACGTAGCGTATGCGCGATTCCGCGTTGGCGATATCAATGTTACAGTAGATCAATTCATAATTTTGCAAATATATCAATTAGTAGGCGGTTTCTTGGCCAAATTTGTATAATCCCATATTAGTAAAAATTATATTATTTCACATGGTTGGTAATAAGAGTGTACATTTCATTTTAAGCGGGTGGGGCGTTTCCCACTACTGTCACCTTTAAAGCATCTCCATCTGTTAGTGTTAGCCGATATTCTGTGTTATCAGTGTGGTATCGTGACGAATTACAGCTTCACTTAAAACGTCAAATAAACTATCCAGGTTATCAGTTGAGATCAGTGATCCGAACATGGCACATTGAGAGAAAATACACGGGCGAGGTATTTGTAAAGGTTCTAGCACTACCCAGGACAACTATCACCCGGACAAGTAACCCCGTGATGGTAATTGTCTTGAAAGTTATTGTCCGGGGGAACTTGTCTTGGGGGTAATTGCACGGGGAATAGTTATCTTTACATGGGGATAATTGTCTTGGGGGTAATTTTCCTCGGGTAATTGTCTTAGGATTATTGTTTTGGGGGTAATTGTCTTGGGAGTAAATGTCTTGAGGGGTGATTGTCCGTGGGGTACTCGACCGGGGAGATTGTCTAGGGGGTATTAGTCCGGATGAGGATGAATGTAACACACAACACAAAATTCATATCGAACAACTCTGTAATCTGGTAATATGGATCCTACGAATGAAAAACGAATGCGTCCCTCCACCGAACTATAACATCGGTCAATAAATGAATTCAACTGATTTAGTATAATATTACAAACTATTGTACCTATTCTTGGAAAGATATTGTGAAGCCGACATTTTTAAAGGTATGTCACGGAAAGGGTCTCGAAAATGAAAAATATACAATTACATGTAGTCAGTTTTAGCAAGTCTTAGTTATTTTGTTTGGTATTCGCTTATGCCGTTGTTCGATCACAATCTGTGCGCGGGTCACGTAGGGGTCACGCACATCAACGTGGTATCCCCGGAATGCGCTAGCGCAATCGTGAGCGAAATTTCGCATTGTGTCGTATTATTATTTTGCGGTCTATAACTCCACGAAAAAGAGATTTTGAAGCCCTAATTTGTTCAGGCAAGCTGTTAAATGACATTTTCCTTCATATAAGACAATTAACTCGCAACTTTTGAAATTTGGCCTGCAAAAGGCGGACACTCCATTTAAAACGTCGTTTGGGACTGAAGTTCACTTCCAATGAACAACAAAAGGAAATTCCGAAGCACAATGCATTTGTTTTCTGTTTCGATGTGACTTTAATGGATATATCAAGCTTTGTGTCAAATTGTCACATGACATGCAAGGCGGAAGTACATTGGTAATAATTATGTCGCAATCTTTCTTTTAATTCATGTGAGTTATAAGTGATGCAGCAAAGGAAAGCATTAGCTAGCGTTTATGGGTATACTAAAATCCTTTCATTAATTGACTGGTAGCACATTATAAATAATAAGGAGCTGATCGAATTGACAGTTTGCCGTCTACATTGAATAGGCCTATTAGTATCGATTTTCAATTTATTTCGACAATCAACGTTGAATCGATGAGAAGTGACAGATTAAATCGAGGATAAATTTAGGAGAGACACAGAATAACAAGTAAGTACAACGTTTGAATATTACTAATTGATACCACCTAACTGATTGGTCATGTTGGTTGAGAATCGTTGAAAGTTGAACAAATACAAAAATGGATGATGTATTTTAAAGGTTCCCTGAAATCCAAATGCAAGTTGCCTTCAATTATTGTGTATAATTAGTGTATACATAAACTATTTTTTAACTATCTGACCTACATATGTTTTATATATTTTAAATCATTTTAGCAATTATTTTCTTCAGTTTGTCAAGGCCCATCTCTAAAAGAAAACTCTCAAGAGTAAAAACCCCTTGTGACATCTCAACCTCTCAATACCGGAGATTCACAAAAGACATACTGTACTTACAAAAGAACATGCTCACAATAACATGCAATGCAATTACTGAAATGATGAACAATATAGGGTGGAATGCAACTTCTCCCAAAGTGAGGGCTTGCTCAAAATGGCATCACATGGTTCAATAGCATAGGCGTCGATACTTACGTAATACCCATTCATCAGGGGGGATGGATGAATGAATCATCCCCCCCCCCCCTGATCAATGGGTATCAATGACAGATCGACGCCCGTGTTCAATAGTATTCTAACTGACACACCTTCAATAGCAGTTGCTATGTCAGAAAAGCTCAACTGTAATACGGACACGAAAGGCATTGATACGCTTTTGTATGGAAACATGCAGTGCATGTTATTGTGAGCATGTACTTTTGTAAATATGTCTTTTGTTCATCTCCGGTTAGTTGACCAGGGATTAAGAGATGATGTCACAAGGGGTTTTGTTTAGAGATGGGCCTTGGCAAACTTAAGAAAATAATTTCTAAAATGTTAAAAAATGTATGAAATATGTAGGTCAAATGGTTGACAAATAGTTGATGTATACACTAAATACACAATAGTTGAAGGCAAATTGCATTTGCATTTCAGGGAACCTTTTAAAGTGATCCATTAACTTTATATTTCCCTCACAGATAATGTTCAGACTTTGATCATAATTATACACAATTTCACGACAAGATTCTTGAGAATGATGTGTGAGATATTCATAGAAAAACAGAAAAAGCAATGTCTGATTTGATCTCGATTTTTCGCGTGAAGTATTTGAATTTGGATATTATGGACGATTAGGTATCCGAATTTATATACTCTTGACAACGGTAGGAAACCGTCTATAGACGCTCCCAAATTCAATCTTACATATATTCAAGATTGTGGAGACTTTTGAAAAATCATAACCCATTACATTCTTCTGTTACCTAACTCAAACAACAAGATACAAGAGAATTGGAAAGCTCCAAGTGATTTTGGTTGAAATTGTACAAAGTTTATGGATCACTTATATAATATCAAGTCTATTTCCACATCTGGATGAAATGACTTTAAATACAAAATTTAAACTGCAAAATACCATAAATGTATAATAAATTATAAATAACACTTGGCGAACATGTGCATATGTACATTAGTAGAAATAAAGGGAAACAGTTAGCACTATTATTTTCATTTCATTTCAAAGACTTTATTTTCTGCAATCAAACAAATCAGTTACAACAAAATTGGATAATAATAATATAGAACATAAGGTATGCAAACAATATACAAAATATAGAACAAAACTACTTATACATGAGTAAGAGTAAGTTATACGTTGGGCCATTGCGTGTATAAAGAATGAAAGCAGAAGGTCGCCGTTATAAGCAAAAGCTTGAGCAGACGGTCAACCGAGCTAAAATTCAATGAGTTGTGAAATATTGGCTAAGTAACACAAAGAGGGGGGCCATGATACTCAAATGATATATATTTCAATTAAATATGAATATAAACAGTTGGATTCAATATAAATAATGATAGAATTAGTATAAAAGGCTAATAATTATACGTTCATAACAGAGATAAGAGAGAAATTAAACAAAAACATGTGTGCGAGTGGTGCGTGTGTGTGCAAGTGCAAGTGTCCTTATGCGCCAAAATGTTGGATCATCATCACTACTATATATATAGCGTCAGACCAAAATTTAATTAAGTTTCTAAAATTTTACAAAGAACGTTTTTATTTTATCTTTATATATTATATTGTGAAATAATGTGTTTTTTAGTGTAGCTTTAAATGAATAGAGAGATGTACATTGTTTAATATGTCCAGGGAGTGCATTCCATAAGTCTGGACCATGATATCTTATGGACTTATGCGCTAACAGAGTTTTAGGATTGTGTAAGTGAAAATCAGTACAATTACGCGTTGGGTATGAGTGAACATGGGAGTAGGAATAAATACGTCATGAAAAAGAGGAAGTGAATTTTGTGTGTATTTAAACATACAAATTGCTCACTCACTTTTTAAATGTTTAATCTATAAAATAACGGATTTGTATGAGCTAAGTAATTAGAATGAGTACAAATCCTGAGTGCTCTTTTTTGCAAGAGAAAAATCATATTAAATGTAAAAAGTGTGTTCTCGGGTACAAGGTTCCTCATTTTACCAATATATAACACCAACTGCCCTTGAAATTGATGTTGTAATAGTATTTACATGATCATTCCAAGTAAGCTTTGAATCCAAAGTTATACCTAAGAATTTAGTCGATTTCCTTTCAACTATCAAAATATCATCAATAACAATATTTATAAGCTGATCAAAGTGTGTTTGGGAAGAACAAAAATGTATAAAACACGTTTTATCTAAATTAAGGGACAATTTATTGCATTTGAACCATGTTGAGACTTTAACTAATTCATTATTGAGACTATAAATAAGAGTATTCAAACATTTATGAGAATAAAATATATTAGTGTCATCTGCGAAAAGTACATAAGTCAAAAGTGGTGATGATTTTACTATGTCATTAATATAAATAAGAAAAAGAAGGGGAACTAAAATTGATCCTTGTGGAACACCACATAACACATTTAAGTTAGGGGAATTTACCGACTATAATGGGACAATAGCGAGGTTTTCCCTCATGAACCGGTACATTTCAATAAATATGCTTCGGTGTACATGTGTACCTGAAATATTCAAGGTTCATAACAACAGTTACAAAACGAAACAAGACAAAGGTTATAATATAGTACTAGAATAATAAGAAGAGAATATCATCAACAGTTGGTGCACGATGTAAAATTATTACAACACTGGAACTCTTCTTGGCCTTAATTTTCAGTCCGTATATTGCATCTAATGAGAACCTGGCTGCTTGTTAAATTGACATCTGGATTTATTTGACATAACATTGACAAAACATCGAATTCTATTTTTGTAGGTTAACGCCGAGATTTGTAAAATATTTTCATCCATTCGATCAATCAATCAATCAATCTATCAATCAATCAATCAATGGTACGACAATGTGTTTTTTCCTTTATTTAGCGTGATTTATTAGCACCGATCTGTTTCCTTTTACCACACTAGGTAACGAACCAACAACACTGCCCAGCCGAAGCCACTTCTTCAATTTCTACCATGGCATCCCGTATGATTCGCGCGAGGTCCTACCCAGTCTTTAACAGTTTCCGCTTTCTTCTGGCAGTATCATGGGTGATGCTGTTGCTGGGAGACCATAATTCCAAAATGGCGCTTCGTTGCATTCGTGCAGAACGTGTTTCGATACCTTCCTTCCGCGCCCCTTCCTCATTCATGTCTTCTGCAGGATCACACGTTTTACCCCCGTGCAAGATTGAGCTGAAGAATGGAAATCTGTATGCGGACTGCGAGGGAAGACATCTCAGAGAAGTGCCAGATTATCTCCCGGATGACGTAACCGTACTTAACCTGTACAATAACGAAATCACCGCTCTCAATATCACCTCTTTTGCCAGGCTACCGTTGCTAGAAGCGATCACAATGACGAAAAACAAAATTGTGACCATCGATGGGAACACCTTTTCCTCACTGCTCCGACTTAGATCTGTTATATTGAGTTTCAACGAACTTTGTCAGTTACCCAACCATTTATTTTCAGAAAATGAGGGGCTTGAATTGATAAATTTATCCGACAATAACTTTACTGACGTTCCAGTCAACATCCTGGATTATCGCAACAAGTTAAACAGATTTGCATTTCATAATAACAGCATTACTAAACTAAACTTTACAGGATCTCCTCCACTGTACATTGAGTACATTCAACTTTGGAACATAAACATTTCTTCAGTTTGTAGTGATGACTTTAATGGTCTTTCATTTAGTTCCATACATGCCTTTTCATTAAGGTTTAACAACCTCTCCACACTAACTGATGACGTGTTTGAAAACTTGAAATCTGTCAAGAATTTGGATCTCGGACTTAACAGTATTCGAGATTTTAATTTGAACTCAGTTCGTGGTATGTTGTCCCTGACAGTCTTGAATGTATATTGGAATAATATCATATCAATCGACAGATTCAGGAACATCACGAATGCTACAACATTAATCCCACCACTTGAAAACCTGACCATCTCACATAACCGTATCAAAACTTTACCGCCTGGAACGTTCGTTCATCTGGCCCGATTAGAGTACTTGGATCTCAGTCGAAACCGAATTAAAGAATTGCATAAAGATTCTCTAGAAGGGCTCATAAATCTTCAATGTCTCGATTTGACTCGGAATTCTATGGAATACGTATTACAATAGAAACGCATTTTCAGTCTTGAAACGCATACATACGCTGAAACTGGGAAACAATCGATTCAAAATTTTGGATTCAGCAAACTTTAGTGGTATAACTCCTCTCAAATTTTTGGACTTGTCTTATAATACAATTAAACGTATCAATTTGAATACATCTTGGATATTGCCGTCCCTCGATACCTTGGATATATCAAGAAACCAAATTGGTTCCTTAGCGGGCCATCCATTTAGGGGATTAATCAATCTGAAATGTTTAATTCTTAATGGAAATCCTATACAGAGTCTTGGAGAGAATGTATTTGCAGGTTTGTCAAATATAACAGATCTCAAACTATCATCATTAGGGACAGTTTCAAATATGAATCCCCCTTTCAATTCTCTGAGCACAATAGAAAGCCTAGACTTATCTCATACTTATTTTGGAATCGATTTACTTATGTTTAGCGGTCTAATGTCCCTAGCAACACTAAATATCGGCTCAACGGCTCTGTTGGCAGAAATGTTTGGGCCAAGAAATCGGTCCTTACTATGCCCCATGAAAGAACTTCAAGTCCTTATTCTGCGCGGAAATTCTTTAAACAGTATGGACCCTTGGACCTTTTGCGCACTGCCAAATTTAAGAAAACTAGATCTCAGTAAGAGTCAGATTAAGGTCCTTCATCCAGACATATTTAATGGGTTGCATGCACTGAGAACTCTTGACTTGCAGAAAAATAACATTCAGTTAATTTCATCCGAACATTTACGAGATGTACCATCATTGCAAATTCTTCTATTAAAATTTAATCAAATAAAAGGAATTGTTGACAAAAACCTGTTCACGGAACAGAAGCATTTAACTGTTGTTGACTTAACGCTAAATTCAATAACGGGTTTCACGGACAATACATTCATTCCTATGAAAACTCTTTTTGTTGCGGAAAACCCACTGATGTGTGAATGTGATTTGAAATGGTTCCGGCGGTATATTGATCAGAGTAGCTTGGTCTTGGGGAATGCCGATCGAACGCTCTGTTCCGCGAAATCAATTCCCGCGCTCGCTGGTAAACCCTATCTAACATTTAAACCAGATCAGTTTTGCGGACCACGCATAGACCTGTACGTAGGGTCCTCCATGGGGGTATTCCTGTGCTTGCTACTCATCGCGTTAGCGTATCGCAGCCGATGGTGGATTAACTACAAGTTCTTCCATCTGAAGCTCCTGGTCGTGGGCTACTACGAGCTCGAAGACCTCCGTGAACACCTCGACTACGTGTATGACATCAATATAATTTTCCCTGATGATGACGAGGCGTGGGTTAAGGGCGAGTTCATCGAGTGCGTTGAGCGCCACCTCCAAGAATACGATCGACAGCGCATCGTGTGTGGCGCTGACGAACTCCCACTCGGAGGAACTCGTCTCGATGCCATCGATTACGTCATCGTGAACAGTTTCAAGACTCTCGTCATAGTCAGCCTCGCGTCGGTCCACGATGCCCACTTCATGACGCAGCTGCAGATGGCCGTCGAACACATGAACGAGGTCCAGCTCGAGAAGGTGGTGCTGGTCTTCCGAGAGCACATCCCTGACAACCAGCTGCCGTACCTGGTGAGGTTGTTCCTCAGCAAGAACAAGCCGTACTTCAGGTGGTCGGACGACAGGGATGGTCAGATATACTTCTGGCAGAAACTAACCAAGGTCTTGCGAGTCAACAGGAAAATGAACAGTCTTTTGCCGCTTTGATACATTATTTTATCAATCAACCTGCACATAGACATACCCATGTTTAACCTGCGTAGTCGTTGGAAGGGGGAGGGGTCGAGGTGGGCGGGGAGCATGTACCACTTTATGATATTTGTACATAAATAATACAAAAAGAAATACATAGAGTGTATATTATATATACATTGTAGATTAGTCAGATTTAATCTGTTCATGTAAACTTGTATTAAGAAAATTACGTAAATTCGCACAATCTTATATTGTAGAAAAGTGGGTTTGCTAATTAAATTGAGATATGTTGTGCCTCGGTATATTCTTGTGCTCTTGTATAAATCGTTTATGCAACTCTACATTCTCAATGGAATTGAGGTATGGGGAAGCAGTTATAAATCTCACTTGAATTGGATTTATTTAGATCAAAAGATGGCTATGCGAGCTATTACATTTTCATTATTTGAGACATCCTCGAAACCATTGTTTAAACATTTGAGATATTAGATTTTTTTGTTTGCATTAACTTTCTGTTTGAACTTTTGTATATGATTTGTACGTAGAAACTTTACCACACTCTTTAGTAGAATACTGTCAGATTTTACACCATACTTATGAAATAAGAGGGAAAGAAACTCAATGCTACGCTTGCCAATTTGTAAAACGACACATGATACACTCTCCATTTCTTTTGTCGGACAAAAGCTTTGGAATAGCTTACCCCAGAAGATCAAAGAAAAACAAATCATTTCGTAAGACCCTCACAATTTATTTGATAAACAAATAAATTATCTGTTACATTTGTTTATACTTTTCATTCTGAATGTATACAATGTAATTTTCAGAATTATCATATAATTATATTTAAAACTAGATACATGTAATAGAGAGAACCGATCTCGACTAGCACTTGTGCTAACTTTGGTTCTCTTTGAACAACAATTTTAACTTTTGTATAAATATAAAGTAATCGCTTACAGTTCGTATTTTAATAAATTGTCTTGCATGTATTGTATGATGTACATACGAAATTGTTTTCGTTGTTGTTAATAAAACTTCAAACTTCAAGTTTGAATCATAATACAATATTTTGTGTAGTTTGGTACAATGTTCCGACCAAATACGTTATTCAATGTTCTGACTTTTTTTTCTCACAACGCTGGTCATGAGAAAGTCCACTTCATTATGTGTAATCAAGTCCAGGGGGTGTTTCACAAAGATCCTAAGTTAAATTTAACTCTAAGTTAGACCGAACTATTATGGAAAGCCATTTGTAGCCTTGGAATAAAATATATTCAAAAGCAAAAAAACAAGCATTTTAGACTTTTCACAAGTGTTGCATCAAGAACATGAAATCTCTTATAATACAAAATATTAATGATTTGAATAAACATGTTAAGCCTTCGAAAAACGACATTTACAACAACAACAAAAAATATTTAAAAAAATAGTGGCTTTCCATACTTTTTAAGTCCAACTAAGAGTTAAGTTCAACTTAGAACCTTTGTGAAACACCCCCAAGGCCAATGTCGTGAAACCCTACTATTGTCTATTGTTGATCTACATTATGCAATACCATGCAATTTTTAGTTACCTACTAATGGTGCCAATAACTATGAGGTTGACAAAAACTAGTTCAACTAAGACAATAAGTTATGTGTTATACAGGGTGGCCCCAAAAAACGGGAACGGGGCACTTCCAAAAATATAGTAACAAAATGATTATGTCCATCGGATAGGGTATCTTTTCCAATGAAAAACGATACCAAGAACAGTAATTTGTGTCGTGTGGTTTTTGTTTTGGGCGCTCTGAGTGACACCATGTCAGGATCCCATTTTGTCAATTTTTACCAAGTCAGTGCCTGATAAATCGCACTTACTGCCCGTCATAGCATCGAACAACGAGCAGTACACGCGCTATTGTTAATGTGCATTCAGCTGTGTGCTGAGAGAATATGCCTGGTTGTTCGATGCTATGACGGGCAGGAAGTGTGATTTAGCAGGCACTGACATGGTAAAAATTGACCAAAATGGGAACCTGACATGGTGTCACTCAGAGCACCCTAAAGCAAAAACTACACCACCAAAATTACTGTTCTTGGTACCGTGCTTCATTGGAAAAGACACCCTATCAGATGGACATAATCATTTTGTTACTTTATTTTGGGAAGTGCCCCGTTCCGTTTGTTGGGGCCACCCTGTATAAGATTATACAAATCCAAATCGAGCTAGGCATTAAAGTGATCCATGTAAAGTGTCAGTTTGCACAAAATGCCATTTGAGACTTCAATCCTATATCAATATCATTGTAAAATACAATTAGAAGATTTGTGAAAGTTTGAAAGAAATCGTCCGCTGTTTACCTAGTGAAAAAAAACGAATATTGAGTTCGTATTTTATCACCGAATACTGATGGCCTGCCGTAGATTTGCAGTAATAATCGTCCGTTTGACGAATTCCGCACACGTGTAGGCTATACAGACGGTACAGAATGTTCGCGCGCTCAGCCAAACGACCCGTCGCGACGGGTCGTGCTGCCGAAGGTTTCGGCTACTCCGCAGGCCAGAGTTCGTTATCACGTGGCGCGGCCGGGCGTGTTCAACTACGACAATTGTACGTTTATCCAAAAGCGTTGGCTAACGCTTTTGAAATAATGATTTTCAATGATAATTATCTTCATACTGAAGGGACATTTGAAACAATCTAACCCTATTTTATTCTTCTCTTACCATAAGCTAAACAACACGGCAGAAGAGAACTGAGGAACCTCCAAGTAATTTTCGTGGAGTTAGACACTTTACATGGATGTCTTTAAACTAAACCAGCAGTGTTCATGCATACGTGTGGGTATACTGATTGTTTGCTTTAATACACAATCATGTCTACTCGAATTCATGTGCGCTCAATACCGTTATTGTCTTGTATAGACCCGGGGGGGTCTGTCCTCATAGAAAGGGGGTATCATGCGTGACCAAGGACTTGCCAAAAGCACCCTAAACGAGTATTTGCGTGGTGCAAAAAATACACCCTAAGTAAGTATGATTATCGGTAATTTGATACCCTAAGCAAGTAATCAATTTTTTGTAACCCCCTAAGCAAGTTATAACTATTTTTGATATCCTAAGCAAGTAATCAATTTTTTGTAAACCCCTAAGCAAGTCATAACTAGATTTGATACCCTAAGCAAGTAATCTTTTTTTTGTAAACCCCTATTAAAAGCAAGTGATAACTATGTTTGATACCCTAAGCAATAAAGCTGAGTTTTTGAGACCCTATGAACGAGTAATTCATCTTTTTGAGACCCTAAACGAATAATTTATCAGCCTAAAAAAGATACCCTTTTTCCTGATTTTGGGTGATTTTGAGACCCTATTCGAGATACTCGAGTATCTCGCCTGATCGTAAAAACCCACCCTAATTACTCGTTTTCTTGGTCACGCATGATACCCCCCTTTCAATGAGGACAGACCCCCCCCCCCCCCCCCCCCCCCCCCCCGGGTGTATAGAACAAGTCTATTGGGCAACCTTCATGTCAATTATCATATTCATGTACCGGTATATTAAATAATAGATGAGTCTTTTGTTATACACGAAAGTATGGGGCGCCCTTTGTAAATTTATTATATACACTTATTATATGTTATATAGTCGTTATTTAATATATAATAACTATTATTTACATATAATGTGAGTAAATGTATCAATTTATTTGTAAATAATTTGTATACAACTGTAATTGTTTATATATAATTATAATTCATACTCCATTATTTATAAATAATTGCAATCTACATTTGCATTATTTATATATAATTTACATTATTTATAAATAATTATAAAACTCATCTTTTTTATTTACATATAATGAAAAAATATATTAATATAATTACTATTATTTATAAATAATTACGTTTTATATTTTCATTATTTATAAATAATTGCAATTCGAACTTCATTATTTATAAATAATTCAAATTCACATTGCTATTGTTTATAAATAATTGCAATTAGAAACTTCATTATTTATCAATAATTCCAATTCACATTGCTATTATTTATAAATAAATATAATTGCAATTCACATTTCCATTATTTATAAATAATCATTCTGGTTTAGTGCAAAATCATTATATATTATATAATGAACACACGTCACAATTGTATGTATATAAAGCAAACGCGTGAAGACGCATTTCCAATTATTTACAAATAAATGGATCTGTCGCAAAACCCTTATTTATAAATAACGGAATTGCGTGTTCTCGTGTTTTCTTTATATACATATACTGGTGACGCGTGTTCATTTAGGCACATTTCAGCTTTTGTTCCGGTTTAAATTTAAAGAATTGAGAGGCTCATGAACTTAACATTCTTAGTACCACCATGGGATTTTAATGAACATTATATATACCTCTAAATCGATATTTTGAAGTGTGTTTTCATGAAACTGAAGCGAACAAATCTAGCCGGTCGCAGGAAGAGTTACACTGTCCCACGTACTCACAATTGTGTCTGGTGCCTGTGCGGTGATCTGCGTGACTTCGTGGTTACTTTCAATTTGTTGCATATGCAATATCGAGATGAATTAATGAATCAAACTAACGAAGAGAGAGAAGGGTGATCTAGTGTGATCAAGACTGATAAATCTGATAAAATTCCGATCTGCGCTACATTTCAAATGTTTTAGTTGTACCCACCTAGTTTTAGCTTCTCTTGCATCCCGATTCTCAACATTTGGTTTAAAGTATGTTTGTGTTCCTTGCTTGATCATGTTTATGTGGCTTTAAATTTAAATATTTTATTACTTAGTTTACAAGTGAAGGTATAGTTACTCTTATTCATAATTCTATTCTTCTAAACGCAAGTTTGCGCAACCCCGTAGCTGCGCAACCCAGCTGTTATCACCTCTATATTATACCGCCACAATGATGATGAAGATTACGATTTTCATCGTTGTCGTTGTCGTCGTGGTCATCGTCATATCGTCAGCATATCAGTGGCATACCCAGGATTTTACAAGCGGACGGGGAAGGGGGAAAATTAATTCTTTATTAACCTCCCCCCTTCACCGACAACCCCCTAAAAAAAATCCTTACTGACCCCCCCCCCCCCCCCCCCCACCCCACCGTTCTAAAAATATCTTCACCGACCTCGATCCCCCCTTCACCGACACCCTCCTTAATTAAATCCTCACCGACACTCCCCCTTCACCGACAACCCTTAAAAAAAAAATCTCACTGACCCCCCTCCCCCCCCCCCCGCTCCAGCGATTAACATCGTCGTCATCGTTGTGGTCATCGTCATCATCAGCATACCAGTGGCGTACCCACTGTACCCAATTGTCGGATACCCCCCTCAAAAATTCTTACCGACACCTACCGCCTCAAAAAATCTTCGCTGTTACCCCTCCCTCGAAAATTCTTCACCGACTTCCCCCCTTTACCGACACCCCGCTTAAATAAATCATCACCGACACTCGATCCCTACACCGACACCCCTAAAAAAAAAAATCCTCACTGAGGGTGATGACAGCGACGACACAATGATGTTAATCGCCGGGGTGGGGGTAGGGGGGGGGGGGGGGGGAGGGGGTCAGTGAGGATTTTTTTTTAGGGGTGTCGGTGTAGGGAGTGTCGGTGAGGATTTATTTAAGGGGGGAGGTCTTTGAAAATTTTTCGAGGGAAGGGTAACAGCGAAGATTTTTCGAGGCGGTAGGTGTCGGTAAGAATTTTTGAGGGGGGTATCCGACAATTTTTATTGAAGGGGGCGGGGGGATGTCGATTTTTTAAAGCAGAGTCCGAGATACTTCTGGACGATGAAATACCCCACCCCCCATGTTCGCTTAAAAAATCCTGGGTGCGCCACTGGTATGCTGATGATGACGATGACCACGACGATGACGACGATGTTAATCGCTGGAGCGGGGGGCAGGGGGGGGATGGGGGTCGGTGAGAATTTTTTTAGGGGGTGTTGGTGAAGGGTGGGTGTCGGTGAGGATTTATTTAAGGAGGGTGTCGGTGAAGGGGGGATCGAGGTCGGTGAAGATATTTTTAGAACGGTTGGGGGGGGGGGGGGGGGGCTTGGGGGTTAGTGAGGATTTTTTTTAAAGGTGTGTCGGTGAGGATTTATTTAAATCAGAGTCCGAGATACTTCTGGATGACGAAATACCACCCCCCCCCCCTCCCCCCCCCCCCCCCCGTCCGCGTAACAAATCCTGGGCATGCTTATCATGACCATGATGACGATGACCACGACGATGACGACAATATATGTTAATCGCCGGGGCAGGGGTGAGGGCGAGGGGGGGGGGAGGGTGGGTCAGTGAGAATATTTTTTTTTTAGGGGTGTCGGTGAGGATTTATTTAAGGGGTGTGTCGGTAAAGGGGGGAGGTCGGTGAAGAATTTTTGAGGGAGGGGTAACAGCGAAGATTTTTCGAGGCGGTAGGTGTCGGTACGAATTTTTGAGGGGGGTATACAACAATTTTTATTGAAGGGGGGGATGTCGATTTTTTAAAGCAGAGTCCGAGATACTTCTGGACGATGAAATACCCCCCCCCCCCCCCCCCGTCCGCTTAAACAATCCTGGGTACGGTGGGTACGCCACTGGTATGCTGATGATGACGATGACCACGACGATGATGATGATGTTAATCGCTGGAGCGGGGGGGGGGGGGGGGGGAGGGGGGTCAGTGAGATTTTTTTTTTTTAGGGGGTGTCGGTGAAGGGGGAGTGTCGGTGAGGATTTAATTAAGGAGGGTGTCGGTGAAGGGGGGATCGAGGTCGGTGAAGATATTTTTAGAATGGTGGGGTGGGGGGGGGGGGGGGGTCAGTAAGGATTTTTTGTAGGGGGGTGTCGGTGAAGGGGGGAGGTCAATAAAGAATTTTCCCCCTTCCCCGTCCGCTTGTAAAATCCTGGGTATGCCACTGATATGCTGACGATATGACGATGACCACGACGACAACGACAACCATGAAAATCATAATCTTCATCATCATTGTGGCGGTATATAGAGGTGATAACAGCTGGGTTGCTATCTATACCTTCACTTGTAAACTAAGTAATAAAATATTAAAATGTAAAGCCACTTAAACATGAAGCAGGAACACAAACATACTTTAAACCAAATGTTGAGAATCGGGATGCAAGAGAAGCTAAAACTTTTGCTTTATATACATATAATTGTGATGTGTGTTCATTATATAATATATAATGATTTTGCACTAAACCAGAATGATTATTTATAAATAATGGAAATGTGAATTGCAATTATTTTTATTTATAAATAATAGCAATGTGAATTGGAATTAATGATAAATAATGAAGTTTCTAATTGCAATTATTTATAAACAATAGCAATGTGAATTTGAATTATTTATAAATAATGAAGTTCGAATTGCAATTATTTATAAATAATGAAAATATAAAACGTAATTATTTATAAATAATAGTAATTATATTAATATATTTTTTCATTATATGTAAATAAAAAAGATGAGTTTTATAATTATTTATAAATAATGCAAATTATATATAAATAATGCAAATGTAGATTGCAATTATTTATAAATAATGGAGTATGAATTATAATTATATATAAACAATTACAGTTGTATACAAATTATTTACAAATAAATTGATACATTTACTCACATTATATGTAAATAATAGTTATTATATATTAAATAACGACTATATAACATTTAATAAGTGTATATAATAAATTTACAAAGGGCGCCCCATACGAAAGTTGAATAAAGTATCAACCGAAACCATTGTGCTTACTAGATGTCCGTGTGAAAGTACTTCAATAAACTTGGCTTTTATTATTGAACTCAACTAGCCTTCATTGCTCAGTATGTTGTATCAGTTTATTAAAGGGATAAAGTAACATTGTCAAAATCCTAAAAGGAAGTTTTCACACATATCGATGTATTCGTATAGCCAACATGGCCAATAGAAGCATGGAACAGGTTTCGGTTTTTCGAACTTCTCTTCCGTTATAAAGATATCTATGATTGAAAAAAATAACAATATCGACTATTTGTTGTAATATTTTGTAATATGTTTGAATTTGAATGTATACAATAAGTGCTGGGTCAGTGGCGTAACTATGGGGGGGGGGGGGGGGGGGGGGGGGGCTGTGCACCCCCCCCCCCCCCCCAAATAATTTGGGGGAAAAAAATAAGAAACATAATGGGGTATTTTTGTAAAAACAAAGTAATTACATATGGTATGCCCCAATAATGTGTGTCCCCCCAAACAAAAAAATAATAATAATACAAAATCAGTCCGACCACGCTTCGCCACTGTGCTGTGTAAAGGACATCTCATCATCTCTCCCCTCTCTCTCTTTAAAGGAGAATTCCGGACGATTTAAAAACAAATACAGTATATTGGAAATAATTCTAGGGATTTGTTTGAATATTTTCAGGATTTGACTCTCTTTGGTTGATTTTTAAGAGATTTTTCTAATGTCATTAACTCTGAGGAAATAATTAAATTTACCGCACACAATCATGAGACCCTTACGTAGCACCCTCACTTTGCCCAATTTCTTGAGTAGGCTTGAATCCGGTGTCTCTGAGAGTCTTGAGTTTCTACTGGAATAAAATGACATCCATCGGCAGATTTAGGTACATAACGAATGCTACGACATTAATCCCACCACTGGAAAACCTGACCACAGAACCGTATCAAAACTTTACCGCCTGGAACGTTCGTTCATCTGGCCCGATTAGAGTACATTGATCTCAGTCGAAACCGAATTAACAAATTACATAATGATTCTCTTGAAGGACTAATAAACCTTAAATGCCTCGATCTGTCCTGGAATTCCATTAAATACGTCAGTGCAAAAACGTGTTTGGGTTTGAAACGCCTCCATACGCTGAAACTGGAAAACAACAAATTCAAACTCAGTTTGGATGCAGCGCAGTTTAATGGAATTACCCCCCTCAAGTTTTTAGACTTGTCTTCTAATACAATCGAAAGTATTTATTTGAAATCACCTTGGAATTTACCGTCCCTCAACACTTTGGATCTTTCGAACAACAACTTTTATTCCTTAACGGGCCATCCATCCGGGGACTTATCAATCTGAAATGTTTAATACTGACTGGAAATCAGATCAAAACGTTTGGAGAGAACGCATTTGAAGGGTTGTCAAATAATACTGATCTCAAACTTTCATCATTAGGAAAAGCCCTAAAATTTGCTCTGGCACGTCTGAGCTCCTTACACAACCTTGACTTGTCACATACTGATTTTGGGAACACTATAAAAATATTTCGTGGTTTAATATCATTAACAAATCTAAATATTGCCTTTACGCCATTGACACGAGAAAGGTTTGGGCCAAGAAATGGGTTCTTGCTATGTCCCATGGAAGAACTTGAAGTCCTTCTCT
>JBAMJV010001567.1:0-272896 GCA_037951105.1 Echinarachnius parma | reverse complement strand
GATTTCCATTACTATTTGCCGTCCGTGTCATTGCTGCCAATTCTGGACATCGGCGCGATATCGGCTTGACGTCCATATTTGTGATGTCATATGATGTCCCCAATTAATAAACATCCCGTCCGACATCAATACCACATCAACCATTTACCGACCTCTTAAAATTATATATTCCGACATCGGTACAACATTGGCCAACGTCATATTTGAGATGTCATATCATGTTGGTTTATTGACATCGGCCCAACATTAATATTACAACCCTCTATCAAGCTCTTTAAATTGGTACCAGTTTCGGCATTGGTGCGATTTAGCGCGACGTTTTATTTGAGACGTATTTTTTCGCCAACTTAATGACAATCAGGCCACGACATAAACTACAACCATTTTCCCGACTTATTTCATTTCCAAAACCTCCAACTTTAATTCGACGTTGGCGTATAGTTGGCGCGACGTCTGTTTGCCGACCGCGGATCTTGCCGACGACCCTGCCGACACCGGTCCGACATCAGTTAGCTAAGCCTGGGTACTTATATTTGTGTTAACTTGCTTTGAGAATCAATACTGAATTGAATTTCGTTTAATCGATTACAAACATTTAGTAATCAAAAGTAAAAAAAAAAAAAAGAGTATTGCTATCGGGAAATTCCATGATCGATTATAAGCGATCGTAATAGTGGAAAATGAAAATTTTCGATTTTTGGAATTATTTATATAAAAAATATACTTTTGTCCTTGTCCTTGCAGCTGTATATATTTAGAAGGATATATAAGAATATAATAACACCTTTAAATAGTGTTATGAATATGATTTGAAAGGTGGATTATTTCAAATTCCACGCTCTACAAATACTAACTATTACAAAACAAACATGCTAAGAAGAGGTGTATATATAGTATACCGATTGCGACTATGTTTGATAGGACGATAGGATGATAGGATGATAGGATGATAGGATGATAGGATGATAGGGATGATAGGATGATAGGATGATAGGATGATAGGATGAAGAGATGATAGGATGATAGGATGATAGGATGTAGGATGATAGGATGATAGGATGATAGGATGATAGGATGATAGGATGATAGGTGATAGGATGAATTAGGATGATAGGATGAAAGGATGATAGGATGATAGGATGATAGGATGATAGGATGATAGGATGATAGGATAGATAGGGATGATAGGATGAAAGGTTTAGGAGTAGGCAATAGTATAGAATAGGATATTTATTTATAGAATTACGATGATGATGATAGTTGATGATGATGATGATTGATGATGATGATTATGATTATTTATTTATGAATGCATGAATGAATGAATGTTGTGTAAAGGTTAAACAAAATGCATGGATCGGACGTGGAATCTATGCATGTTTCCAATTTCTTTTTACGATTTTTGATGTTGGTCCTACGGTTGGCCATTTGACATTGGGCCATTTCAAATTTTGATGTGTGGTCCAGCATCAGAAAATGACGTTGGGCAATGTTGGGTTAGCGACATTCAAACGTCGGGTGCGAACGTCAAGATTATGATGTTGGGCCAACGTCAAGATTTGATGTTGGGCCAACAAGAAAAAATTACCGTTGGCTATTGTCGGGCTGGCGGGACATTTTAAATGTCGGCGCAACGTCCAGAATTTGATGTTGGCCCCAACGTAGGATTTGATAATTGGGCCATTGGCGGGAAATTGACGTTGGACCAACATCACAGAATAATGTCGTGACAATGTTGGGCTAGCGGACATTTTAACCTCCCAGCCGACATCATAATGATATGTTGGTCCAATGTCATGAGTGATGTTGGGCCATTGTCGGAAATTGACGTTATGCCAATATCACAAAATGACGTAGTGACAGATGTTGGGCTGGCGGACATTTTAACGTCGAGCCCACATCAGAATTTGATATCTGTCGATGTCAGGATTCGTGTTGGCCATTGGTCGGAAATTGACATTTGCCCGACATCACAAAATGATGTTTGGGACACATGTAGGCTGGCAGGAAATTTTAACATCGGGCCGACGTCAAACTTGATGTTCCTCAACGTCGAGAATCGAGTTGGCCTACGTTTAGAACTGACATTGGGCCATTGTCAATAATTGAAGTTGGGCCGAAATCGCTAAATGACGTTGGGCCAGCATAAAAAAAGACGCCGAGCTGATGTTGGGCTGGCGGACATTTTTACGTCTCGGTGACGTCGCATGTCGCATGGTTGCCCAACGTCCCCTTCCAACGAACAATGACATCGGCCCAACGATGGCACGACGTCAGGTGGCTAGCTGGGGGTAGGTCTGACGTCTCATATTCTCCCGAATATGATGAGTTTGCAAGAATACGACATGCTTCTACCCGAATTTGGGGTTGATTTTTGCCCAAACATAATTGCCCGTTTTCCAAAATCACAAATAGGGGGCGGGGGTGGGGGGGGGGGGGTGGGATGCAGACCCTATTGGTCTTGCTCCTGCCCACCTCATACGCCTAATATATTTAATAACACGAATATTTTGTACATAAGTGAGTCAGTCTAAATGAAGAATAGAATCTACTGGATATACACTTTATTGATATTAATGTCAACATTTTAGATTTAATTGCGATGAAACAAATTCCGATGGCAGTAATCGTCACCCTACCCACTTGTCTTATTTTATTTGATTTACTATTTGCGATTTATATTATTTGTATATTTAGCTCTCTCAACTATCAATCGCATGTTCATGATGTCGGTGTCATTGTTGTCACTATATTACATCCCATTGCGAATAATGTGTGTATTTTGTTTACTATAAAGTGTTCATGATATCTGAAATTTCATTTCATATTTAAATTGTATGTGCTCAAGTATAGAAGTATTGAAATACGATTTATAAGAGACAAGCCTCTGTGTGGGTTAATTCAATACAAATGCTATGATTATGGAAATGGTTGGTTCATACAAAATTTGACATAATATTCCATTTGGCGTAAATGTTTAATAAGGCTGCGGCTCGGCTAAAGCCAAGGTAGTAATGTCCGACCAGTTAGAGACTTACCTGTATTAAAGCGCTATATATAATAAAAAAATGGACGGACAGTTATTATTATTCATGACAATTATAACTTACCCCAGCCGGATATCGTGATCCTCGTGGCTCCTCGAACACTTCCAACTCGTGGATACACGGACCCCACATTGGGCGTGCCATAGCACTCCGTCATACAGGCTGCACATAGAGAAGATAACAGTAAGAGAAACACCTTTGTCAAACATGCAGACCAATTTTACTTCTTCAACATAATTTCAAAGCAATTTGAGGCTAAATTCAATATATTTGTTTACATGCTGGTGCAGCATTAGAAGGGGGCCTACAATATACATACAATATGTATTCATCATTAATTTGTTAATTTCATTATTATACATTGCAATAAGCACTCTATAATATAATAGTGCGGCACAGCACATAATAAAGATAAAGTAGAGCGTATTGAATAAAGAATTATATTAAAACAAGACAATATTTCTTCATTATTTATTACAAAGCCAATAAGCACTACATCATACAGGCTGTACAACATTACGGGGGAAGACGAGAAATAGAAGAGGTGCCATATTTTGTGTTAAATACAATATTTCTTCGTCATTTATTACAAAACCAGATATTGTGCCTACATAACATCCTCCGCCACAAAGCTGCAGAACACTATACACTTTTTCAAAAATACACATCAACAACAAAAACAAATAATTCGTTAATAATATTTGATGATATAACGCCATACTTGTTTGTTATATCCCCCCCCCCCTCTGTCATACAAACATGCACGTATAAAGACGAATGATCGTGAAGAAGAACACTGTGGAAGATACATTGTGGTTTCAGTATAGCACATGGGAAAAAACTGAACATAATTGATGTTAATTAAAATTCCGTCATATTTACGTCTCTCTGGGGTCTCCTATCTGTGCTTGAATGATAATTTGACTATTAACGTTTAATGATCGTATCTCAGTTAGAAAGTCAAATATTAAAAAACACAACTTTGGACCCCAACATAAAAACCTACCCGACCAAAGGCGTACCCAAACAAATTTTACCACAAAATATTACTGTTTTTTTTAGGGGGAGTTGACCCCCCCCCCCCCCCTTCACAACTTGTACCGTCTCGAGTCTACTCTTTAGCGGTTGTCGACCATTATCAGGGATTTTAACCAATGGTCTCGGCCCCCCGAGGACACAACCTAACAAGTTATCTTGTCTCGGCCTCGAAAAATTTGGTGATGTGTCTCGGTCTCGGCTCACGATTTTTAAAAATACGAAACACCCACCCCCTCCCCCCCCCCCCCCCCACCCCCCCCCCCCCCCCCCCAACAAAAAAACAACAACAAAACTCTGACTTACAAACAACTTACAATCGACTGTATCTCTTTCTGCAAAAACGGGGCCATGATCTGCGTAATATATCGTCCGCGACAAAATCTTGTCGCCCAGGGACTGGGGCATTGTTCGTATATAGGCAATGAATAGCACCCTATTGCAAATCGTCATGGCTACGCTTATCAACAAACATATATAACCACTGACTTTCTCCGAAGTTCTCGTTAGCCTTTCAAATTGTTGTTTCTGTTTAGGGGGATGGTAAAAAGTAATCACCCAGGTGGAGATATTGATAGGGGTAGTCGGCGCTACTTGTTTTACCTAGATAAGGGTATACCTGGACAATGGTGATAATAAACAAAATTTTCTTCAATTTATTCATGTTTCCAACAAAAACATTACAAATCAATTATAATCATTTACAAATTATGTAAACATTACAAATCAATTATAATCATTTACAAATTATGTAAAACATTACAAATCAATTATAATCATTTACAAATTAAGGTAAAACAGCAACTGTATAACTATCATTGTATCGATATGGTTCGCAATAAACCTGAGCCGATCAATAGGCCTATAGATGATTTTCATTAATAATGGAAAACCGAGATTATTTTTATGTAAGGTGTACACCTAAATCTTTAAAAGCAGCGTTAGTTATCTTGTCCAAATTTATTGATAAAGGACTCTGTTTACATCTTCTGTCTCAAAGCGTTTTAGAGGCAGGTTTTGTCAGTATGTGCGCTGTACTTTGATGCGGTATGTTATTGTTGAAAGTTACATGCGCGCCGGTAAGATTGGGCCAAACTCCCACAGCTAGCTCTCCCTAGCTTTAGATTTCTATTATTCGTTACTTAATCAATACCTACCTGCTTGAAGAAAGATATTAAAACGTCATTTTGAGGAAAAGATCAGCTTCATATCAACGAGATAATTAAAATGTGTATTTTCGAATTGTAACGGCCCGGAAGTATATGTTCATCATCAGTGGCGTAGACCGGTTCTGACACCTGGGGGGATGATTTGCCGTTCACCGGACCAAGACCAATTTGTTCGCGGCCGAGACCACCTGCCGAAATATTTGGAGACCAAGACAATTGCTTGAAAGTCCTCTCAGTGGGGGGGGGGGGGGGGGGGGGGGGTTGTAGATGTTTAGATGTCGTGACCAGGCGTGCCGGAAGAAGTTTTGGATTTGGGGGTGGGGGGCAAAACCTATGGGGGCTCACGATTTAATGTGTGTAGGGGCACAGGCAAACCACACTCACAGTGCTGCCAACTTTGAGCCAGATGTGAGAGTGAGACATTGCAAGGAGCGAAGCGACCAAGCCGAGGGAGCGAAGAGACTGAGCGGGGGGAGGGCGTGGAGGGGGGTATCCCCCTCCCACGGTAGGGAGCTTTTGCATTTTTGGACTTGAAATTGTGCAAATCTGGTGCTTACCTAGATAGGAAATTCGGGCTTAACATTGACTAGTCTGGAAAGCGGGTTATGATTTGATCGACCAGAAATGTTAAATATATTTTCATGAAGAAAACAAATAATTGGCACACTAATAAATATGCACCCCCAACACAGGGAGCGAAGTGACTGAGCGGGAAGGGGGTTGTCCCCCTCCCACGGTAGGGAGATATTGCATTTTTGTACTTGAAAATTGTGCAATCTGGTGTTTACCTAGATAGGAAATTCGGGCTTAACATTGACTGTATCTGGGAAAGCGTGTTATGATTTGATTGACCAGAATTTTGAATATATGTTCACGAAGAAAACAAATAATTGACACACTAATTAATATGCACCCCAACACAAACACACATATTGTATTTATATTTAGCGTCATACACAGTTCCAACATCACCATATGCCACAATATGTATGATCCAACAACTTAGCATATTGCCAAGAATGAGTCCCGAGGGGCGAAGCTGCCGAGGGCTGGGGCAGAGCAAATAGGGAGGGTTTGGGAGGGGGTATCCCATTCCCACGGAGAAGATTTTGCATTTATATATACTTGAAATGGTGCAATTTGGTGCATGTCACACAAGCAGCCAGAGCAATGCCAGCCAACACTGGAACTACGTGGCCCGGTATACAGAAAAAAAAATACTCACCCAAGACCATACGCAAGTTACACAACAAACTGAGATAATCTGTTCGCGCGCGAAGCGCGCAGCGAAAATTGAAAATGGATGTATAAATTGCCTTTTAAATGTTAGAATTAACAAGTCTTTCCCACTCATATACAGATACACAAAAAAAAAAAAAAATATCCTTCGCTAAAACCTGGGGGGATGATTGTACATGTCACCCCCCCCCCCCCCACCTTGTGAGGTGGGGGGATGCATCCCCCTCATCCCCCCCCCCCCCCCCCGTTGTCTACGCCCCTGTTCATCATATAATTTTCAAGTGGATTTTGTCTAAAAAATAAAAAGAAAGAAAGTTTGTTTTCATCTGTTTTAAATCTGTTTTCAATCTGTTTTAATCTGTGTTTGGCCTCTCTTGGGTTTATTTAAGTAACTAAAGATGAGTGACAATCAAAAACGTTATTTTCAATTTTCGTTGGAACAGCGCATGAATAGTGTAACAGATAAGCTATACTTAGGGACAGGATGAGAAAAAGCCTCGAAATCGCATATCTTTACAAAAGAAAGGTGTATCGAAATAGGGCACACAACTATAATGCTGTATACCGTTGTCGAAAACCAAGACCACGGTGTACAAAATAATACAACGCTACGCAATCTTGATACAAATTATTTAACCACATATAATCTGAACTTTAATATCGTTAAATACAGAAGTACAAGTCGAAAGATCCATACGCGCTACTGAGATTGGGTTACATATTTCACAGCTAGTTCGCCCGTCTTCGCCGAGTATAAATCTATGTGGCTACACGTTTGACCGGTTCGCATTCGTTCTGCGGGGTTGCGGTAGACTTTGCTCGAGGTGTCTATGAGCATGTTTTGCGGATGCAGGGAAGTGGAAGTCTCTTCCCTGGAGGATGAATACAAAACGGGGTTATACGTTTTTTTACCTCGACATTTTATTGCTAAATAATAGTCATTATCAAAGTATTTTGTGTCTAAAGCTGTACAGTAACATATACGTTATGATACATTATTTCCAATTGTCGTTGTAAAGGCGTATTTTTGTGCGGGGCGTAACACAATATTAATATTTCGATTTAAGAAAGTAAATATACATGTAATCAATTTGTAAATAAGAACAAAAAACACATACACACAGATCCAATTTAAAGTAAATGACAACAATTAGTTTTGATTATTCATTGAAGGTTGTGTAGGTTGGCGCGGCGCCGATATTGGATAGGAGGTGGGTAAAACGATGTCCCATTTTATATAAAACATTGACACCGAATAAGATTAAAGTGATCCAATTACTTTGTCAAATTCAACCAAAATCACTTCGAGCTTCTTTTATACGCTCCACTTGTACCTTGTTGTTTGGCTTACGGTAACAGAAGAATGAAAATGGGTTTTGAATTTTCAAATGTCTCCCTTGAAAGCGTCTATGGGCGCTTTCGACTGTAGTCAAGGATATCCGAATTCGGATACTCAATCATCCTTGGGATCCGATACTTCATGCGAACGATCGGGATACAATCATCCATTATTTCTCCCTGTTTTCACTAGGTAAACATTAATCATTTTCTTTGAAAATCCTGTCATTCTCAAGAATCTTACAATGAAATTGATCATCATCATCATCACGGGTACACAGCAACAGAACGAATGTTCCATGACGCTGTGGTCGGGTGCAGATGCGACTCAGTGATTATTTATTTAGCGCGGCCTTAAATTTATCTAGGGATGGCATTGATGTAGTGTCATGGGGCAAATCGTTCCAGTCCCGTATGGTTCTGGGCAGAAAAGAGTACAAGTGCCCATCTGTTCTGGACTTCATTACGTTGTAGGCCACAGGTGTAAAGCGTCGACTTGAGCGGTTA
The DNA here is from genome assembly GCA_037951105.1 of Echinarachnius parma. Taxonomy (NCBI): domain Eukaryota; kingdom Metazoa; phylum Echinodermata; class Echinoidea; order Clypeasteroida; family Echinarachniidae; genus Echinarachnius; species Echinarachnius parma. The sequence continues at coordinate 264,561 of JBAMJV010001567.1, read as the reverse complement.
TAGTTTCTGGGTTGGAGCTTGGTTGATGTTACTGGGGATTTCAGCGAGACTTTCCCACTCCAATTGTTTCAGCATACCGGTAACACTGGACTTTCGACTGTAGTTATTGACCACAAAACGAGCAGCTCTTCTTTGAACTTTGTCCAACATTTTAATGTACTTGGCCTGGTAAGGATCAGTGACAGCAGTGGCATATTCAAGATGTGGTCGAACAAGAGCTTTGTAAGCTTTGCCTTTGGTATCGGAACTGCACTGATTTCTTTGAAGAATACCAAGAATTGTGTTCGCTTTACTGACGGTACGCCGATAATGTGATTTCCATGAGAGATCATCAGAAATTGTTACTCCAAGGTAGGTATGGTAGGTATGGTAGGTATGGTATATGATTAAAGTCTCAATATGATTAAAGTCTCAAACTAGTCAAAACAATGTACAACAAAGTCACATATAATATGACAACCGGAAATGACCGACACTGCATACGATAATAGGCGCTTAGGGAGTTGTAGCCCCCCAAACAAAATAAACATTAATGTGGCATAATGGCGTCAACTTAATGACGAATCTTCAGTTTACTAACTATTTAAATACGGTACACCAAATTAACAAAATGCCTATAATACACAACGATATGCACAAATCAAGATTTTAAGAATGAAAATACATACCTTCATGTGAATACAGATTAATATTTTAAAATGAATTACACCGATGAACACAATTTTTATTTAACTGACTCGGCCCTTTTGCATTAGTTTGCAGATCATCACTAATCCACTTGAGAATGCAGAATGGCTTTCACTCGTTTTTCATACTGAATTCATCACAAAACAAAACAATTATGCCGCGTGATGTTTTCGTTACATTACTGTAAAATTTATTATCATAAAACTTGAAAGTACAGGTATAAATCATCACCGAATCTGGTGCTTATGAGAGTGCAAAGACCAAAATTATGGTTTTGGTAGAACTAAGCCAACATTTTTGGAGGTGCTGTGCTCTACTAGTATGTCTACACAATTTTCAGCTGTAAAATATAAAACATACTTACAATACGATTCCGAGACAAACACACACATAAAGAAACATAAGTTATATCTTTTTATATTTTCTGTAGACATGGTAAACATAAATATATAATATAATTTTTACTCACACAGCAGGACGAAGAGGGCGAGTAGGTGGATACCGGCCAGGCCGCTGCGGGGCCACCCGGCTGCTACGGACGCCATTCTCTTGACGATAGGTCCAATCTCAGGTATATTATATATCCCTTCTTGAATAGCTTAGGTACACAGTTCAAGTTGCATACTCATTGGTTCCATTTATTTGTACGTAGTATAATGTATACAGACAAGTAAGACAAATAAAAACGTTTTTAATTATATTTAAAACAACGATCAACGGTAATAATTGCAGTTGCAAGACCAGCTTGCTGCTACTAGAGTTCCAGTGTTTGTTATCCAGCCAGAGCGCGTTGTCCGTGAAGCATTAACGCGATGGGTCACGCATCAATGGTCACCGTCATCAGTGGACAGTGGTCAGTGGTCATCCAGCATCGATATAAGATCATCCAGGCGTTTTGTCCCCCTTGATACCCAAGTCTGTTTCGCTTTGTGATCGCAGGGAGCCTCCTATTGTATTGTTGTTTCTCAGAACCAGTCAATAGATCCGCTATATAGAAGCCCCTGATGCGTAGCTTCTCAAATCAAAACTGAACAGCATCCCATGTTTATGACCAGCGAAAATATGTACTATATATTATGTATGTACCTAGATTTATAGCTCAATAGCTTGATGTTTATACAAAATAAGAAAAATACAACTAAATGAACCTATATAGGCTGCGTGCGTCATCCTGAACCCCATAAAAACGTGCAAGTCATTACTAATCCATGAATGCGTGTTTGTGCATGTGAATATGTGTGCGTTTGTGTGTGTGTGTGTGGGTGAGTCTGCATTGTTGCTTGTTTGTTAATTACATGTAGTTCTAAAGTATAATATCATCACACTTGTTTATTATTGTTTATATTGCTTATTACTTCATGCATAATTGCAGAGGATATTAGAAAGTTATTTTTTCAACAACTTCCCTTCAAGTTTTGACATCGACTTGTAAGGGAAAGAAACGTACTGGTCTAGCTTAATATTAGTCACGAAAACTTTACATTATTATAATTCAAAACAATGACCAGTAGCACTACTGGATCAATACTCGGAGAGATGAACTAATATTTGCTATTAGCGGAGCAGAAGTGGTCGTACTGGGCGAGAAAACGCGTTGTCTACTAATCTGATGTGTAATTTAGTTGAACAAAATAGTTTTTACTTAAATATTATTTCATTTAATTGTCATGTTTTAAAAATATGTGTAATTATGTCCAACACAATATAACAACACAATTGTAATGGAAATAACAATATTATATTTATAAATGTTGGTTTAGTTATAACAATACCTAAGCTTATCATTATCAACATTCAAAATACATCTTGAGAGTTCAAATTGCCCAAATCCAAGCACTCTTGGCATGTTCGGGCGGACAGGGTCCCTATCAAATTTGAGTGTCTGCACCCGACCTGTTCAATTATACTTGGCTCGCCATATGCTGAAATAATCATATGAAATGTTCCAACATTTAACACTTGATTTTTTTAAACACTTAATTGATAACATCAAAAAGCCTCCGGGACCCCATCCATAGTCCCACATCAATGGCCCTAGTAGGGCAGGCACCCCTCAACCAAATCCGTTCACAGATTCTCGTACTAAGCCGCTCGCTGTTATCAAAGTGTATGATGAGCTATACCATGGAGATCCCTGGCTATACGCACCGATACTAACAATATTCTTCTTCAATCTTGCAGGTTGCCAAAAACTATCAAGACGAGAATGGGCGCCATCTACGATCAGTTTGAAACTCACTACCCCTCTTCGGTGAGCCTATAATTTATATTCTCCCTTTTTTCTAGCAGATTTTAGGGCATAGACTGAGGAGAGATGGGGTTGCGTCTCTGAGGTGTAGGCTTATAGGGTTACATTTTATAGCTAAAACACACTCCTTACGCTAGCCCAAACGCGCTCTATGAACTTATATCTCTAGAAGGAAAGACAGATTCGTTAAATCAATGTCATATTATTTTGTTTAATGTAGAGCAAACATCGTTGACAGTTTTTGACTTAATTAAGGGTATGCAGATTCTAGACTAATTAAACGGTCGCAGTGACCGTTTATTATTTCGAGCTCTAAAAATGAGTACAATTCCACTTAAACATATTTAAGTCCTAATCTTCTAAGACTAGCATTTAAATTGTACTTTTTTCCACATATAAAACAAACTCGAAACTGTTTAATTTTGGCCTATAAAAGGTGGACAGTATAAATCTTTAAATAATCGTATCGAAAATCTGTTGGAAAACCCTTTCTATATAGAATTGTAATTAGTAGTAACTTGGGGAGTTATGTACCATCTTTATTGGCATTTTTAAATGTCAAAGTAACCGTACCAATCGAACGTCACTGAAATTGACTGAATCGATGTAAATGATCTGAGCCAAACGATTCCATCCGTGCAAATGAGACTTAATGCAACTTTTAACAACAGCTTAAACGAAACAGATCAATAACTACAACAATCTTATTTGGTTAGACGGAATGGTGTGTCACGGGGGGAAAAAATCGATGTGCATCATCCTTTCCTTCAAAGAAACCCAAACATTTTAAGAGCTAGATTCGTTTTGTTCTGTGTTGAATTACTCATTTTGATTGAAATCAAATAAAAGAGAAAACCTTCGAGAACGATTTTTCCTTGTCCTCAACGTTACCACGAAATAATTGATACTTCGTTCATTTTCCGACTTAGTTCGCCCTCCAACAATTTGATTAAAGGGATCTAGTAACATTGTCCAAATCCACAAAACTTAATTGAAAATTAGAGGTTCTCTCACACCGTGTTGTATTCGTTAGTTTCAATAAAAACATGGAACATGTGGGGTTTTTCACATTTCCCTTTCGTTAACAAAATATTTACGATTGAAACGTTGGGCATTCGGGGAAAGACACTTAAACTCGATATTGGCGTATGCTGCCAAATTATTGTGCAACTATATGATTGACTTGTGTGAAACGGGGCACAATGAAACAGCCTTGCACGAAAGCAGAACTATATATGGCATTTCTTTTTTTAAAGGAAAAATAAACCAAGTGTTTGCTACCGCACATCATGTGATATGAACTTTATATGATGTGTATATTATATTTCGATATATCGAAAGATACATTATTTTCCTGTTATGCGTATGCAATGTTAAGAGGAATTTGTACAAACAGATCACATGGTTGTATTCATAAGAGTGTTAAACGTTCTTGGCATGCGGATTGTGCGAGAGAGTATGCTATAATATTACAGTGCTTTCGACTAGAATAAGTGACCTAAAATGTATTATGTAAATGGTATAAAACAGGACTCCACTAGTAAAAAATCAAGAATAATAATAAAGTTATAACGAAATTAATTACGTTATTATGGGCATAGTTATATATTTGTTTTAAGTTCAAACGTCCTTTTACAGCTTGATACAGTTTATTGCACGGGTAAACAAGAGTTTCAATTTTCTCTATTTCTCGAAAATATGGCATAAGTATCGACAACGGATCCGTGCATGAGATCGACGATTAGAATGCAATTTCACGGTTGTCATGCCATTACCATAATCCACTGGTAACCATGGTAGCGGAATAATGCATCCTAATTGTAAAGGTGGATGTACACACTCCTGTTTAAACCAGACTTGATCATAACATAGACCATGATCATAACAACACGTGTTGAGAGATAAGAGGTGAGATGGCGGACTGATGATGATTTTGCAGACGCGTTTAAAGGGACTTAGTAACATTGTCCAAATCCTCAAAATCCAATTGGAAATCTAGCGGTTCCTTCATACCTTGTTTTATTCGTATTAACAATAAAAGCATGGGACAGGTTTTGGTTTTTAAAATTTCCATTTCGTGCAAAAGATATTTACGATTGAAGTGTTCGGATATAAAATTATCTACGGGACCTTTTCAGCCGTGTACAAAGTATCGTAAGTGCAATGAGTAAGTGAATATCACTGTGCATTTTCGCTCATTTCTCGGCATAACATCCAATTAGCTTGACATTTTCACACATTACTTTCAGGACATATCAGATCACACCAATACACATTTTTATTAACCACACATCACTTTTTGCACTTGTCAACGAAGTTACTAGATCCCTTTAATCGATAGTAGCAATACAGTAAAAATAGTGTTATGAATAGGGACTAGCTACGGCAACGTCTTGGACCCTTTGTTAACACAATGGAACTTGCACATTCTGGTAGGGAACAAGTTAATGTCATCACCTGAGAGACGTTGTATCCGAGTATTAGAATGATGGATTTATGCCCATATATAAATATATTTTTATAACTGTGCGTCATCAGCTGATGAGCCGAAGAATTTACTCTAGTCCGGCGTCCCACGAATCCCAAAATAGTGAAGATTACAAAAAAAGGGAAAATAAAAAGATGTTAGAACAAAAAAACAAAAAGCTGTTACATTCAATTTTAGAATAATCATGATAATGGAAAAAGGATCTAAGACTACACTGACGTATAAATAACGGCCTGCTCAAAGAAGGGAGTAGCCTTTAGTCAAGGCTCTATATGGCTTGGAGATTCTCTATGCGATCGCGAGCTAGCTAGCTTTGAGAGAGTTATATAATACTAAATGGCTCCCATACTACTGCCGAGCTCCCGAGCTCGGCATTTCGCGGTTAGTATACACTGCCGAACCTGCCAGACAGCACGATGCCTATCGGATAGGCTAAGAAGGGAGTAGCTACGTACAGTAAGTAACGTTCATTTGTGTTTTTATAAATTTTAATTCGAAACCCCTATAAATCGCTACTCTGAGGATAAAAAGGGACTAACAACAACTGCAAAACTCCCTCTGTCGACCAAAAGGTGAATGGTAGTCTGATTGATTTCGGTTATTAAAGGACCTATAGAGTGGTGAAGTGTGATGTCATAAATGATGTCATAAACATTTTTTTAGAATTTTAAAATTTGGACTTCATTTTCAGAAAGAGCATAACAAATAATGTCCAAATACCGAAAATCAAAGGAATAGGTTACGTATTGGCCGAGATATGCCCATCCGAATGATTTGTTGGTCAATGGGCAATCAGTGTTATAGTGCACTGGTTCCTAAATTTAGGAACCAGTGCATTATAACACTGATTAAATTCATTCGGATGGGCATATCTCAGCCAATACGTAACCTATTCCTTTGATTTTCGGTATTTGGACATTATTTGTTATGCTCTTAAAATTCTAAAAAAGTGTTTTTATGACATCATGGCTTCTGTACTCTATAGCGTCTAGATGGCCTAATTTTCACAATTCGGCTCTCTATATGTAATTTTTCCTGAAGAAAAATAATTTAGCTGTCATTTCTCATGAAATCAATCAATTTGGGGGTAATTAGTAAATATCTAATTGTCCTGGGAACGCATCTTTTAAATCGCCAAAATGTGACGTCATCTAAAGTACGGGCTAATGAACTAAATTCTGTAGATGACGCGTCATGACGTAAGCCAATGAATTGTCAATCACATGTCAATCACGCTGCCGATTCTGGACCCTAAATGTGGGTGGGGCGTAAACTCGCTGCTAAATGAGATTTGGCATCAGAAAATTAGTCTTAAATCACTACTGTGTTTATTTTCATGGATTTTTTTTCGGCAGACCTTTTTTACAAGTCATCAACTATGGAATAAGTGCCAAAGTACGTTGTATTCTTTAGGTCCTTTAAACATGGTTAAGGTATGCGACGTGACAAGATCGATAGGCTCCATCCCGGGGGGGGGGGGGGGGGGTACTCAGATTATAGTCGGACGGGGGTGTGCGGCTGAGACCTCCGAACCCATACCCACATCCAAGGGTCCTTTTGCTGTAAATAGGTACCCGTGTCTAAGGATTTTTTGTGAAAAATTGACCCATATCTAAGGATTTCGAACTTTAAATATTACATTTTTTTAGCTGTAATATAATACAATGGCCAATCATTTTGCAGTTTCTTGATAAAATTCTTTATTAGTAAACTGCACCATACTACATGTAGTTTACACACATAATGATGAAAACACCATGCAACATGTACTGTGCTAGCACCTCTAGTATCTGTTTTAATTGAAGGTCTTTTCCTGTTTTAATTGAAAGATTTTTCAAATTACTCCAGAATTGTTGTTTGCACCTATAGTATAAAACCATTTATACGCTCCTTTTCAATATGACATGATTTATCTTTTATGTTCACTAAAATGCACCTTTCTTGTACTTTCTTTATACACTTTCAAAACAGAGCTATTTTAAATACATGATGAATATACGGGTATGAATACACACAAGGTCCAATAGGTATAGACAGGGGCGGCGCAAGGGTATTTTCTTAGGGGGGACACCCCCGTCCCACACCCTCCCCCTGCAGGGAGCTTTGGCAATTTTTACACTAAAATGGAGCTATCTGGTGCATATCGGAGATGAAATTCTCAAATTTTCAAATGATAGAAAAAAGTGAATAGTCTTTAATTATGGTAAAGTAATTTGCATAAATATGAATAATACGAATGAAGAATATAAAATAATTGCTAAGAGGAGGATCAAGTACATGAAGCACTTTTAGAGAAATAAATGCCCTTTTTTTATTCACAGTGTCATTTTTGTTTTTGTTGTGGAGGGGGGGGAGATGGCATCATGGCACAATGATAAAAACAAACATGTTTGGAGGGCTAACAAGGGTGCGAGACCACATACAGGGCGAATTTATTGTTAGGGATGCCTTCATATCAGTATTTAAAAAAGTAAGCTTAATTTTCATTTGGAGGGTCAGATTCCCCCCCCCCCCCCCCCCACCAAAAAAAAGGGGGCGACTAATATATAATCACCCGATGTACAATATTGTATAAGCGAGCAAGCTTGAAAACATTTGCATTTTTCACATTCAAAAACTACCTTTTCTTTCGATATTTTTGTATGGGTATATATTTGTTATGTGGCGTTATAAAGGGTAATATAGAAATATCCGACGTCGTGAAAATGATATGTTTGTATGCGAGCGAGCGAGCTAAATTTGTTTCTTCACGTTTTCACACCCCTAAACTGCCATTTATTCATTATTTGTGTATGTCTTATAATTATGACCGAGGGTGTGAAGAATTATCTATGCGAGCGAGCGGAGCGAGCTTGAAAATTCTAGCAATTTCATCGGAAAATTGCCATTTGTTTCAATATCATTGTATGGGTATATTCGTTTTATGTCTTATGATATGGCGTTATAGGGTAACATTTAAACACCCGAGGTTGTGAAATATTATGTATGCGAGCGAGTGGAGCGAGCTTGAAAACTTTAGCAATTTAAATCCCCAAATCCCGGAGAAAATGAGGGAGAAAAGAGGGGAAAGGAATAAATGAAAACAGGGACCCATGTCTAAGGTTTTTTTTTTAATGGGACCCATATCTAAGGATTTGTTTTAATGAAAAGGGGACCCATGTCTAAGGATCTTTCTTGAAAAAGTCACCCTTCCCAGCGGCACATCCCCGTATACACAATATACGTAAGTTTTGTTTTCTTTACTTCCACCTCTGCTGTAAGAATATTGTATTATGAAAGCATAATATGCCTATGCTGCAATATTGGACTTATTCATATTATCGTCAGGCATGTCAGGGTAAACATTGGTTCAAAAGGGGCAAGGTAAGAAAAAAGGGCAAATTAACGCCAAAATGTTGCTATACTTTATAGGTGGCGATTGGGGAGAAGGGTGGTAGGGCAGTTTAGGAAAGGAGAAAGGGTTCGAGAAAATATAGACAGGCAAAGGGAGAGACAATATTATTACTGATGAAGAGATATACAGTGGTGTATAGGTACGGGAGGCACGGTGGTACGTGCCCTTAATTATTTGAAGGTAAACATTATTTTAAAAAAAATAACAAATAACAACAAGTATTTGTGCCCCCTATAAGTCATGTGCCCTCCTCCCTACTCCATGCAGTCAGTTCGACTACGCCACCCTAAAGGAATTGTAAAGAGATAGACACGAATTTTCAGGATTATACATTCAGAAAAGGCATATATTTTCATGTATTTTGACCTATTCAAATGTTAAACGGATTGAGAAAAAAAAACTAACCACATGACGACTCTCAAGATACTACTATAGTACACCATCCATGCACCATCCCCATGCAGCGTGACTGTGCCCCGGTGATGGCGTAACAACGCGGTGCTAGATCCGCTTACCCTCGTACCAGCCTGGAAAAATTATTTTGCCGCATCAAAAAGGATTTTCAAGAAATTCCCGGCTGGATTCAGTTTTCTGAGCTCTTTGATTTAAAATGATCTACGGGTAATACCGAAAGGTCGCTTGATGCGGTGCAGGATCGGTCGGTCCTTTGCAAACCCCCGCACTGGGATTATCTGTGAGTTCTTGTTAAGCGGTCAGTTGTAGGAGGAAGAATGGTAGATTGTTCCTGAGAGGTCGCCACGACCAACTCTATATAAGCGGAACCGGGGTCAAACTACAAAAAAAGTGACTGATTAGTTAAGGATTTAAGTTGCCATAAGTATCTCTACAAACTAGACACAACTTCCTTTTGTGAAATGTAACTTAATACATAAGGGGGATGCTCCCCCTCCCCCCCCCCCCAAAAAAAAAAAAACAACAACAACAACAACAAACACACACACACACACACACACACACACACACACACACACGCACAAGATAATACGAATATTCATTTACCCTCGCGAGCTAATGATCTTCATAATACTGGTATATAGGCTAACTGGGCTAGACAATCTTAGGTAGATGTCAACACAGTGCCTGAGCTATACTTCATTGGGCAGGCCCGTAGCCAGGGGGTGCGCGTAATTTACAAAATGACCCGAAACACCGAGACTACCGGTTTAGTTGTGTCAGCGGGGGGGGGGGGGGGGGGGGGGGGGGGGGATATGCCAATCGGACCAATCATGCCAAGACCCACACATCTAAGCCATTGGTTTAGTTGTGTAAGGCGGGTTACTAAGACAACACCTTACTGCCGAATTTATATCATTTTTTACACCATCATTTGATATATTTTCAGTAATCCGTAGCTCTTTTCTGTCAATACATTTAACTATGCATGATAACCGTAGAAACGTCGGGCTTGCACATGTTTTTGTTTTATTTGTGTGATTGATTGTTTGTTTGCTTATTTGTTTGTTTATTTGTTTGTTTGTTGTTGTTTTTTGGTGGGGGTTCTTTGATTTATAACGTAGAGGACTACCTTATTCGGCTGGATTTATGATAATGTATACATCCACTTTATACATTTCCACATCGGTATTCTCGTCAGAATTTGTATATTGGAGCATACGTTTGTTCGCTAAACACACCCCAACAATGGCAACTTAACAATAGAGAAAACGTATACATGTATATTGGAGTCTCCGTTTGTTGTAAAGATTATTCGCTAAACACACCCCAAAAAATAGAATACACAAGAAACACGATGCAATTTATAATTAATGACAGTATAATACATATACAGTGCGAGTAAAAAAAAACGAAACCGGAATTTGATAGCTTATAAATCCAGAAATCTAGAGGTATAAATGTTGATATTGGTATCATGTTAAAGCTTGGGAAGTTGCCTTTAAAATGATACATCATACACTCTGATCACTTCACGCTTCACCGATCGCGACCTAATTATCCAAAGGCATGCAACAACTACCCGTGTCCAAGTTTTCAGTGTTCTTGTTTTGTGAATGGTTGCATCTGTTGTTTGATTTTCAAAGATAACTTCATCCTAAACATGTCCTATTCAGGGCCCCTGCCTCCAAACAATGGGGCTGCTGATGGGAGGACAGTGGGGGATCCCCTTCAACACTGATTAACATGAGAAACATTGGCAAACAGCTGGTATTTGTTTTGATTCACCAAAGGATATTCTTGAAATGCTCTTTTGAACAAACGGTAAACAAACGCATTCATTTACGATAAACACAACAAAAAAGTCCCCCCTAATCAAAATATCGTAACTTTTTTACGAAAAAGTTTTGAGCAAAATAACTTGGTACGATTGTTTCTACACCTATTCACTAACTTCTGTGGCTGTGTGAAATTGAAAGTGGTCCTTTTATTCATGCATGAGTGAGCACACAATAAAGACAAAATTGTCACTTTTCAAAAGTCACGTGACACTTGTGACTTTAGAAAAGTGATAATTTTGTCTTTAATGTGTGCTCACTCATTCATGACTCGACGGATAAATATCATTTTCACACAGAGGTGAGTCAATAAGTGTAGAAACAATCCTGCCGAGTTATTTTGCTCAAAACTTTTTCGTTAAAAAGTTATGCTATTTTGATTAGGGGGGGAGTTACTTTTGGGCAATTCCACGCCAAAGCGGACATTTGACCAAAAAATTTACAAGCATGTTTATGATACAAATTTGGTATCAAATCAAAGCTTACATTCTATATTTTTGGAATTCAATGAGAAAATTTAAGTTTTACATAATTGTAGTTGTTTTTTTATAATAACTTTATAACCATAATTGAACCCCACAAATTTGACATTTTTGTGAAAAAGTGTTTTGATCATGTGTTTGTTTAATATTTCCCCAGTTAAGCCTCAAAACCATTATTCTGACTCCTGAGATATGACCATTTCGTAAAATAGTAAATTTGTATGATTTATTTGATTTGTTATGCTTCAATGACTTCTTATTTTCAGCCTATGAAAATGTCCTTCCGTTACCGAAAAATCAATATTTTTAATTTTGTGGCGCACATAATTGTTAGAGAGCAGACCAATCTTCAGTGCAAAGCAAGTTCAAGTAGGCCTTCCCATTGCTAACAATTGTATTACTCATTGTTTCTTCGTTAATTAATAAATAACAAAAGAAAATGTCCTTCCGTTACCATACACATGGTAACAGATGGACAAGGTACCTCATATTACATATTATGACAAAAGTTATGTTAAAAAATTGGTCTCTCATATATGAAAACCCAAAATAATGAGACAATACCTGCAATGGCCAGCTATCAGTGGCGTAGCGTGGTCAGACTAGTAATTTTCTGTGTTTCAACCAATCAGATTTGTGCATTTAGAACATTTGATCTGGCTCACAATTGATTTTATCTCTTTCTGCAACAGGGCCCTTGTACCATGATGCCATTTGTCTGGATTTCTATTGTATGGGGATTAGTAGGTCTATTTAACTGTGGTGAGCCAGGGTGTGAATAGGCTCTGATCATGACTTTGAATAGGTCTTTTTTTATACAATACACCACTATAGAATTCTTGGACATGGGTGTAGGTCTAAAATAATTAAATTTTACATGAAATTTGCAAACTAAAAACAAGGCTGTAGAAAAAGCAAGAAATAATATATCTCCAATTCTTTCATATGTTGTAGAAATTATATCAAGCCAAGATTTAAGCAAAACAAATTCTCAAAATGATATGATCCACGAGGTAAAACGGAAGGTCAAAATCTAAGGTCAAAGGTTATCGTATCCAAACTCGCTCATGCATGAACACAAATGGCATAAATGGATTGCACATAACATCCCCAGTCCAGTGACACCTTTACAAAATAAATTGACCCAACAGTTAATGGACAATGGCCATTTGAAAAATGGTGCCCATGCCCATTTCTTACAAAACTCCCCCATAAGAATCGACCATAGCGCCAAAACCATTGGGCGGATTGGGCTAAAACTTAAATATTTGCGCTTTTAAAGGTTGAAATATCATACATACCAAATATTAGCAAATTTGAAGGGGGCTGCGATGAAAATTTTCTATTTTTTTAAAGGTGATTTGACATGGAATGACCCTACTGTGTCATATCATACATTATAGTCCATTATGTCCTTCCGTTACCGAACATTGGTCCGCTTTGTGTGAAATAACTCAAATATCTGCGGACAAATTTTAATCAAAGAACAAGTAAATTCTTCTTAACCCTTCAGAGAATGAAATGTGTACCCTTAAAATATTTTGTATTATTTAATATCACAGAGTTTTAGTTAAAACTGATTTGATAACAAAACCTTTTCCATTTTGGTGTCCTTCCGTTACCGACCTCATTTGTATGCATATTCAATAATGTGCGGAGATAAAAAAAATTAAAAACATTATGGGACCTTAAAACTGTATGTTTTGGAAGTATTGTTATCAAAATAGACTGTTCTAACAACACAAGTATTTAAAAATGTCTTTCTTATAGTTGACAATTTGTGTCTGAGTGTCCTTCCATTACCATGGATTGACCATGAATAAGAGCCATTGGAGCATGAAATATAGTAAGAAAAAATTAGAAATGTAAATGCTTGTGATGTCCATATGCTATTTATGATACAAACTCATTTTAGACCACAATAGAGATGTTTCCTTCTCATAAATGGTCTTTAAATTTCAAATTTAATTTTATTGTACAATTCCAATAGACTTTTCAGAGGTCCTTCCGTTACCGTCCTTCCGTTACCGAACACTGGAGTAATTAATTTCTCATAATTAATATACCAATGTAGATATTTTTCTTAAAAGGTGGTGTTATACTCTGTGAACATAAGGAAATTGACTAGTAGCCAACTTAACATGATAAACCTCGTAACTTCACAGAGATTGGGTTAGGGTTAGGGTCATAACTAAAAAACTTGAAAATCCATGTCCATTTTGGCGTCCTTCCGTTACCGGCCTTATTAGGGTCCATATCTAATTTACATAATGCGGTAAACATTTTAGAAATAGTGGAAATCAAAGGTGTCCCAACAAGGATCAAAGACATGCCATTTAGAATAAAAAATCAAAAGCAGGATCCTGGAATTATTTGATTGAAGTTCCAAAATTGTGTCTGAATGTCCTTCCGTTACCGTGGAATTGCCCTTTTGTTTGTTGTGTTTAGAACAAGACAAGGGCAAACTTGGACACGGGTAGTTTGTGCATGACTTTGGATAATAAGTTCGCGTTCGATGAAGCGTAAAGTGATCAAAACGTATGATATACCATTTTAAAGACAATTTCCAAAGCTTTAATCTGATACCAATATCAACATATATATGTTTATAATTGTGGATCTATAAGCTATCAAAGTCCGGTTTCGTTTTGTTTTACTCGCACTGTATAATACAAACATGTCACGATTTAAACGCGAAATGTTAACGTGATCCATGTACTTTATACGATTTTTACAAAAGTGATATTTGAGACTTTAATCATATACCAATATGTTATCATTGTAAGATTTTCTGGAATGATATGTGATATTTCCATAGAAAGAGAACTAGCGAAAAAAGTAAAAACAAAACATTTATATAAGAATCTGTTATCCCCAATCGTTCGCGCGAAGTACATACCATTACACGAATTCGGATACTTTTGACGAAATATATCGAAAAACACAATCGGAACGCTTTTCAATTCAATCTTAATAATAATAATAATAAGGGAGACATTTGGAAAATCCCAATCCATTTTATTATTTTTTTTTTACCATAAGCCAAAAGACAAGGTACAAGAGAAGTGTGACATTTCCAAGTGACTTTGGTTGAATTTTACAAAGTTAATGGATCACTTTTTAAGATTATCCCCTATATTTTGTGCATTGTCTGCACGATTTCTCACTACGATGTGCCACCAGTATGATTGATGACTACGGAAACATGGGAAAAGGGATACATCCCGGATACATAATAAACGTTTTTTTTTTTCATGACGGAATAATAGATATAAAATTCTGTCCACGTACGTGCGAGTCAAACAAATATGATGAGCTCCCACGGTGCTAATAGTAATACCTAAAGTACTTAAAAGGCACAAGATGGCCAGAAGAACTATGAATTCGTAATACCTAAAGTGGTGAGAGGTTCCATTAGATATATAGAGGTAGGCAGGCGTGATTGAGGGGGTCTCAAGTCCCCCGTAACAAATGTAAAAGGGAAGCCAGAGGCTGTTTAAATACTTAAAATGTTGCTAATCAAGCGTGTTGATTCTTTTCGACAACAGAAGCACATTAAAGACAAATAACAGTATTGGGAAAGTTACCGAAACATTGCATTGATATTGCCCACACTAATTAATCAATATTGTTGAAATAGTATTTTAAAAAGTGCTTGTGTGGTAAAATCCGAACCTTCTTATGGTTAAATGCAGAAATGTCGGTTGAAACTTCAATGCACACCGCCAGCACGCGACTAAAATTGAGCCTATAGATTCACCGCCCGTTCGCCCTTCTTCGCTGGGATGGGTATTGGTCGACAAGCCCGCATCGTATTGCTGAAATAGTCAATTTCAAAGCAGTTTTGGTAAAATTATTTACACTAACAGATAGGATATGAGATATTCTTTCACATGGCAGGTGATGAAATCATTTTTTTTATTTTTGTTGTTGGGCGGGGGGGAATTGTTTTTTGTCTGGAGCGTTTCCCGATATTGTTATTTGGCTTTAAAGAGAAGCAACGGAAAGCAAACTGATACAATTATGACTTTACTATGGTAGAAAGGTGCCTCAGCATTCAATGCTCAAGGAATAAATTTTGTAATGATTTTCGATAGGAAGTTATATTATATTTCGAGGAAATAACATGAATTGATAAATCGATATTTGTTTTTCGGTTATTTGATTATTGTTTACTCTCCTTCCCGTTTGAATTCTTGGTTTCGATTATGTGTTCTCATTCCAGATACTTTTCATGGATTTTGTTGAATCGCAGCAAAGTAAAAAAAACAATTTTTTTAAAGAATGAACTGAAGTATTTCGGTCGCACAGTTGGAGCTATAGAAACAAATAATGTTATAGTAATGGCAATAATTGTACTCTCTATAAGAGAAAAAAAAGTGTACAAACACCTAATTAATGTATTTTGTTAAAGTTTCCTCTTTTTTGAGAATTCCAGGTTTTTAAAAGTACTGTATTTCCGACGTTTTGAAAGATGATAATATCATGAGGAAACAATACTGCGCCAACTAGCTGAAGGGAAAAAGTGACAAGATAACAATCATATAATTGCTTTCAAGTGTATATCTGTCCTGGAAAAGTGGGGTTCATTATGCGTCATAAGGACGGTGGAAGGGGAAGGCCGCTTTACCAGACTCATATAATAATAATGAGAATAATAATAATAATAATAAGAAGAATATAATATGATAAGAATAATTTTGTTTGTCTTCCCCTTGTCCTGTGCAATATTTTTCTGGGTCAGTGGTAGGCCTATATGGGTTTCAAATTGTTTAATAATAAATACATTTATGAACGATTTAGTTAAATGCGCGCGTATGTATGTGTGTGTGTGTGTGTGTGTGTGTGTGTGCGTGTGTGTGTGTGTGTGTGTGTGTGTGTGTGTGTGTGTGTGTGTGTGTGTGTGTGTGTGTGTGTGTGTGTGTGTGTGTGTGTGTGTGTGTGTGTGTGTGTGTGTGTGTGTGTGTGTGTGTGTGTGTGTGTGTGTGTGTGTGTGTGTGTGTGTGTGTGTGTGTGTCTGCGTGCGTATGTGTGTGTTTGAATATGTGTCAGTCTGTGCATGTGTGTCAGTCTGATTTTGTTCATATCAAATCAGTACGTGTCATTTTATCATGTTTTATGTACTTCGTGAAGTACTTCTTTTGCTTGTTGTGCACGTATGTGTGTCACTATTATATATCCGTGTGCGCGCACACACGCGTGTAAGTGTTTGTCCACCGTGTGTGTACGTGCGGTGTGATCTTAATCCGATATTAACCCGTTTTGATCACGTAGTAGGTATTTTATTAAGCGTTATATTCCGTTTATTCTCGTCAGGTGATAGCTCCGGAATATCGAATGACAAACTCACTAGGGATGCACTTCTCGAAATCATACTTTCCCTTGCATTAATTAAAGCGAACCAACGCCCAAAAATAATATTTTTTATAAATGACATGTACTAGTTTTAGTACCATCAACACGTTCAGAAAAAATCCAGACAAATTATATTATAATTGAAAAACTCATCACCATACTAAAGTATGTGTAAATGGGTCCGCAAAAGAAGACTATCTATTGTCTATCGTCGTCCGTGGTTATTGTCTCCAACGTACCCGTGTATAGAATTGCGCACTCGCAGACAATTGGCGTGTACGGAACCATGAGGCTCTGTTGGTTCCGTACGTGTTGGTGAAAAGTGTATTGTATATGAATTGCACAACCTTCTGCAAAGTATTTGACATCTATTTAAATCAAGCAACGGTACCAAAACATACCAGCCTGTGTTCTTCTGTGTGTGGCGGTCCCCTTTAAGTCCGAGATTCTCTCAGATATGGGATGGGGATAATAGGGTCAGAGTTAGACCGAACAATCAGTCTGTATATTCAGCTCGTCGGTAGGCTGTACCGCTCCATTTAAATGGGATAGAGTATAAAGTCGGATATAAAAGTCATGTCATGCATGCAGAGTCGGGTTATTTATGACTAGGTCTAGGTTTGTACTTGGTGGCCAAAATACAACCGTACTAACCCCAACCCTAAATCTAACCTCGAGCATCCTCAGTTATCCATCTAGGTTACCGTACGCCAGTATAATATACTGACTTCAGAAATATTAAGCATTCAGTCCGGATCTGCCCCCCCCCCCCAAAAAAAAAAACAACAACAACAAACAAACAAAACAAAACAAAACAAAACAAAACAAAAACAACTAATAATTCTGCTTTTCTTTTTATGATAGCAGAATATATTGAGCCAGGGCAGGTTAAATATATGGAAATACCAGGAAATAGTTACAAAACATCGACTCTTTAATAAGTTGCGAGGTTTCCATGCACACCAACACACGCAATCATGTACAGTTAGAAAAGCTGCATTGATTCCTAGTTTCAAAAAGGATTCTCTTTCAACAAAATTGTGTTGTTGTGTGTTTGTTTTTCGGGCCATCTACTTGTTACATAAAGTAAAAATACAATATAACAATATAGCTAAGTATCTCTTTTACAATCAATCGCAGTCTCCAGAGAGAGAGAGACTTCCCTCTTGATCCGTCATGCACCTCTACATCCACGAGGATAATGCATGCACAATATCTAATGGGGAAATATGGGGGAGGTTATTGGGAGGCGTCTAAATACACTTCTTTCAAACATATTTCAGACTAATCAACATGTCTACATGACTGTATAATTATAGTATCTGTCACTTTTGCCCTGACGAAGATACAGATACATGTATGCTTGAAAGCTAGATCCTACCGACTCTCTTTTTTATTACACTGTTGTGTGTGTGTGTGCGGTTTTTTTTATAGTAGATAAGCAGTTTCAGCAGTATTTTTCTTCATCAACTTCGTTCATAATTTTTTTTTCAAGAGAAAAGACTAGCTTGACACCCGTTTCAAAACACCAATTGTGGGCTAGAAAGTAGTATATAAACGCTCTATCGGTCAACATGTAGGTTGCACAATGCCACAATGGAATATTGCGAACTGTGTACAGTTCAAGGGGACAAAGATTCTTGTAACTGTAGTAAACTAAATACTTTGATGGCGAAGTTTAAAGCCTCTATACTTATGTGCCCCTCTCAACTGGAAAGCCCATGTCTGCTGTCGAGTACCATTCAAGGGGACGAATATTTTTTATATAATTTTATGAAATTGAAAGGTCAACATTTTTGTTTGTTAACCGATTTCCGTCCCAAAAGACGGTCATCAGAGGTCATACAAATCAGAAATCACTTTATTAAATGCAACCTACATCACTTACATATATATGTTTTCGCGAATTGTTGTTCCTTGTTGTTTGGCTTATGGTAATAGAAGAATGAAATGGGTTTTGATTTTTTCAAATATCGCCCTAATTATGGAAATATTTAAGATAACATTTTTAAAGCGTCTAGACGCTTTTTTTGTAGCCAATAGTATCCGAATTCGGACACTAAATCTTCCATAGTATTCGAATTTGGATACTTCACGCGAACGATCGGGATAACATCAGACATCTAATTACTCTTTCTTCACTAGCTAAACATTATTCTTTTTCTATGAAAATCTCACATATCATTCTCAAGAGTCTTACAATGATATTGGTATAATTGATTGAAGAGTCAAATATCACTTTTGGGGAAACAAATATTTTTGTATATAAAGTTAAAGGGACTTAGTAACATTGTCCAAATCCTCAAAATAAAATGTTAATTATAGCGGTTCCCTCATACCTTGTTGTATTCGTATTAGCAATAAAATCATGGGACAGGTTTTGGTTTTTCAAATTTCCCTTTCGTTACAAAGATATGTACGATCGAAGTATTCAGATAAGAAAAACTCAGGTGGAGTTTTTCTTACCGTGTACACAGTGAGTGCAGTGAGTTAGTGACTATCACTTTGCATTTTCGCTCATTACTTGGCCATGCAATGTCCATTTGACGTGAAATTTTCACACGATACCCTGTGGACATATCAGATAACAACAATATACATTGCATGAACCATTCATCACTTTTTGCAACAAAATTACTAGATCCCTTTAATGGATCACTTTAATCCAAGAAGGGGGAGGGGAGGAGGAAGACGAAAACAAGATGATGATATTATGGCGAATGATACAAAAAGAAAAAGGTGAACAATATTGAACCAGAAAAATATATATAATATTGAATCACAAGATTGACCTTTTCGAAAATGTATTATAGTCAGTCATGATGTTATAAACCGCGCATCCACAGAATATATATATTATAGATTTTGAATAATATTTCCAATAGTTCGGGGCTGACCTTTTGTATGCACAAGGTTTTACTCATCGTCCCCGAAGTTGATGCTTTTCATATATAATGTAGATCTCGCGGGGAATGGATTTATATGATCAGAGTATTTTGCTACCCAAATAACAAAAACTCTATACAATCAAAACTGATCAACTGCCCAACCTCTCAAATTGGTGGGTCGATCTCATTACGTAATTATAGATACGTTTCAGCAGAGACGTCTTCATTTGAACTATTAATATATATTTTTTCTGTCTGTAAAACAATCAAGTCGAATAACTCGTGTTACTTTGAACCAAAATAAACAAATCGTGTTTTGGATTTAATGTTTATTGTGTATAAAATGACTTATCGGTTTTCTTGTCTTAATCCCCGTGGACATGCCCATGACGTATTCATGATGTATACATTACATAAGAAGGAAGGTTTCAAGACGGTCACATCATGGATTGGAAAATATTTACTGGAAAAAAGGAGACTCGGGGAAAAACAAGCCAACTCCTTTTTACGAAGAAGAGAGAGACTAGTGGCATCGAAGGTGACGCAAATGCCAATGGTTGGAAATTAGATTTACTTCTCTGCAGTATTTTTTTCTTATAACAATTATTTCCTCTGTTTCTCATTCTTCTTCGGGATTTTTTCCTCGCTGATATTCCTCCTTTTCTATATTACCTCTCGTTAGTTGTTTTGATTTATTTTTGTATTCATTTGTTTATTTCGTTTTGGGGTGGGGTAATTTGCTTCTCTGTTTCATTCTCTTTCTCCCCCTCTCTGTCACACACTCTCTCTTTCTATCTCACCCTCTCTATCTCTATCAACCCCCCCCCCCCCCCCCCCACCTCACTCTCTCTCCCCTCCCCCTCTTATTCTTCCTATTCTTTCTCTCCTCACGTTGTACTGTTTTGGTATTATTTGGTTTTTGTTCTTGTTTAGTTGTTGAGGAGAGGGTTGCCTCTGCCTCTTCTCTGTCACACACCCTCTCTTTCCACCTCTCCCTCTCGATCTCTATCACCCCCCCCCCCCCCCCCCCCCCTCTTCTCGATCTCTCTCACTCTCCATCTTATTCTTCCTATGCTATCTCTCCGCACGTTGTACTTTTTTTTGTATTAATGTTGTCTGTGTTGTTGTTTAGAGTTGAGCCGAGGGTTGCCTGCCCGGTATATAGAGAGACCAAGATCCAGAGATTCATCAGGCTCATCTCCGGCCGCAGTGGATTTGAGACGACGTTTAATATAAGGCAGATTTTCAGCAGACCGCGACCCAGAATGCTCAAGGTTACTCGTCTGTAAACCAAACCAAAACAAAACTATTTATTTTACATCGGTAGATATCGGTCAAGCCCCTTTCGGGAGGAAATGAACCTGATCCACCTGATGTTTGACTTGATGTGTCCTGTCTGTGTCTTGTGCCTGTACCATGTATACATTTACAGCATTCTCCCCATCTGTATAATATATAGCTAGAAAATAATGTATCTGGGTATTCTGGGATGATTGGGGGTTAATATGTATACCACGATCTCCACAGCCCTATGGAGATGGACCGAACACTGCCCTATCCTTGTCGGATAAAATCGAGCTGAGAGAGATAACCCGTAATCCTACGCATCCCTTTTCATCTGTTGCGCGGCCTATATATGTATAATATGGATGTATTGACTTGCATTTGTTTAGCTTCTATTTGCATTAGTTAGTCATCTGTAGATTTAGAAGGCACTTTGACAATGTTACGCAAAACACATTATTGTCACAATAATCAATATCGGTTGCACATATGGCGCGAGCCGTATGTGAACGAGGGTAAAGCCATGGCACGCTGTGAAGTTTTGGTCCAATCTCAGCGGCGCGCATAGACCTTTCAACTGATATGTTTGCATTTTGCTATAACACTGTTCAGATTGTTTTGTATTATCCATGTTTTAATACTATTTCAACAGTATAATTCAATTAGTTTGGCCAATATAGACGTTTTGGGGAACTTTCCCAAATGCTGATATTTGGCTTTAAAGGGACTTTAAAGTAACATTGACCAAATCCTCAAAATCCAATTGGCAGTTCTCTCATACCTTGTTTTGTTCGTATTGACAAAAAAAACATGGGACAGGTTTCGTTTTTTCAAATTTCCCTTTCGTTACAAAGATATGAACGATTGAAGTTTTCAGATAATAAAATATCCGTTGGAGTTTTAAAACCGTGTACAAAGTGAGTGCTGTGAGTTAGTGAATATCACTTTGCATTTTTGCTCATTACTTGGCCATATAACGTCCATTTGACTTGAAATGTTCACACAATAGCTAGATAACAACAATATACAATCCCATTATACCAACCAATCATCACTTTGTGTTACTAGATCCCTTTAAGTAACACCATGGCTACGGACATGATGTAGTAACTGAAAAACGAAAACATATCTCCCACATATCTCCATACACACAAAGTAATTTACTGAACGGAAATTAAACTAAACAACGGCGCACAATTATGGTAATAATGCCTCCCTGTGAGCGCTATGACACGAAAGTGATTTTTGTATTAGAACATCTGCATTCTGTTATCATGCACATGCGTACAAGTGTGTATAGTTCAAAGGGCTTTTTTTAATGCATTCATCTTTATTTCGTTACAAACAACATATATATATATATATAGTAATAACGAATTTTCATAAAACCCAGGACAGGGGCTTTGCCGCCTGCAGGGAAATGATGAGTTACACACAAAGTGCAGGACACACATTGAAATAACAAATTTATATGACAAAATAAGAACAGAATGGCTTAAAATTATATAATTACACTATTAACACTCCAAAATATCCTGCATAGTATGTCTTCATATTTACGATTGAGTAATTCTTCTCTCAATATAACCATGGCCTACATCAACAATAACCTCCCCCCCCCCCCAAAAAAAAATGAATGAAGAAAATTGATTGAAAGTAGAAAGAAAATGAAGAAGAAAAGAAATAGAAAGGGAATGTGTTGTCCCTAGTGCATAGACTGCATTGACAGATCACTACCTTAAAGTGATGTTATTCCCGACAAACGTATTTATTATTTAGTTTTTAATGTAATATTGTAATAAAACAGTTACTTGAAACATAAGGAAAGTTGAAGGTTATATATTCGTCATATCGTATTGCCAAATGATCAGTGTCCAAAACGCTGCTTTTATTATTATATTGTTGTATTGAGAAAGTACATATAAAACATATTTGACTACCGCAAGCCGATGTGAATAATACAGATGAGGATAGAAGGGAGGGTTAGAGAAAGAAAGGTGCATGGAGAGAAGAGGTATTAAAGTAGGGTGTACTGTAGTCGAGAGAGTGGGCGATAGAGAGAATGATATAGGAAGAGGGGGATTTATAGGGTGAAATAAATAGAGAAGAGAGGGTACGGAAGGGAGAGTCGGGGAAAGTGGTATAGAAAATGTAAGATATTATTCAGAAAGAGAAGAAAGAGAGAGGGAGAGAGAAGAAAAGGAGAGAGATAATATAGAAATGGAGAGGGCAAAAGAGATAATGGAGAGATAGGTGGAAAAAGAGAGGGGGTGGGGGAGAGATAAGAGTGGGAGGGATCGAGAGAAATCAAGATCGAAAGAGGTGTAGTGAAGAGGTATAAAACAAATATGAACTTAAAGTAATGCATAGATCACAGCGTAGGCTATATGAAAAAAAAGAGGGAGCACATTCAGAGATGGGAAGAGCGTATTTTCCTTATATCAAATTTGAGATGAATATCGAATTTCGAAAGACAATATCGCCTATTTATTGGGAGCCCATGAGAGGGGGGGTGCAAAACGTTGGTTAATTCTACTTCTTGCAGTCATGGACGAGTCGAAGCTATAATGTAACCCAATTTCTTTACAATCAGTAATCTCGATCCAGGCCGGGGCCGTAAACAAGGGGGTTACTAGGGGTAACATCACCGCCCCCCTCCCCACATCCCCCGATAACCTTGGATATGACCGCGTTTCCCCGGTAACTTTTAGTATGCTCCCATGGTGAATTAAACAAATACAAACAAATACGTGAATATCATTACTTATATTGTGTGCACAGCCTGTCCTCCTCCTCCTGAGAAACCGTTCTACCATTTTGCACCCCCATTCCCCCCCCCCCCCAACTCTGAATAAACCCTCGCTACTTCACTGCCCAAACAAACCACTTGAAGAAATAGAGCGGTCGAAACTATAACTGAATTTTGTTTTTCTCTGTATCGCGTGGTGCCTATATAAGAATAACAAACACTTCAAATAATTGTAGAACGATGGTCAATAACATGTAAGGAGAATATACATTACCTGATTTTGTTGACACGTTAATAAATAACTAATTAGGTTCTCTGACTTTTTTTCTCAAATATTTATTTGTATACAATATATAAACGAAAATAAACAAATTATATAAACGTGTCAAAAGCTTCACACCACAATATCCATGCCACCTTATGCAATTTGTCATGAATAATCGCTCTCCTATAATAAGAAGGATCGACATTTATGCAGAATTATGTATAAACTAAGCTACTTAAAGGAAACTTAGTAACATTGTGTAAATCCTCAAAATCCAATTGGAATTTTAGCGCTTCCCTCGATACCTTGTTTTATTCGTTTTAACAATCAAAGCATGGGACAGGTTTCGGTTTTTCAAATTTCCATTTCGTTCAAAAGATATTTACGATTGAAGTGTTCGGATATGAAATTATCTATGGGACATTTTCAGCCATGTACAAATTAAGTGCAATGATTAAGTGAATATCACTTTGCATTTACGCTCATTTCTTGGCCACATAACATCCAATTAACTTGAAATGTTTGCACATTACTTTCTGGACATATCAGATCACACCAATACACATTTTATCAACCACGAATCACTTTTTGCACTTGTCAACAAAGTTACTAGATCCCTTTAATCACTTTGTTCAATTGTGTATTATATAAATCATCTTTATTTATTCAAATCAATCGAATGTTACAAAGAAGGGTTGAAACCCAGCTCCATGGCAGAAGTTGAAAATAAATTCGCATTCTGCAATTGGCAGGGTGAACAGGATAATACATACAGACAGAATAACTGGAACAGTTTACAAATTAATCAAACATACAAATATAAACATTTTCTTAACGAATTTATACATGTATGTAACAAACAAATTCTTATTCCTTTTTTTTTAAATTATACAATTGTATTTTATTACTCATTACAACTTTTCCTAAGTTTATTTTTTAATTAAAAAATGGTAAGTAGCATAATTATGCGATTATTCAAACAACAAACAACCTACAATAATTGATGTATCATTTTCATATAATTCAAATGTATTGTATCAATAGCTTGATTATAAATTCATTCAAACAACAACAACAACAATCAAACAATGTACTTATCATTATTACAAATAAGTAACCTACAATTAATCAATCCTTTTGGTGGCGTGGCTATAATATAGAGCTCTACACAAACTTAATGAATATACTACATTATTGTACTACTTATAATGAAACAATAATCGAACTATGAATCAACCAGTGCATATCGAAACAAGAGTATATCGAGCTATATCATTATTCAGCATATAACAACAAATATATATATAATTAATGGCTTTTGACTAATATTAATATTTCCTTTTCATATTTTATAAAATTCAAGTGACAACTTTTCCTAAATTTATTTTTTAATAAAAAAATATATAAAAAAAGTAAGTAGCATAATTATGCGATTATTCAAACAATAACCAAACAGTGTATTTATCATTATTACATTGATGTTTCATTTTCATATAATTCAAGTGTATTTTATCAATCATTACAACCTTTCATAATTTTTTTTTAAAAGTAGCTAAGTAGCTTGATTATAAATTCATTCAAACAACAACAACAACAGTCAGACAATGTACTTATCATTATTACAACTAAGAACAATTAATAAATCCTTTTGTGGCGTGGCTATATAAAGCTCTACACAAACTTAATGAATATACTACATTATTGTACTACTTATAGTGAAACAATAATCAAACTATGAATCAACCAGTGCAGATCAAAACAAGAGTATATCGAGCTATATCATTATTCAGCATATACAAAAAAAGGTATCATTAATGGCTTTTGACTTATATCAATATTTTCTTTTCAAATGTTTTATAAAATTCAAGTGTATTAATCATTACAACTTATAAGTTTGTTTTTTTACTCCAAGAAGCTTAATAGCTTAATTATAAATTCATTCAAACAACAACAATGAAACAAAGTACTTAACATTTTCATGAATAAGTAACCTACAATTAATATTTCTGTTTGGTGGCGTGCCTATCTATAGAGCTCTACATATTATAATGACACAATCATCAAACTATGAATCAACCAGTGCAGAACGAATCCAGAGTATACCGAGCTATATCATTATTCAGCATGAGAAGTATCATTAATGGATATTATACAAATATACCAAGCTGTGAGAAAGTATAGTGGAATTATATATCTGAGGAGGGACTGGCATAGAACTATTTTTTCCGAGGGGCGAAGCCCCGAGGACAAAAATAGTAACTATGCCAGTCCCTCCGAAGATATATAATTTCCACTATACTTTTGAACTAAAAGGTTGGTATATTTGTTTTATATCCCTTCTGTTTGCTCTATAACCTTCGCATGATTATAATCATCGAACAAATAAATGATTTCAATTCAACTTAAGTATTAAGGAAAACAAAAGGAAAACAAACCATTGATCATAGAACCATCACTGCACTGTGTTCTGTTTGTGACACTGGCCCTCTTAGCGCAATAGTCCTGGCACAGAGCGCGTATTGCGCTATCTTTCCATTCATGGTTACGCGCATTAACAATTAATGCGCACACAAATGCAAAACGCGCGCATCAAAGTGAATAATTAACCCGCTTTACATACACACGTGTGTAATTGAATGGGAAAATAGCTATTCGTACATTACATACATGAAATGAAAATGAACTGAATTACTGTCACGACCATGGAAGGACAACGATGCAGAATGTGCACCATTTTCGAAATTGTTTTGCGTGCCTATCTATAGAGCTCTACATATTATAATGACACAATCATCAAACTATGAATCAACCAGTGCAGAACGAATCCAGAGTATACCGAGCTATATCATTATTCAGCATGAGAAGTATCATTAATGGATATTATACAAATATACCAAGCTGTGAGAAAGTATAGTGGAATTATATATCTGAGGAGGGACTGGCATAGAACTATTTTTTCCGAGGGGCGAAGCCCCGAGGACAAAAATAGTAACTATGCCAGTCCCTCCGAAGATATATAATTTCCACTATACTTTTGAACTAAAAGGTTGGTATATTTGTTTTATATCCCTTCTGTTTGCTCTATAACCTTCGCATGATTATAATCATCGAACAAATAAATGATTTCAATTCAACTTAAGTATTAAGGAAAACAAAAGGAAAACAAACCATTGATCATAGAACCATCACTGCACTGTGTTCTGTTTGTGACACTGGCCCTCTTAGCGCAATAGTCCTGGCACAGAGCGCGTATTGCGCTATCTTTCCATTCATGGTTACGCGCATTAACAATTAATGCGCACACAAATGCAAAACGCGCGCATCAAAGTGAATAATTAACCCGCTTTACATACACACGTGTGTAATTGAATGGGAAAATAGCTATTCGTACATTACATACATGAAATGAAAATGAACTGAATTACTGTCACGACCATGGAAGGACAACGATGCAGAATGTGCACCATTTTCGAAATTGTTTACTTCGAAAACCGCCATGTTATACATGAAATGCATCTCTAGAATATTTGTTGGAACTTGTTGATATTCACGGGTGAAAATATTCTGTATTTCGTTTTAAATTACTCTTTGGGAAATCTCGTCGAGCATCTTTCGCAAGCTAAAACAAGACCTCCGCTCGCAGAGAAGCTGGTATTACACGCATCTCTATGGGCAATATGATCTATAACGTTATTTTCCTGCTATCGGCAAAGATAGTAAGCAAATAACCATCGACTGGGAGGGTGATGGCAAAACTATACGTGCCGAGGTGATCTGCGATGGTACTGTCATGCCGAGGCGTAGCCGAGGCATGATAGTTACCTTCGCAGATCACCGAGGCAACGTATAGTTTTGCATCCATCACCCGAGTAAGGAGATTTGGTTATTTGGTTTATATCCCTCATATTATTTTGATCTCAAGCGACCTATAACTAACACAAAGGACTCAACAGTTTGGAATATTGAGCAATTGATCGAGTCTTTTATTTTCATTTTGTCAATCCTGCACATAAACACGATTTATGATTAAAAGGCTAATACGCTTATACCATTGTCTATTCAGCGTAACGGCGCGTAAACTTTGCGCACCAGCGCGCTACCTTTCTGCGCACTAACGCGCACACGCGTACTTGCGCCGCCACAAGCGTTCGCATTGGCTGATGCTGCGTTCATGGTTGTCATGGGAACAAAAGAAGTCGGTTGTAAACGTTCGCTGATTCCTAATTTAGAGGTTGTTAACAACGTGTCCTATGAGACTACATGCGTATCAGCAATTTACTATAACACCCTAGGCAGGGCCAAAAAGTTCGTTGTCCTCGACAAAAAAGGTACTGTACAAAAGTACTATATGAGGTTGGGATTTGATGGGATAAATTATACTTGAACACGTGACGGCGTTTCGACCAATCACATGGCTAGAACATTCTCATGAGGGATATAATGAAACATATTCCCCGATTTCAGATTTATAGTGGAAATAATCTTTATTGTGAGAGCCCCAATTGACCAATCACGTTTCTAGAATACTCATGAATATTCATAGAAGGGATATAATGGCTAATATTAATATTAGTCCATCCTCTTTTTGTATGAAGAATTAACAAGATTGTTTTAATTAAACCTTTCCTATCATTAATAATTTCATCTTGCACGACCAATATAAGCTTTACAAACCGTGTTATATTCCTTAGTATCCATCTACTCATAAATCAAAGAAAAGACAAGTTAATGAAAGATATTTTGCAAATTATACTCTAATATATACAATGAAAGTTAACGAGCATTTAAGCCGACTAAGCTTTAGAAAGCGCTCGCCCTATAGATAGTTGAATAGCGGAGTACTGATCAGAGATATATATTTATTATTTTCTTTCATGGAGCGGCGGCTTATTAAGAACACTGAGCGAAATTCGAAATTCCACATCAAACATAGTCACGAAATAAAGAAGAGCTTCCGAGAAAATCTCGATTAAGTAGCACTTAGCTAAAAACTCAGGCATGTCAGGGTGATGGCCTCTTTAGATTAAACCTAATTCCGAGTCTGGGCTTTGGATAATAAGAACCTTCCTCTGCAAGAATATAAATTGCTATACGGTATATATAAATAGATGGCGGCCAAAATTAGAAATGACCCTTCATCACGCGTGCCATGTAAGGGCTTGTAGTTAAATATTTGTGTGTGTTTTTTTTTAGGTAGAAGCTTTGTTTGTGGTTTTAAGGGCTCTAGTAACTTTGCAAAAAGTGTTGAATGGTTCATTAAATGTGTATTGCTATAATCTGATATGTCCACTGATAATCTGTGAACATTTCTTGTTAAACGGATATTATTATGACCAAGCAGTGGCGTACCTGGGTACGCCTATGTGACCAAGTAATGAGCGAAAGTGCAAAGCGATACTCTCAAACTCATTGCACTGACTTTGTACACGTTTATACATTTCCAGTGGATAATTAACAATCCAAACACTCCAATCGTAAATATCTTTTGAGAAAGGGAAATTCGATAAACCGAAATCTGTTCCATGTTTTATTGATAACACGAATACGATTTGTGGATTGTGACAATGTTACTAGAATATTGGTGCACCCTCCCGTTCTTCGCTACTCTGGCAAATAAAACCATCAAGCAAATGATTATACAGTTTATAAGTTTACTATTGGTCGAGCAGGCGCATTTGACGGTTCAAAACAGATCAATGGCGCAATAATGTGGATCATCACCATCATCATCATCATCATCATCATCATCATCATCATCTTGATAGGCAACATGTTGTTTAAAGGGGACCACCAGTCAAAGAACAACACATAATTATATGTTTTGGTACCGTTTTGTGATATCAAATAGATACCCAACATTTTGCAAAGGGTTTTGTAATTCATAAACAAAGCAATTAATTTCCACCACTTACGGAACCACTACTATTTCCTGGTTCCATACGGGCCAACCATTTCCGAGTGCGCCGATGCTATTCACGCGTACGTTTGTAGACAATAGATTCCCGGGCGATTCGTTCGCTCTGCACACATTAGTCTTCGCAATTCAGACCGCATGAATGCATGCTTTAGAATGGTGATGCGTTTTCCAATTATATTTTTTTCTTTCTGGAAACATATTTTTGAGAACTTTTTGATGGAATGGAATACTAAAGATGTTACCTTTCATTTGTAAGAATATCATTTTTGGGTGGTGGTACCCTTTAAAGTAATTAGTACATACATACAAGATTAAGGGGTTAGGAACGAAATAATTAATGGGGAATAGTTCTCTGAATGTATTTAAACTGATGAATTTATGATAGGAGCAACATCTGTTCATATAACCAAACAAGATTCATTGGTGGAATAAATAAATGTTATCGCGAAATATATAAAATGCATTAGAAAATGCCTATGGTTTTGAAAATGCATGTCCTTTCAAATAGTGCACTCCTTTTCCATGTAACATTCCCTTAGATATGTTCAACCCACTTACATGTGGCATGCATGCACCCTTCCAAATAACTAATTATGAATATTCCATTTTAGTAGTTAGTTATATATTGCATTTTTACACCACGGGGGTCTTGGTGCGCTAATACATTGCTACTATTACCAAACTTGAATGTCCCAGTCACACGTACTCGAAAAGCCTTGTCGCTATAGAGCCACGTATTGGCATTTTTGTGCAATGCAATGTAACGACGCCATTCAGCGGTGATGTCGTGGCGATACGTGACAGTGCATGGCAGTACTGGGTTTTCGTGCCACTTACCGACAGAGCAAAACAATCATACATCATCAAAGTTCTGCCACGACATGGCTACTGTTAGCAGCTCTGTCTTCCCTTAAAGAGATCTAATAACTTTGTTGACATGTGCAAAAAGTGATGAGTGGTTGATACAATGTATACATTGTAATATTTTATGTCCACTGGGTGTTGTGTGAAAATTTCAAGTAAAATGGACTTTATATGGCCGAGTAATGTGTAAAATCGCAAAGTGATATTCACTAACTCATTGCACTCACTTTGTACACGGTTTTGACGATCCAGTGGATAATTTAACATCTGAACACTTCAATCGTGAATATCATTTTAACAAAAAGGAAACTTGAAAAACCAAAATCTGTCCCATGCTTGTATTGTTATTATATGAATACAACAAGGTATGAGGGGTCCACTAGAATTCCAACTGGATTGTTAGGATTTGGACAATGTTATACTTTGTCCCTTTAAGTGACAAGAAAACACAGTTCTGTCACGTATTGTCACGTAGCGCCACGTATTGCCACGTATTGCCAAGTATTGTCACCGAATTGCCTCGTTTCATTGCATTGCATAACATTGCCTTATTGTTGCCTATATATACGTACCTCTTACACCAGAAGGCTTTACTGGTATGTGTGACTGGGCCATAATGATCCTCATGATTAGTCGGGGAGCTGGTCTTGGTTACCATGTTACGACGGCCTGGCGCTGTTACTCTATTTGCCCAGTGGGGACACAATTGACATGATTGAGTAAGAGTTTCTGTAACAGCTGGATGCAACTAGTGGTGTAGGCAAGGCCCCAAGAGAACGGGGAGGGGGCAGCAATCAAACTGCCTAAACCAACCGCCAGTGAGAATTCGTGTTCCCTGTTTTGCTCTCCAACCTATACGCCAAAACAAAACAAAACAATAAAATAGAATACAAGAAACTATTTGTTTTGCACAAGCTGCCCCGAACTCGTGGATATTCGTGCCCCTCTTTAACCCTCCCCCCCCCCCCCCATCCCCCTCCTTTTTAATTTATCGTGGATACGCCACAGAGGGCAACCAAAGAGCTTTACGTACTCGCGAATCAGGGCTGACATAAGTAGCCTGCGACATTTCTAGGCCAGCACTCTTTGCACTATAAATACTTTCATGTAATCACGCGAGAAAACAACAACAAGAGGTCTGGACCGGTAAAGATGGTCGTGAAAATTAATGAATAATAAATCCTCTGTAATTGCTCACTCACGTCACGTTGACTGATCGTATAGGTCTATCAAGTTGAATAGTAAGTGGAAATCATCAACCGCATGATAAATAATGTAAAGAACCCACAAATTAATGCCAATAGCACACCACCAGAATATAAATTCAAACGAAATGGACTTTTTCGGATAAACGAACCTTCGGAAAATCGAACCCTATTTCATTTTCGGATAAACGAACCTTCGGAATAACGAACCTTCGGATTAATGCAACAAATGTTCGGATTAACGAACCCTATTTCATTTTCGGATTAACGAACCCTCAGGTATACGAAATGTGTGTGTTCGGAATAACGAACCGCACCCCATTGATTGGTATATAAAAGTAGGGGGAGGGAAATTGAATTGCGTTGATAATTGTGCTAGATAGTGCATGTGACAGTACATATTAATAATTTGAATTTAGCTACGTGCAGTTTGAATCATTGTCGCTAGTTTGAAAAATTATAAACAAGCGCTGGTGGTGAGAATAAAGCAAAATATAAATATTTGTTAACGAAATACACACATAAGCACATAAACACGCACACATGCACTTACAAACAAACAACCAATAATTATATTTAAGACGTACAATTTACGCTAAACAACAAGTTCGTGATTCCTCAAATAAAAGTGTGACGTACCGACAGTTTAGAAATGGTATAACCAATCATTACAGGGGGGGGAAAAAATCCTTTTTAATTGAATACCTGAGCTACGAAGTTTTCGATAGAATATTATATGTCTGTCCCCCGGATACAAGTATTCGCACATGAAAAAAACACGCGAGAGCACACCCCCCCCCCCCCCCCCCAACAAAAACAAAACAACAACAACAATAACAACTTAAACAAAACAATCCCCTATCACCGACTCCTCCCGTGCGAAAAATAAATACCTACCAAAATAACATGGCATTGCCAATGATTTTAGATAAACATACGCATACACACACACACACACACACACACACGCACACACACGCGCACACACACACACACACACACACACACACACACACACACACACATATATATATATTCTGTGGGTGGTCCGTTCTCACTAAGTCCCCCCCCCCCCCCCCCCCCCCCCACACCCCCTGTTTAACCTGGATGACAGGTTAACATTCTTCAACTGGCCCTCGCAAGTTAATTATGTTTTAGGCATTTCAGACACGTCATGTAGTTCGATTTTCTATTTTTCGCCGATAAAAGAATAAGCCGGAGGCATTATTAAATCAATGCACGAAGGGCCCTCGACGTGGACCGATGTTATTTTGCCCCACATCCGCGGCGTCGCAAAGTGTGTCAGCGAAATTGGTCCACTCGGACTTATCGCAGACAGGAGTCACCAAATTTCACGTATACGAAGTCCAGACCAGGCCGTAGCCATGGTAACGTAGCAGTAAAGGGGGCTTTATAGGGGGCTCAATTGTCTTTTTTGTGATATATCCTGTGGGAGTTCTAATTTAGTTTTAGTTATATCTGCTGCCCATACCCCTCCACTTTCCCCCAAAGGGACAAATGGAGGGGGGAAATGCAGTACAAAAGATGATTTTGGTTTCTGGCACAAGCAGCCACTACCCCCCCCCCCCCCCCCCCCCGACTACCCCTCCTCCATATCATTAATCCTCGCCCCTCTTCACTTCCTCGTCATGCTCGTGACTGGTTTTTAGTCTTGAGAGGCCTTAATAATAGTCTCTTCGACATAACAAAACAACGCATTCAAGATAAGTGCATATATACGTTTGCAGTACTATTTAATGTGTTTCAAGTGTGTGTTTTGATTGCCAATTGGCACATAATTTGTCAATGCAATGATAACAGTAATTAAAGTTTTCCTTATTTATTTTAACTCTCTTAACCTGTATTAATGCAGTTCTTGCAGTTCATTAGATATTATGTTAATACAATTAGTTTTGTTTCTTCCATTTACAACCTAAATATGAATTCGAACTAAATTTGGAGGGGAACAAAATGCAGAAAAGAACATTTTTGTTAACCAAATCACTAAAATTACGACAGGAAATGTGAAAACAATCTTATGATATAACGTCGTGAAGCTGGAATTAAAGCTGAATCTGAAAAGAAATCCTTTTTTCATTGATAATACCTATTCCTTAATATCATAATTCAATCTCTGTTTAAAAAAATATATATATATATATACACTGCATACCTTATATTCGAAACGCAACAGTAAAGAATTCTATAAAAAGAAAACTATATTGTATACCCTGCGCAAGGCACATTCTCAGCTTGCGACATTCTTATTCTATAAACAAGGAGAAAGACACAGTCTTACAAAAAATAATAATAACGTACCCCCAAACAAAAATGATAACATCTAAATAGTAGTAGTAGTCATAATAACAACATCATCAATACAATATTTAAAACAAAACCAGTATAATAACTATCTTCAAGTTAGTGTTCATTTTCAATCATTTTCAAATATTACCAAGCTTAGTGTGTGATGTCAGCACATTATGATGTTAAACTGACCTTTAATTAGTGCCCTAGCCAACGAATGGACGATATTATTACACGCCTGGGGTCGGTATCATTAACAAATTAATTTACACTCCTTTTGTTCTCGTTACTGTGCAAGGCCGGGATTTATTAATTCTAGTTGGCACGCTTGATTTAATAATACGCCAATGTAATCGTGTGATTATCATGCAGTCTATACGCAATGAACAATACGGACAGTATATATTTATACATGAATAATATATAATGATGTACTGTATGTACATTATGAAACACCGGTCATAACACCGCTTCATATAAAGACTTTGATGCTTTTGCAATAAAACAAGACAAATGTGCGCAGCCATATTATTGCGTACACCATGCGTTCAGTATTATCCCCAATTTTGTCATTTCTGTAATTAATTACAATAGACATAGTAAGTAAATGATAAACAATTATTGTAGAGCGCATATCACTCCAAGATAGGGTATCTAGTACAACCGTCTTTCAAACATACAGATTTGTATTTACTCTGTGCCAATAGGGAGCGATCGCCGCCGGGGAGGGGGTGTCCCATCCTACCCAAAAGGGAATTGCTTCCCTTGGGGAGCCCTTGGGGGAAGGGGGGGGGGGGTCTTTTTATTGTTCTCCCGACCACTCTACAAAAGAGGGATTTCCTTTTCGAACTTCCCCCGTATCCAGCTGATCACCTGCGATCGGTGTTTGACGAAACGTGATGAAATGAGCTACAAATATCTGAAATGCCGCTAGCTGAATAGGTGGAGATCTAAATTAAGATTATGCTATAGGTGCTACATAACAGTGTATACATGCTTGCGAAACGAAAGAAGGCGAAGCGTGGCGGCATTTGGAATGGACACTGCGTTTTGGCGGGAAATGTCAGAGATAAAAGATGGCTTGAAAAGGGGCACACAACTTATATTAACTTATATTAACGCACATGCATAAATATGACAAGGTGAGACATAGTTACTTGTATTTATTTATTTGATATAATCGTAAGAATAAAATGGTTCATCGATTTTAGATCTGGTTCAAATCGTCCAAACCTGTACACTATAATTTTCCAATTTACATTTGAGTTAAAGGGCATCAAGCGTGGGGATGCTACATAGCGGGTCGCCATTTTGAACTGGGTTAGTTTGCGCGCACCGCATGACACTGAGCTAACGTGCATTACGCACCGTGCGCAACGCGTATGCAAGATGGCGCCGCGCATCTCATTTGACGAATCTGAACTACCTTTAATACAAGGACCACCAGTTTCTCGTAGGCAATGGGTTTGTCGAAATATCAGGCTGGCTTTAAGCCCCATGTGCAACGTTGATATTTGATTGATGAATATGTTATAGTTATTTATTGTATTTCAATAATTGCAATCAACAATAATTGTCCGTGTATGGTGTAACATGACTGTGTATAAGACGAGATAATTATAGGCCTATCTGTAATAATCATGCTAAATCTGCTGCGAACAAAATAATTACAATTATGTCTAATTATGTATTAGTTGATGATGAACAAGACAAAACATATAAACCGTGATTAGGCAAAGAACTTGCATTTTAAAGTTTAAAGATAAAAATTGAGATGTTTTATATTCTTCTTCTTCTTCTTCTTCTTCTTCTTCTTCTTCTTCTTCTTCTTCTTCTTCTTCTTCTTCTTCTTCTTCTTCTTCTTCTTCTTCTTCTTCTTCTTCTTCTTCTTCTTCTTCTTCTTCTTCTTCTTCTTCTTCTTCTTCTTCTTCTTCTTCTTCTTCTTCTTCTTCTTCTTCATACTGCAAACAAAACTCCGCAAGTGGCGGATATACAGTTGCAGGCACTTGGTGGGTTTAGGTGTGCGCGCGTAATTGGGGAGCCAGTGGTGGGCACTCTGAGTGAAATTTAGCATATTCATCTTACTCAAATGTCCTTGAAAAGATTGCAACGATATGGCTTGTCAGTTGTCGTGCATTATTTGGTAAGATATTCCACTCTGCCAGAATAATTGTAGCAGTCCTTCTAATTGGTTGCGAGACGTTTGAAGAATATTCCAAGAATACTAATCCATGCAGGAGTCAACTGCTCACTGCAAATACCCGACTATGTGGAAGAACTCTCTGTGAATGTAAGAGTTGTCAAAATTTGACAGGAAAATAACTATGTCTGCAATCAAAATATTCCAAGTAACTTAAATATATACTTGAGTAGTGTTTCGTTCTGGTTTTGTGGCACTTTCTCTTATGGTTATTTAATCTATGTGATAAGGGATTCTAAATGAGAATGGTTCCACTCCAATAGCTCGCATAATTGTGAAACTATTGTAGGTGTGGTGAAGATCTAGATGATCACGATGAAAGCCAACGTTATTGCATGGATGTGCCACAAGCATTCTATAAAACTACGGTATACTTAATAATTCCCACAGAGTTATTACATGGCGCACCGGTTAGCAGTTCACAATGGACTACGATGATCTACTGTGGATATGAACATATCAAATCCAAGACTGTGATTTGTATTCCTTGGCTGAGTCTGGTATAATCTACTGAAAATACTGGAATACTAGTTTAACTACTACTACTACTACTACTACTACTGCTGCTACTGCTGCTACTGCTGCTACTGCTGCTACTGCTGCTACTGCTGCTACTACTATACTACTACTACTACTACTACTACTACTACTACTACTACTACTACTACTACTACTACTACTACTACTACTACTACTACAACTACTACTACTACTACTACTACTACTACTACTACTACTACTACTACTACTACTACTACTACAACGGCTGGATTTAAAGTCTGGTTTAATGAAGGAGACAATTTTATCTAGTTTTTAACGCTTAACACCAACTACGGAAGTAATGGGGAGGATATACTAGCTTATCCCAGTAACCTAATTTTGCATTCGTGATTTTTCATTCTTTCTTTCTCAGCATTTGTAATGGGTTTTCTGAGAAATGGGCTTACCCTCAAAACTATTCATGGTTGCACCTCGACTGCAGTCTCCACTATCCTAGATTTTATCTTTATCCCTTAATCCTACGGGAACCTGCTGGATGCTATAATGATGAGCAAAATCCACTGTCTATCAAAATTGAGTTAAGGATTTTTTAAAAGGCGTCATAATAATTCCACTGTCTATCCACTGTCTGTCAAAAATGAGTTCATGAAAAACAAGCGTTATAATAAGCTACCTAGCTGAAGTTTAAAGGAATAGTTCAGTTTTTGTATAGATGGCGCTTCGAGATATAATTCGTTTGTGAGGTAATTAAAACTAAGTGTAGTATTTGGAAGAGCACGTGATTTTAAAGATAAAAACAAACTTCATTTGATCAAAATCGGTTCTGAAAAAAGCTGAAATATCCATAAATATATCCGATTGGAATAAATGTATGTCCCACATTTATTCTACGATTTAAGAAAAAAATATATAAAATGCTTACACTTTTTCGAAAATATATACCAAAGATTTGTTTAAATAGTTGAATCATTATTTATTTTTTTAAAATCACATTTACAATTTGTTATAAAAAATGGTTGAAACATTTTAGAGAGAGCGCTCTATTGTGTCATAACAGCTGTTTTTAATGATAACATCATTTTTAACTTAGCTGTTTGTAAGCTTTTCTATCTTTTGGGCATGGTGGAAATCATACCTAATAATTTGTAATGATATGGTGCAAGTTTTGATCACTAACCATCAAGTTTGACCCACAACTGTATTATCCCTTTAACGCAATCGAAAACGAAATAGGAAACAATGCATGTTCATATTCCCATAGGTATGTATACAAAGTTTGGGGAATAAAAAGCGATTTTCTCTCCAAGGTTTAATGAAAATGTTTTTAGCGCCTTTTAGAATTAAGCCGTTCATATAGTCTCTGTGGCTTGTGTATCGCTCTCCACGTATGCCGGTGTGCCAAACTTTGCCGAAATGAAATGATATATCTACATACAAGTTGCGATTGTGCACAGACAAATTCAAGACACGTCAACATTATCGTGGTCCGTGGGCGGGGCGGGGGGGGGGGGGGGGGGGGGGGGTCAACTACTGGCAATGTATTCCGTTGGTTGCTCCGCTCGAGTATATCCAAAGTCGATATAAAAGAAACCCCCATGTATATTAAGAGTCGGTTATTTCGGACTAATATGGGATTTACACGGTCTATGCGAAGCCTCGGAACAGTTTGCTGGGTTATGGCATGTTAGGAGTGCGTGGCAAGTATATTAAAGTAAATTTGAAGTTAAATACAGTTTCTCAGCATGTTAATTAATTTATTGATTGTGGTGTGGCAAAGATCGGTAGAGCGCGTGCTTTCTGATCGGTGAGACCCTGAGTTCGAACCCTGCCCACTGCCTTTGTCCTTCAGCAAGGCATTTTAATCCACATTGCTGCTCTCTCTACCCAGGTGTATAAATGGGTACCTGGTCTGGGTGACAATTAGCTTGGTGCACCTATAGGGTTTGCCCGCTAGTATTGCTCCCCGGGGAGTTGAGAATGTGTACAATATCATTTGTGCGGGTCTGAAACTGTACCAAATGACCACCTGGGATAATAATAATAAGCGCTTTGAGCATCTTATATTTGGTGGATTATTGCGCATTATAATCCCTTCTATGAATATTCATGAGTATTCTAGAAACGTGATTGGTCAATTGGGGCTCTCACAATAAAGATTATTTCCACTATAAATCTGAAATCGGGGAATATTTTTCACTATCTTTGCCGATAGCAGAAATAGCAAGCACAACTAGGAAAATAACGTTATAGATCATATTGCCCATTGAGAATGCGTGTAATAACAGCTTCTCTGCGAGCGGAGGTCTTGTTTTAGCTTGCGAAAGATTCTCGACGAGATTTCCCAAAGAGTAATTTAAAACGAAATACAGAATATTTTCACCCGTGAATATCAACAAGTTCCAACAAATATTCTAGAGATGCATTTCATGTATAACATGGCGGTTTTCGAAGTAAACAATTTCTCAAAATTGGTGCACATTTTGCATCGTTGTCCTTCCATGGTCGTGACAGTAATTAATTTCATTTCATTTCATTTCATTTCATCTGTACGAATAGCTATTTTCCTATTCAATTACACACAGGTGTTATGTAAAGCGGGGTTAATTATTCACTTTGATGCGCACGTTTTGCATTTGTGTGCGCATTAGTTGTTAATGCGCGTAACCATGAAATGGAAAGATAGCGCAATACGCGCTCTGTGCCAGGACTATTGCGCCAAAGGGGGCCAGTTGTCACAAACATAACATAGTGCAGTGATGGTTCTATGATCAAATGGTTTGTTTTCCTTTATAATACTTAAGTTTAATTGAAAATCATTTATTTAGATTATTATAATCATGCGAAGGATATAGAGCAAACAGAAGGGATATAAAAACAAATATACCAAGCTTTTAGTTCAAAAGTATAGTGGAAATTATATATCTTCGGAGGGACTGGCATAGTTACTATTTTTGTCCTCGGGGCTTCGCCCCTCGGAAAAAATAGTTCTATGCCAGTCCTCCTCAGATATATAATTCCACTATACTTTTCTCACAGCTTGGGTATATTTGTATAATATAAATATCCTATATTATTATTATTATTATTATTGATTGTACATTGTGTCTATTTTGTTTCGTGCTGGATTCGCTGGTTTAACATGTTTAAGTACTACGAAATTTGATTATTTTACAAATGTGTTGCAGTTTTATATCAACATTGGTTTGCGACAATAATGGTAACTGAGGTTCTGTCTGAATTGCATTATTCAGCCAAGCACGTCAAATTAGCTTTAATATCGATTTTCAGCGCAAATCTCACCCAAGAGCAATGGCATACGCGTGCGTTTGTGAAGGGGGGGGGGGGGGGCACATAAATACATCCATAGACGAAATCATGAAGGTCCTTTATATGTCCTTACTTGCAGGGCTTATCATGCAGATCATCCAACTTAAAATGCCCCCCTCCCCCCCGCCCCCGCCGCGAATACACCCGATTCCTAAAAAGGGATGGATGCCCCGCTCCCATCTACCCTTCCCCCCCACCCCCATCGCCTTCTCCCCCCCCCCCCCCCCCCACCCCCTCATAGCAAACATCACTGCCCTAGAGCGGTTCCATTATGAATAGCGGGATAATAACGTGGAAGTTGATGTAATGACATTTCTCTCTCAGGCATCCTGATGATCCTAGGGTACCTCACGTGTATTATCACCTTCTTCTGGATCCTTCTTCAGCTCATTCAACTTTAAAATACTGATTAAAGGGG
Organism: Echinarachnius parma; assembly: GCA_037951105.1. Lineage (NCBI taxonomy): Eukaryota > Metazoa > Echinodermata > Echinoidea > Clypeasteroida > Echinarachniidae > Echinarachnius > Echinarachnius parma. The sequence continues at coordinate 223,730 of JBAMJV010001567.1, read as the reverse complement.
TAGTTCAGTTTGGGTATAGAGGGCGCTACACAAAATATATGTTTGTGAGATAATGAAAAACTGAGTGTGAAATTCGAAAGAGCATAATATTCGAATGACAAAATAAACTTTATTTGATCAAAAAGGGTTGAGAAATGGCTTAAATATCCATAAACATGACCACTTGTATTAAATGTAATTATTCGATAATTTTGAACCAACCGTTAGAAATTGTTTAAGATGCTTCCTCTTTTCAAACATTTACAAAAGAGGTTTTTAGATAGTTGTTGATTATTTCTCTATTATAATCACTATTTCAACAAAACATCACATGCACAATATTTTATTTAAAATGGTTGAATGGTCATTTGTAATTTTGTATTCCTTTCGAGCATGGTGGAGTTATTATTAGTTTGTAATGCGATTGTGCAGGTTTTGGTTACTAAAATTCAGTTTGACCAAAACTACTCTCTTTACCAAAACTCAACTATCCCTATAAGCTATGGTTCGCCTTTTATATGCAATATTCTTCGGAAATTTTATATTCTGATTTAGTAGGGTTTTTTTCAATTACGGCCATATTTGATTTGATTTGATTTGATATAATTTAATTTGATTTGATTTGATTTGATTGATTTGATTTGATTTGATTGATTTGATTTGATTTGATTGATTTGACGTTTATATATATACACACATTTTTCTCTCTCAGAAAAATAGCATGTAAGCACAGTATAAATGTAGAAACAAAAGAAGAAGTATGAATATTGAATTTCACGATTCACCACATGGGTGAATGTCTTATTCTTATGGTTTAGATAAAATACTTTAATTATTCGAGCTAAACGAAAATAATTTAGAAAATGTACAGAAGTTGTTTCGAGTCATGAAATAAATGACAAATGATAAATAATTGCATGAAAATATTTGTAATTAGGAACTTAAAGGATAATCGTGTATAACTTGTGGATGAGGCCTATGTAAAAAGCATGACTATTGTCTTGTGGAGGCCTCCGCTTATAATCATAGCTATAAACTTAATTAACGTACTAAACAGGCAGACATGCGAAAGAAAAAAAACAGCGACCATTAAATTATACGAGAAAAATCCTAACTCTAGGAAAAGTTGAAGAATATGCTAAACTAAACGGATGGGGAGGATGAGAAGAAGAAGAAGGGTAATTTTGAAAATCAAACCGGAGAAGAGGTCCGAGGAGGAAAAAGAAAACACGCCGTATTGTTTGGAAGGCACTTGAAGTAACCGCTTAATTTTCCTATATATATACCAAAGTTTCTGATGTTTCGCGTTTTTTGTTTTCATTCCGTATTTATCAAGTATTCAAACCAGCTACAATTACAGTTCTCAACGCCGTCTCCCATCGACGTGGCTTTATGTCTTCTTCAGAGCTCAATGTAAATGGAATACATCGCTCAGAGCGCCGCGATCATCTCAAACATGGACACACAATACGCAATTTCGAGATGGGGCGCGTGTGATAATTTGTATTTTTGTTGCTTCATCCCACTCGTCCTATTACACGTGGTCCATCCATCTTATCAGACGTATTTTTTATACTCAGATGGAAATATCGGAAAGGACATCGTGCAGGGGGGGAGTAAAAAGGTCACGACGCCAACTACTATCTATTTGCAGTACTCTCTAAAGCATAATGGTTCAATCTCATGAATGCAAATCGCATTACACTCAATTGAGGAAGTTTTAGATAGAGAGAAATAGCACTGATTAGCTAAGGGCCAGTATTTTGTTCCCAATTTTTTGCGTTGTTACTTATCTAATAATTGCCCCTCCCCCACCACCTCCTTCTGCCAGAGGGATAATTCAAATAAATGACTATTCCAGCCAGCAATTAGACCTAAAAATAAATCTGGTTATAGATATACATCAAAGGCAGTAAAAGGGGGCAAAGATCCGCACGTAGGAGACTGATATTTATCTTTGACACTGACTTTCATTATATTTGTTCTGGGGCACCGAGTCCTTCTTCTCAGACCTCTCTTTGCCCCCCCCCCCCCCCCCCCTCACCCACCTCCCCCTTTGTTGCCCGAATACAATCATTCCCGTTCTTACCAAAAAGCAAGTAAACCAAACAAAGCTACCACCGGTAAGCTTAAACTTTTTTTATTGTGTGACTTTGTTAAATATGAATTTCTTAATAAAATAAAGTTCATTGCCACTTAGTTGCCCGAAAATTGTGTTATTTGTATGACTTTGCCGGAAAATTGGCATGCCTTTGCCTCGAATATGATATTATTTTACCCCCCAACGATATGGTTTTTCCTGAACAATAACGAATATAATTTTGTTTTTCTTCAGATCTCTCGAGGTTGGCTAGATAGGTAGCACCCTACCCTAGCACCCGCCTCGTTCGCCAGTGAATATTATACCAGAGGACAGGGTTTAACGGAAACCTCGGTATTAAAAATGACGCGTCCTATAAAATGGGGTATAGAGTATGTAATTTCTGACAACTTCTTGATGTGATAGTGCACTATATATGCCTTCATTCGAGTTCGCTTTTCGGGATGACAAAGTCAATAATGGGGCAGATAGGTGAATATTTTTGGGGGAAACGCTTCAGTTTTGGCCTGTGTTTGTATCACCGACTAAAATATCATTCAAGTATCTTACTAAAATGAGAATCCTTACATTAACTCTAAGCATTACAGATATATTGTATACATGACTTGTATATAAAGTCACTATATGAATGGTGTATGGCACTATAACAATCCCAATCACCCCCCCCCCCCCCCCCCCCCTCCACATTCTCACCCCTAACACATCACCGTACACTAGATAATCCGACTGACATTCATGCGTCTCTGCGACTGGCTTGTCATTAACCAACGACTATTTCACGACCAACCGACGACTAATCGTAATTATTTGGAGGATCGTCTTGATTGCGTTAAGTCAACACGGTCAAGGGGATGTCTTGTGTAGTATATAATGCAAAACAGGAGCGGAATGGATGTAAAATCAGGGCGAGATGGATGTGAAACAAATGGGTGTTATATAGAAGTGAAACAGGGGGCGTATTGAATGTGAAGCAGAGGCAGAATGGATGTGGAACAGGGGGCGTATGGTGGACGTAAAATCAGGGCGTAATGGGTGTATTTCTCCTTGTTCTGTTATGTATCACTTTTTAAATGTTTGATGTTTTGTTTCTGAATATGTGTCACGGCCTTGCTGAAAATCAGCTTTTTAGCTGATAGCAACTCAAACTCAAACAGGGATGTATTTACGTTAAACGGAGACGTAATGTATGCGGAACAGTGGACTAACTGGTTTGAAACAAGGATGTCATTGATGACGAACATGACGAAGTAAAAGTGACAAACAAGGGGTGTAATGGATTTGAAGCAGATGGCGTAATGGTTGTTAAAACGTGTTAATGGGTGTGACACGGGGACGGGCGGAATGGTGGCGGTATAGGATATTAAAGAGAACATCGGGGCCCCATTGCAGAAAGAGATACAATCGAATGTAAGTTACAATTAATTGTATAGTCAGAAAATTTGCGCATTTCAACCAATCAGATTTGCGCATTCAGAACACATGATCTTACTTACAATCCATTTTAACTTACAATCGATTGCATCTCTTACTGCAACGGGGCCCATGTGTCATAATATATTAGTGTAAACTTCATTGATTTTTCGTTTGGGTCTATACATGGGGGTGTACGCCAACTCCACCCTAACCTTGAATTTGGGGTGGGGGATGCGTACGCACCCAGCGCACCCCCCCCCCCCCCCCACCCCCGCCAGCTACGGGGCTGCTCTTGAACACACAGACCAGTGTGCAGGTAGTGCAGCATCGTGAGGGTCAGGGGCGGCGCCATCATCTGTATGCACCCTTTACACTGGATACGCCATGTACTTTCTACGCAAGAGTCACCCTTAATCAACTTACCCATTTCACACTGCCTTCTGATATCGGCTGACATTATTCAATCAAGCCGGAGAATGTTAACTTCGCCATGGACTGTCGTACATTGTAGCCATCGTTTAGTTTGCATGTGTAATATACCGTGTACACGAATGATTTATACTTGTAGTAAACAACATGTGATGAATTAGTTCCTGTTTCGATTCATATACAATTCAGTGAATCAAATTATCAAATCTTATGTGTATTATTGCCAACTTTGAATTGACCTCGACACGCATGATATGATAAGTATAATATATTAATCATTAACAGTTTTTCGCTTATTTTGGGTATAGCTTTTGCAATGTATGTTTTACCCCTTTAATACGTGTACCCGGTTTAGTGGCTAACATTTCCCCATATCGACCCCCCTTCTCCCCGAACAAACTGAATGTTTGGTCAAATCCTACTCTTTAACAGGGTTACCCAGTTTAAAATAAATGTTACTCAATTAAGCGGAGACCACTGTATTAAAAGCGTTAAATGTGTTACTAATGTTAGCAGGATTAATTTAAAAATTGTGTTATTTATTATTTACGTATATGTATACAGCATAGCGTCGACATGAATATTGGTAATTTCATTATGTAGATTTGACTTTTAAAAGCATTTTACATTGAAGCTTTGTTACCATGGAAAGTGACTGCTATTTTATAATAAACGAATACAAATATATTCATAGTAAACAATATTCACATTTTGGACCGCTGTAAACAAAATATAAATATACAAAAAAAATACAAAAGAACGGCTCCTCGATGGTCAGTTCCTCCCACAATTTTGAAATTAAAGGAAAAGATCAACAGGGGATACATCTTAATTTTAGTCGATAATCATGTAAATTATCTGTGTGAAACTAATACTGTAGTTATCATTATCACATGACAGTAAATACAGTACATGCCGCTGCGGTGTTATATTTTTCGATATACCATGGCAATATTACACCCCTGCAAGTCAAGTCAGATGATAAAACAGTTGTTAAATTTGTTGTCAGGAAAATCACGGAATATTCCTACCCTCGGGATTTCAAATGCTATTTCGTGAAGAAAATAAGTCCCTCGACTTCGTCTCGGGACTTATTTACTCTTCCCTCAATAGCATTTAAAATCCCTCGGGATGTAATATTCCGTGCTATACCCTCCACCGCCATTTAACAACAGTATATTATACCATGCTTTAACAGTATAATATAAAGAAATCTTCCAATTTGATTAGAAAGTTGTTTATCTTCAAATAGCATGAGTTCACAAAAAGGATGCTAATTAGACGCCTGAATCTGTTATCCCTTTTTCCTCCCTCGGCTCGGAATAAATTCAGAGGCCACAGTTTAATAGTTTTACCAACGCGTAGGATTTATAGATATCATATCTAATATAATTATGTGATATCGCAGATAAATTCGACGCCCGCGACTTGTATTCAAATTACTTTATTTGTGGATATTTTTGCAGTTTCAGATCGGATTTTGATGAAACAAAAGTTGTTTTGTCTAGATAATTGTGTCTCCTTTTATTTCATACACTCAGTTTTCCTTGACCTCAGAACAGATTCATTTTGAAGCGCCCTGTGAATCTGAACTTAAAGGTGCACCTGTAAAGTGTCAGATATTGCCCTAAATTACATATGAGACTTCAATCCTATACCAAAATCATTGTAAGATATGTCCAAATGATGTGTGAAAGTTTCATTGAAAAAGAACACTGCTTTCCTGGTTAAAAAAGCGAAAATTTGCGTCAACTTTTACAACGAATTAGTACTGTACAACGTGTATTAGGTTTATGACCGTTCATTAACGCTCTTGAGCTGAATGATTATAAATGATAGATATCGTCATACTAAAGGGGCATTATAAAATATCTTACCGTATTTTATTCTTAACTTACAATAAGCCAAACAACACGGTATAGAAGAGAAATATGGAAGCTCCAAGTAATTTTCGTGGAGTTAGACACTTTACTGGTTTCACTTTAACTATCCCTTTAATTAAATTGAAAGCAGACACATAAGGCCTCAAACATTGAACAAAGTCATATTCACAAACGCATTCATACATTACAGGGACAGTCCCTCTTTTACAAAACGTCTGAACAGTTTCCAGTTGACGGATGGGGATGAATGTAACACACACAAACAAAATCAGATCGAACAGCCCTGTAATTTGGATTCTACGAATGAAAAACGAATGCGTCCCTCCATCAAACTATGTATCGGTCAATAAAGGAGTTTAACTGATTTAGTATAATATTACAACAATATTGTACTTATTCTTGTAAAGGTATTGTGAAGCCAACATTTGTAAACGTATGTCACGGAAAAAGATCTCAAAAATGAAGAATATATTATTACATGTAGTAAGTTTAAGCTAGGTTTGGTTATTTTTTTCACTATTCGGTTACCCGTTGTTATTTATGCACGGGTCACGTAGCTAGCGCGGGTCACGCATAGCGATCTAGCACTCCGTGAATCCGTGTACGAACTTACGCACCGGGTGAATACACATATAATGCACAATTAACCGTTGGACGATGGTTTATTAGTTTTAGGTATATAACTCCACGAAAAAGAGATTTCAAGCCCTAATTATTTCAGGCATATGACATTTTCTTTCATATAAGACAATAACCTCGCAATTTTTGAAATTTGGCTTGCAAAAGAGAGGCTATCCCTTTAACACACATTCAAACGAAGTATACAATACACCCATACATAAACCTCACATGATACATTTCCATATCATTACACACCATTACAAAATTCAAACACGAGGAAATGAGTTCAAATAGTTTATCTTTGTATAATAATATATTTAATAATAAATATTCTTCTTGTGAATCGATTGTACATTTATATAACCAAGCACAATTCTGTAAAATGAAAGTGTACAGCATATTACACAGGTACCAGTCAGTACAAAGCATAACACCTAATAATGCAATACTTTACATAAAGCAACGTCGATAATAAACATATTAATATACTATATATATAATTTTATATTTCACAGGCTCTTTTTTTAAGAAATATAGCCCGTTAATTAATTTGTAGTACTAACATGGACAAAGTTCATGACATAATACAAGTGACTTTATAGAACACCGAACATCATCCTTACCCAGTCACTTTAGCAGCAGTGAGAATATCAATAACTTTAATGAAGAGTACGAGGGAAAATCCCTCTTCCTTTAAAGGGGAATTAACCCTTATCCTTTTGACTTACTGGATGTGATGAGAGCATAACTACTATCATTGATAGTCACTTATTTCCTCATGAATATTCCCAATAATGAAAATAATCAATATTTTATGGCCCACTGTCGTCTGCTTTCAATGCCAACAGGAGGCGGCCATTTCTTCAACTTCTCGCGGTGAAATGACGTGTCAGGCGGAGAACACAATAGCGGGTTACGATAATGCTATTGTGTTCTCCGCCTGCCACGTCATTTCACCACGAGTAGTTGAAGAAATGGCCGCCTCCTATGGGCATTGAAAGCAGACGACAGTGGTCCATAAAATATTGATTATTTTTGTAATCGGGAATATTCATGAGGAAAATAAGTGACTAGCAATGATAGTAGTTATGCTCTCATCACATCCAGTAAGTCAAAAGGATAAGGGTTAATTCCCCTTTAACTCCCATGCACATGTTTGACGAATTGCCATTTGGAGCTGCATTTTGATATACTATTTTCTCATCATTCTCTTTATGATTTATTTCGAGACAACTAGAACCATCTATGATTGTCCATAATCATTCACAACTTAATTCCATTATCAATTCTATGCAAGTTATAACCCCGTCACGAGTCCAGCTCATGCATGATCAGGTGTTTTAATATAATAAAAACAAAAACAGACATATAATTTCCATTTTATAACCCACTTTATTTGTTGCCGTAGGCGGTCGAGTCGGTATGCATTTCCTATATTCCCCGGTTCTCTCTCCCGGCGGTTTGTAAATGAATACAGTTTGATGGAGTGCATACCTAGTGGGATATATGATAAACTGAACCTTGTGGTTTTAATACGAGATAATGAAACGCAACGATCGGCGCTGTTTATGGTTAGGTTCATGGTAACTTAGTACATGTATAAACTGAACTTGTACACGTATAAGTGCACGTAGATATCGTCGATCGTTGCTTAAAGGGATAGTTAAGTTCTGGTAAGGAGAGTACAGTTTTGGTGAAACTGAATTTTAGTAACCAAAACCTGCATCATTACATTACAAACTAATAGTTATAACTAGAAAGGAACAAAAAATTACAAATGACGTAGTAAAGATCATGTTATCATTAAAAAAGAGCCGTTAAAACGTAAGAGGGCGCTCTCTAAACACTCATCGGTTTCAACCATTTTAAATAAAATATTGTGCATGTGATGCTTTGTTGAAATAGTGATTAGATAGAGAAATAACCAACTATTTAAATACCTATTTTGTAACTTTTTGAAAAGAGGAAGCATTTTTTCTTTATTTTTAACGGGTTGGTTCAAAATTCTCTGAACCGATTTTGATCAAACAAAGATGATTTTATTATTTAAATATTATGCTCTTTCAAATTTTACACTCAGTTTTTCATTACCTCACAAAAAAATAAGTAGTCTAGCGCCCTATCTACCAAAACTCAACTATCCCTTTAACATTTACATTATATAGAACAACAATCGAAGCAATGTAAAATTTTCTTCTATTTGTCCCAGTGCTGGTTTCATTAGTTCCCCACGCTTTCCACATTTGTATGACTTGAATCAAAATAATAGTAAATTACAAATTGTAGGGCCGCCGAGGTAAATTTCAACCACTGACAGACAGACCAACCGAAAAAAGGGGAATACATAAATAATAATGTAAAAACAAAATTAATAATTGAGGGGTGAAAAACATAACACACTATATAAACATTATGATGCATCATCACAATACATTATCTACCCTGGGAGGGAACATTATGAATGGTAGTAATTTTTTTTGATAGACAATTTTATCCTCGCGCTTATTTTCATTTTACATTTTGCGTATTAATCATAGGAAACCGGTCACTCGCCAAAGCTATTCTGCGATAACCAAAATAATGATTTTTAAAAGTTGAATTTAAAACAAATTTAATTTCATTCAAACAAAATTTCAGATGACCGAGAAATGAGCGATAATTCAATTTGCCATTTGCCGACTCATCTTCATAAATGTGTACATCTACATATAGTTGAATGAATCCCGAGGATACGTCCAAATTCAATTTAATATATATTTCTTAAGTCATTGCCTATGGGAATGACTACCGTATTTGAGATTTGAAAACTCTTGCAGGTAACGTAAGGGTTGATATCGTGAAATGAGAAATCTGTTTAATAACCAAACCAGTTTCGTGTTCCAAGCAGTTAGGGTAAAGCAACAAGGCACAAGAGAGTCGCTCACATTCGAAATTATTTGGCTCGATTCGGACGAAATGATTTATTTCATTTGAAAGGAAGGCCTTGCTTTTCATTTGGTTACTTTAGTGAGAAGAGAAACGTGAAATTCAATCATTTTACATCAATTCGTATACATGCATTAGGTAGAGATTAGTTGAGAATGACTACAAAATTAATGTAATTTATGAATATCATTACACCATCCAAGCTAGAATAATTATCATTATTGAAAAAATGAATAGATAAATACTGAAGAAAAAAAACTGATGCGATTAAAAGCGTTTTTTGGATATACAAAACATATATATATAATTATATCATTCAAGATCGTCGTATCATTAGTCAAACGAATCCTACCTGTCATTAATCAAAACATGTCAAACTATCATATGTGCGAATGGTTCGTCGATAATGATAATGCCAGTGGCAAAACTCTGTCAGGTATCGCGCTGCAAAGGTAATAATACAAAACTGTGATTTAAGGATGGAAATGGAGGGGGGGGGGGGGGGGGGGGGGGCGGGAGGGGTGTATTGTTTATAAAGACATTGCCATCGGTCGTAAGAATTTCCATTAATCAGAAGAGTTTCTCAAAACATGGTCTGCCTATAATAACGCCCCGAGCAAAGCTGCACCTATTGTCATTACATATAAAGCCCGAACGGAACAAGGACACGATTTGAGAGAAGAGAGTGATATTGGGGCGGAGTGATACCTTAGACTTCCGCCTATCGCAATTCTCATGGGTGGAATTTTAGGTCCATTAGTGCGTAATTCGTGACGTTGCTCAAAGATTAGACCTCCGGGCTAAATCCAAACGCAATTATGTCGGTGTTTGTTACGAAAACGACACCGTAGTCCGCTAAAATGTCGACTCGGTTTTCATCGTTAATGATGTTGATCTTAAATCAGAGCGTGTTTTATACTCGCTACATGTTCAATAGAGAAATTTGAAACATATCCTGAATGTCTATGCATGATTTGGTTACCATGTTTAAAGGATGATACCTATTATGACTTCAGGATGGTACAAAAATGTTTTTTTTTTTTTTACAGGAGTACTATATATGATAGCCTAATTTATTAGATCAAACATATGGAGGAACTGACCAGAAATATATAATATAAAGGAAAAAGAGCAAAGAAAACTGGATTTATCCGGGATTCGAACCCGAGACCTCCGGATTGCTAGACCAGCGCTCTATATTCCTACTGAGCTATGCTCCTTTTCACTTAATCAATTAGTTAACATTCGCATAAAAAGTGATAATATATTTATAAGAATATTTGTCGATTGTATCAATAGTCAGTTGCATTTCTTAGGTAATCAAATCGTCTTGACTAGCAACATTGCATGATATTTTAGATTAATGACTTCTGTTTATTATGAATCAATATTGTTAAATATTAGTTGATTTTATCAATACAAGATACATTACCCGTTTGGGGATTTAATTATTTATAATTCATTTAAAAAAAGAAGAATAAAATTAACGATGATTTCTTTTGCAGATTTCTGCTTCGTGTACTATATACAGGGCATGTCTACGGTAGATGTGAACCTATTACGTAATGGGTTTGTTGGTGCGTTTAATACAACATGAAAAGACTAATGAAATCGTGCAGTTGTATTCCGTAGTTGATCAACATGATCAAGACCGTCTTGATTAATCCCGTTGCCTGATGCCGTACATTAATTAATTTTGCTTAAAGAGATGAGTCTCATTATTGAGAGTGTTCAGATGGGAGACTCGTCATACAGAGGCTTAACCATATTTAATAACCAAATTAGAGAAAGTTTCTCCGCGAAAAACAATTGGTACGTATAAAGACACATTTATACTGGTCAAATGTCATTGTTGTGACAATATGTTTTATTTACTCGATATCATTGACTGTAAAGTTTGCTTCAGATTTGTGTTCAGCTCTGATTAGAATTACACAAAAATGTGCTGAATCAAATTAACTATTTTTTAAATTAGTTCAATTCCTTGAACCGATTGGTAACGACATGATGGTTAAGATTATGACGAGAAAAATCACATTATTTGAAAAAAATACACATATCATAAGTAGGCAAATATCTCCCAAATATATTTATTTATCTTTACATTTGCGACGCGTGATACATTTGTGGCATAAGTGAACGCAAAACCATCAAAAATATAACCTCGTTTATGATGCTTATCCACACATCTTGGTTTGTATCAAGGACAAGAGTCGGTTGAGTATATTATGGGGATAGAGCAATGTATATACATATATATATATTCATGTGAATCGAATGTACAAACGCTCTAGTCTATTGGTATGACGTCAGCATTTGGTCAGCTTATTAGTCTATTTGTCATTTTGTTAGTTCTTTTGTCTAGTATAGTCCATTGGTATAACGTCAGCATTTGGTCAGACTGTTGGTCTATTGGTCGTTTTGGTATAGTTCGACCGTCTAGTCCATTCGTATAACGTCAGCATTTGGTCAATTTTTTCGTATATTAGATAGGTCTATATGTTAGTTCCATCAGTCGCTTGTTAGCTAAGTGTGCACATTATGGCGCCTTCCTACTGTTGTTGGTTATATACAGAAGACAACAGTTGGTGATATAAGGTTGAGAAGGATTTGGCATGGTTAGGGAGGGGCTGGTTGTATAAAAGTGTGAACGTCCAAACAGTAAAGTCCACAGGTAGGTTATTGGTCACAGTGGATCAGTCCAGTCAGTGCATTGTTCGATTTGCGTGCGGAAATTTCCTGTTTATAGCCCTTATCGATGATAACAGAAATCCGCTGGGTTATTACGACGATAGAGACTTCCTAACATTCCAGCCCATCGGTATAACGTCCGGTTCTTGGTCATTGGTCAGAACTGTATGCATATACTCCATCTTCTATGTAACCATTATTGGTTACCAAAGACAACGGGTATACTAGTATAATATACAAGTGTAGCGAATATTAGGGAACGGAGAGCGCTTCTGTCAATGTAATTTGGATGACGTCCAAAAAGTCTACGCCATCGGTATAATGTCTGGTTATTGGTCAGTCAGTCAGTAAGTTGTTCAGTAAGTTAGTCAGTCAGTAAGTTAGTCAGTCAGTAGGTTAGTCAGTGAGAAGTTGGGGCAAACATGACCCCTCTTACCCTCACGTTAACAATTATGCACTAAAGACTAAAAATTATTGTCAGGAATAACTGAGGGACAGGTTATTATGATGATGTTAACGTCCTAACAGTCTAGTCCGTGTGTTTCCTCTTCTTCTCCTTAACTCAAAACAGTCGGTTTTATGTAAGTTCATCACGAATTAGGGAGAGAGGTTCGAAGTTAACGTCCAAACAGTCAAGCCCATCGATATCTAACGTCATATTGATGTTCAAGCCGACGTTCGTTCGAATGGGGGGCAATCCATTCCTCTTTTAATCCTTTTTTGTGAAAACAAAGAAAGAAGGTATTTAATTACGGTTCATCCGGAATTAGTATTAAGAGACATGTTGTTATAAGAGAGATTAATGTCCAAACAGTCTAGACTATGGCCCATCAGTATCACGTCAGTGTATTGGTCAGTCAGTCGGTAGTTAGAATTCGGGACAAATATGTTCACTTCTAACCCTTTTGGTTACCAAAGACAACATTCTTTTGTGGGTGTATATGAATTGATCAGGAAATATGGAAGAAGTTATGAAGGAGTCGTGATAGAAGAGTAGCTATAGTGTTAAAGTTAACGTCCAAACAGTCTAGTCCATTCAGTCGCGTGGCTACGGGAGTGGGGGTCATAAAGCGCGGGCGAACATACTTGGACAATCCATTACAAAAAATAAAGAAATACAAAAAGTGCGCCCCATTATTCGCATGCCCCCCCCCCCCCCCCCCCCATCTATATCCGACCACGCTTCGACACTGAGTACATTGGTATGTCCATGTTTTGTAATTTGTCATTGGTATGTCAAGAATGTTTTTAACAAGGCGTAGCCAACATGGTCAAGAATGGCAGGTAACGACGGGAATTAATCAACCGAATAGTTAGCTATAAATCAGCTGTATGTCCATAACCAGTAGGGGAGGGGCATGATAGAGGAGGGGGCGTGTCACCCAATAATTTAAAGAAAAAACAACGTGTAGAAATAGAGATGTACATAACGTATGCTACCAATTAATGGCGTGCCCCCCCCCCCCCCCCCCCCCCCTTACGCCCTCCTCCAATGAATAGGCTCACGTCGTGCTATTTAGTCAGTGAGTCGTCCGGAAGGTACTACGCAAATATTTCTTCTTCTGACCCTTTTGGTGCCCAAATACCATCGTAGGTACTATGCGTTGATTAAAGAGCAGGGAGTGGGGCGGGTTGTCATGGTGATGGAGCGTACAAACAGTCAAACTCGTCAGTAGATATCGTTCGTTAACAGGTCAGTCCGCCGTTATTTCATTTATTTTGACCATTTGTTTTAGTCGTTCATGTCAGTTGCAATATATAACCATTTTGTTTACACTTGAGCAGTTGAGCAATTGATCAGTGAGTGGGGGAGGGGGCACGGAATCGTGTTAATGTGTCCAGGGTATATCGTCGATATTATAACGTCAACATTTGGTCCGTTTATTGATCGGTTGGTCGGTCGTTTGGCAATTCACTGTTCAAATATTACTTCTTTTGTTGCGCGTATCACATACCATGCATACTAGCCTTTTGGTATAAAAAGCGACAGCGAACGCAGTTTATTTTTTATGTTTAAACTTTACAGTATAGAGATCTATTCGACCGCAATTAGTCGAAAATATGCCTTAAGTTTGCATTATGTTGACCGTTGAACTCATGACCAACATATCTTAACAGGTCATCAAATTTAGCATCTAGTTCTGTAATAGTGCAATGAGCAACACAATCGCAGTGTAGCACGACTGCTGAATCGTGGCAAACATTATTATTATGTGCTCGTTTTACCATTTATATTATGGCCAGACAATATGGTGACTATAATCATGATAAAGTGTATTATTTTGTCGAAACTTGGAAAGTGGTTAGCAATTAACATATTAAATACAGTGTTCTACATATTGATATCGGTTGCATTTCAAACAAATACTTTTGCGTTAGTTTACAGTGTAAAAAAGGAACATGCCTAACCAAACCAAGATTCATGTTAATACAACGAGCTGGAATGCTAGAACTTTACATTATGCATCATGATACAAGTATACAACCGAAAATAGTAGTAAGAACTTTAGCTTTAACATTTGAATAGATATCAGTATCACTATAAACCGAATGTGTTCGTTATTTATGGCAATGGGTATGATAGAACAGGATTATAATTATAATGACATGCAATCTTACATCATTAAAAAATAATGCCAATGTATGCCTGTATGCATTTAATAAACAGCCAAATTAATACAAAAACAAAAACATGGTAAATAAGTAATAAAGTGTGATCAACTCTCAAAGTGCCAATGGAGCTAATTTTGTACTACACATTTCAAATGATTTCCATAGAGTTGTAATACGTGCCGCGTCTAAAGAGTTAAACAACCTCGACGGAGCGTGACATGTGTTATTTGGAAGTGGAATGGAGGGCGATGTCCCCCATTGAATAGGGCGAATCGATGCTCATGAAGCGGGTACTGTCCTTGACCGAGTGCCCCTCTATGTACTGCCGCTTCCGGTGCTGGATGCAGCAGCGGCACAGGATGCGCTTGAAAGCCCGCTTGAAGTTCCTGCTCGTGAACGCATAGATAGCGGGATTCAGCGCACTGTTAATGTACCCAAGCCATGTTGCCACCGGTATCACGATGTTGGGCGCCAGAATACACGTCTCGAAGCAAAATGGCGCCATGATGTTGATGATGAAAAAAGGCAGCCAGCAGAGGATGAAGACTCCGACCACGATGCCGAGAGTCTTGGCTGCCTTGTGCTCGCGGTTCATCCTCGACAGCAGTCGCCTGCCCGCAACCTGAGCGAACGCAATTTTGGTGTCCCGTCGTGCATTCAGTGGCCGCATTTCTGGTGGCATCCCGTTTGCGGGGACGTCATGATTCAGGTTGTTGTTATGAACACCCACGGGGCTGCCGTTGCTATGTCCACCGCCGCCACCACCCCGGTGAATCCTAAGCGACACTGCCCCGTTCATGTGCGCTTTATCAGCTCCTTTTGCACAGACTAGTTTGGTCCCAGACCGGATGTGCCGCATCTGCGTCACCGCCGCACTGTAGATCCTGAAGTAGGTGAACATCATGATGAGACTCGGTAGGTAGAATGACACGCAGGACGAAACGACGATATACCAGGGGTTCTGAGGGAAGATACACGAGTTGGGAGGCTGGGGAGGTTCGACCGCTCGCCACCAGACTATGCACGGGAACGAAATGGCGGCTGAGGCGAGCCAAACGACGATTATGAGAAAGCACGCCATTTTCTTAGTCACACGTGTCGGGTAACTCATGGGGTGGGTGACGGCCCAGTATCTGTCTAGCGAAATGACACAGAGGTTGAGGATGGACGCCGTGCAACCCAGGACGTCAAAGGCATGCCACATATCGCACCAGGCGCTACTGAAGAACCAGTATCCGGCAGTTAACGAGTCAATTATAGAAAAGGGCACCACGATGCTTCCGACAAGTAAATCTGCGAAGGCCAGAGAGACGATGAATAAATTGGTGACCGTTCTCAAGTTCCGTTCCCGGTAGACGGCTAATATCACCAGGATGTTTCCAAAGATAGTAAGGCAACAACATGAGCACAAGATGCACCCCACGACGATCGTTCGCGTCATGTCCGCGTCGTCGAGAGGTCCTCGCTGCCCGTTCATGTCCTCGGTCGAATATCCAGATTCATTGAGTGACGTCGAGGCGAGAGTCGAACCAATAATCCACTCATAAGTCCCCCCACTGGCGTTTTGTGGGTCGCTAGTCCGATGCATGATTGGCCGCGCCATCTGCGAGTTTGAGTAGAGCACCGTATCATTATCATCTGCTTCCATGGTCAGCGAGCCGTCAGCTGTGGTCAGTCCATAATGACTCGCGATAAACTGGACAACAGACATCCGCGTGGTATGCGAAGGAGATTGGCGCTGGCAGTCGGGACGCAAATCAGTCCAAATGTAACATTCACGCGTTTTCTTCAAAATTGTGACAATCCCATTGCAAATAATAAAAAATAATAATTATATGGGCCAGCTGGTTCCGTCTGCAATGTGTTAAATGGTCAGTAAATGTACACAAATGTATTGTAATGTATAAGTAACATGCATATGAATGCTCTTTGTTTCAAGTTGTCCTTGGAGAACTGAGCGGAAAATTCGTAATTCAATTATTAACATGTATCATTTCGCAACGGCATCCATCTCCATTGTCGAACATGATCAAAATACGTATTTTCCTTCATCAACAAATGCACTTAATCCATCATAAATTGCAGCTTTAAACGTTGAAAATATAAATTTATGGTAGAAATTTGCTTCCTCGACTGATGAATAAGATGTCCTTTTTGCTGTCGGCATAAATAATGAATAAGCACCAATCATCCAGTGTTCATCACTCCGCACATTGTAATATTTACGAAGCAATATGTAATGAGGCGAAAGACTAGCTTTCGATGTTCGGTGAACTGGAATAATGCTTACAAAAACAAAAACGAAACGATGTCACCGTATCAAAGACACGATATCACAAGTCAGGCAAGTAAATCTCCAAACACGCCCCTTTAAATCAGCCTGGAGGTAGAGGAAATATGTTGATACCACTTTTGGGACCAGCCCAATAGAGCGTAATTATGCTAGTTTCCTTGCTTTCTGCTCGACTGTCGAATTCGTTAGTGAAAGTGCAGTTCGCTCCGTCTCTATGCGATGCAGCTTTTCAGCATTGGCATTCTGGTGCGCATGCGCACCACGACACAGCTAGACTCCCAACTACTGTAATAATGCATGGATCGCACTGCAGAGTTATAGTGTAATGCCATACCAGTTTCGTCCGCCCCTGAAAGTTAGCTTTCACATGAGACGCGGAGAACGTGAAATCTATGCCTCTAATAGGTAATTAAAGTTTCGTGTGCTGTTACTCTAATTAGATTAGAATGCTCATGAACATGATGAAAATGGTGGTGGCGGATGTGAAGCCCATCTGATTAGAAGATGATCGAAACTTGGTTGGCCTTCCTGTGAAGAAAAGAGAAAGATATAATCATTAAGACAAAACAACTAATATTTTTCTGTATAAATCTAAATGCTTTATTATTATGATAACTTGATTTATAAAAGGTTCTTTGCTTGTTACAAAATTCCCTCTTAGGTTTTTGATCAAATTATTTAGAGTATAGGGGGAGCTTGTTCCCACCTTCATCATCTTCTTCTTCTTCTTCTTCTTCTTCTTCTTCTTCTTCTTCTTCTTCTTCTTCTTCTTCTTCTCCTTCTCCTTCTCCTTCTCCTTCTCCTTCTCCTTCTCCTTCTCCTTCTCCTTCTCCTTCTCCTTCTCCTTCTCCTTCTCCTTCTCCTTCTCCTTCTCCTTCTCCTTCTCCTTCTCCTTCTCCTTCTCCTTCTCCTTCTCCTTCTCCTTCTCCTTCTCCTTCTCATTCTCATTCTCATTCTCCTTTCCCACCTCCTATTCCTGCTCCTATTCCTTCTCCTCATCATTCTTCTCGTTTAGTCCTCCCCTTCTGTTCTATACTTCCGTTCTCACTGTATGTTTATCACGTAGCGTTGGTATTTTGGGAGTCTTATTTAACGAGCATGCCCCTTTCTCAACCGCTTTGAACTGTAGCGAGGCCCGCCTTTTGTTTACACATTAAACCATCACAGTACTGCAGTATGTGACCAAGTTGGGAATTAAGGGGGCGACGGAATTTGATTCAAGTGGAACTCTATCCCTATGTTGCCCCCCCCCCTCCCTCCCACACCCTCTCTTTAAGGGACATACCCACAAAAGGAAGAAAACCGGTGATCCCATCACCACGCCCCAATATCAAAAGCATAACGTTGCCCTGTTTGGACAACATAGGGGGGGGGGGCAATTTATCCTGGCTATGCCACTGGGCTCCGCCACAAAATGCAATTTGTTCACGAAGTGCGACACTCTGTAAATCATTTGGACAACTTTATTAAACACTCGGACCGTGACAGTTAGACAGAGCCCCAATAAATTCTGACGGACCCGAAGCGTGAGCATCGCGTGAAAAATAAATATTAAAACTGAAATTAATGTAAACAATACCGCCAGGTCAAATCAATACAAATTCCGTTTGCTCTCGACATAATTTACAGAATGAATCTGTTTTTTTATAGGACAGAATCCTTTCAAGTCTTGTTATTCAAAGATAATAAATTAGTTTAGAAGCTATATAATGTAAACGCATTTTTATTTGGTTTGTTTTGCATATTAAACCTGCTTTTGTTCTCAATTTGATTTCGATTATTCCTTTGTTTGTCAAACTTAAGAACGACAACGAAATGAACATTAACTCGGAATTCAGGTAGTCACCAAGAACTGCCATTTTTAAACGTTTAAACCATTGAAACGACTAAGTAAAAGGCCTGTTATCATTTTTGTTAAAGGGCTGTTAAAACACAAGAGGACGCTCTCTAAAAACGCATTGGTTTAAACCATTTCTTATTTTTAAAATAGAGAGATCATCAACAACTATTTTAAACCTTTTTTTGTGTAAAATTTCGAAAAAAGTGTAAGCATTTTATTTTGTTTTTTCTTAAATCATCGAATAAACCTGGGGTCCCAGGTTTATTCCGAACGGATTTATTGATATTTCAGCTGACATTTCTGTACCGATTTTGATTAAATAAAGTTTATTCTGTCATTTAAATTGTATGTTCTTTCAATTTCACACTCAGTTTTTCATTACCTCACAACAAAATTATTTCTTGAAGCGCCCTATATAAAATTAAAAAAAACTGAACTACCCCTTTAAAATCATCAATAACTTCTCCGCCCCCCCCCCCCCCCCTTTATTCCATCAATTTTGTAAAATTCCTCATACATTTCCTACTACCTTCCTTTTTGGAATCCGTTATCATTTCTTCTCCTAACCGCTATCAGGCATGTCAAGTGTAGGCTGATATGCAGGGATAAGTCTTTTCCAGGAACGATAGAGACTGCTGCAGGTTTCTTATTATTGTTTCAATTGTTAATCAATAATGTTACCACAAAGTTTTATTCTAAATGAAGAACTGCATCGAATACAGTTGGCGTACCCAGGATTTTTTAAAGGGGGGGGGGGGGGGGGGTTGTGTCCATACATTATTTTCGAAGCCGAGACCAAGTACTTTCAAAATTTTCCAGCCCGAGACCGGAGATCTTCGAAAATTTTGGGGGCCGAGACCGGGTTTTAGTCGGTCGAGATCAGGTTTTAGATGGTCGAGACCGCTTAAAAGTAGTCTCGACACCGACTAAAATTTGAAAAGGGGGGGGGGGGTTCAAACCCCCCTAAAACAGCCATTTTTTTTTGTCAAAGGGGGGGGGGGGGTTGAACCCCCCCCCCCCCCCCCCGGGGTACACCTATGATCGAATATAGGTAAGGTCTCATTTTCAATTCAGGGAAATTAACCATTATAGAATCCATTGCATAACCTTTGGTAGTAATTAAAGGGTGACTAAATTTTTGTTTAAATAAAAACGCTTTGGTTGATCTATGATAATGAATACATCACATATCTGTTGACTATTTGATGTACATTTTTGTCATGTTTTTTTATATTATTTTTATTCTACCTGCTAAGATCCACCCCTAAAAAACCCCTTCACAATTGACTTCTCTGACATCATTCAACCACCGATCAGCTAGATAAACATTTACAAAAGATATGTTCTCACCCACTGAGTAGTGTATTGCATTTAGCATTGGAGGTTTTCATTGAAACCTTCTTTTCATGGTGAGTGGGCATTGTATAAGACTTGCAATACTATTGTAAACAGCTTAAAATTGGTGGTCAGTGGACATACCAATGTCTTTTGTTCATCTAGCTTACTGATGGAATGGTATTGTGATGTCAGAGAAGTCAAGACAATAGCTTCTGGCAGGTTTTTTTCAGGGGTGAAGCTGAGCAGGTAGAAAAAATAAATAGAAAAAACAATATTAAAAATATGACAAAAATGTACATCAAATAGTCAACAGATATGTGATGTATTCATTATCATAGATCAACCAAAGCGTTTTTTATTTTTAATTTAGTCACCCTTTAAACCAGAACGTCAATGACGTAGCGCTCATCCGGCATCTCGCAACATCAAATATCGCAAATTTCATGTGGTACACTTTTCAACTGGTCAACAACAAAAAAATAAATAAATAAAATAATAATAATAATAATAATAATAATAATAATAATAATAATAATAATAATAATAATAATAATAATAATACAAAAATAAAAAATAAATAAAATAAATAAAATAAAAAAAATTTAAAAATTTAAAAATTTAAAAATTTAAAATTACCATAATTAATTAATGGAGACAAATTTCAAAATTCTGTGTAGAAGTTTAATGTACCAAAGTTAGCTCTACCAGATAAAGCAAACCAAATCAAAATCGGTCGAGAAATGAAGGAGAAGAAGCATTTTTTGTGATTTCGAATAAATTTGCATAAATTACCATAGATAATGAATTTCACGATTCTGAGTAGAAGTTTTAAATCCCCCTCCTATCTTATGAAACAAT
Source organism: Echinarachnius parma (assembly GCA_037951105.1). Lineage (NCBI taxonomy): Eukaryota > Metazoa > Echinodermata > Echinoidea > Clypeasteroida > Echinarachniidae > Echinarachnius > Echinarachnius parma. The sequence goes on along the minus strand of JBAMJV010001567.1, from coordinate 202,746 downwards.
CAGAATCAAAATCGGTTGAAAAATAACGAAGAAGAAGCATTTTGAAAACTGTGGACGGACGGACGGAAGGACGGAAGGACGGACGGACGGAAGGACGGACGGACGGACGACGGACGCCACGCCATGGCATAAGCTCATCGGGCCCTTCGGGCCGGATGAGCTAACAACCGCACAAACACAAGTAGAGCGAATAGTAGGTCCTTATTAGATCTTAGCAACAAGTTCCACTCTTTTCACTCTTTCATATTATTATTTGATGTGGCGAATCGTAACCTTACCTCTCCTGGTTGAATCATCGTTATACAGGAAACATGCAATGACTATAGCAGAAAAAAACACTACGACAACAAGGGCACGGATGTGGGTTTTAACATTTCATCTAAGCTTAAAGGGATAGTTGTGTTTTGGTATAGAAATAATTTGTTGGTGAGGTAGTGAAAAACTGAGTGTTAAATTTGAGAGAACATGCAATTTTAATGACATAATCAACTTTATTTGATCAAAATCGGTTCAGATACGGCTAACATATCCATAAATATAACCATTTGTAATTATTGTGGGGCCCCACAATAATTCAATAATAGTGACCCAGCCGTTGAAAAAAAAAATGCTTACCCTTTTCTAAAATTTGCAAAAGATATTTTTAAATAGTTGTGGATGATCTCTATATTTAATCAGTATTTTAAGGAAACATCAACTGGACAAATTTTTATTAAAAATGGTTGAAACCAATGAGTTTTTAGATAGCGCCCTCTTGAGTTTTAATGGCTCTTTTTTAAAAATGATAACAGGCTTTTTACTTAGTCGTTTGTAATTTTGTATACCTTTCGAGCATGGTGGAGTTATAACAATTAGTTTGTAATGTAATGGTGCAGGTTTAGGTTACTAAATTTCAGTTTGACCAAAACTGTACTCTCTATACCAAAACTCAACTGTCCCTTTAAAGGGATCTAGTAACTTTGTTGACCTGTGCAAAAACTGACAAGGGGGTTGATACAATATGAATGTCTGTAATCTGATTATGTCCACTATTAAAGTGATGTGTAAAAAATCCGTGGTAATTGAGTGTCATACGATCGAGTAGTGAGAGAAAATGCAAAGTGATATTCGCTAAGTCACTGCACTGACTTTGTACACAGTTGAAATTCTCCCCTAGAGAAATAAACATTCGAGCACTTCAATTATACATATCTTCATAACGGAAAACTAAAGGGATTCTGAAACCGAAACCGGTTCGATACTCCTATTGGCAACACGAGTACAATGGGACATGTGAGAACTGCTAGGGCTCCGAGTAAATTGTGTGGATTTGAAAATTTTACTAGATCCCTTTAAGTTTAACCCATTGGCTACTAGAGCACGACGTGTCGTGTATGCCTATGGGAATAAGAATGATTTGTGGGCACCGGTGTAGCACTTAGTTTGTCACGCGTGGGTTTGCTACACCGCGGATCGCCATTTTTGTGCGCACTGCATAACACTGAGTCAGTGTGTATTATAGAATGGGTTGATAAATCCCTGCAATCTGATTGGTTGAGAGCAAAATTTGTGCAGACAATTAATTGTACTGGATGCATGAAAAGTCATGCGTCCGGTAAAAAAATCATGCATCCGGTAAAAATTTCATGCGTCCGGTAAAAATTTCATGCGTCCGGTAAAAAATTTCATGCGTCCGGTAAAAAAATCATGCGTCCGGTAAAAAATTTCATGCGTCCGGTAAAAAATTTCATGCGTCCGGTAAAATTATTTCATGTATCCGGTAATTTTTCTAATTTTTAATTTTTTGACTTTTTGGGGGGCGTAACAATGCCCATTCTATAAAACAGATGATGCGCAAGTTTATTTCGTGGGTCGGTGGAATTGTTTGCACGCGGTAACTATGGAAACTAGTCTAAACCCACTCGGCTTCGCCTCGTGGGTTTAACAGTTCCATAGTTACCTTGTGCAAACAATTCCTACCGACCCACTTATACCTGCGCATCATTTGTATATAAAGCATCGTGTGTGAGGCGTTCGCAAGATGGCACCGCGAGGCTGATTTACGAATCCGAACCACAATTAAAGGGATAGTTGAGTTTTGGTCAAACTTAACTTTAGTAACCAAAACCTGCACCATTCCGGTACAAAGTAATAGTTATAATTTCACCATGCTCGAAAAGTATACACAATTACAAACGACTAAAGTAAAACCCCTGTTATCATTCAAAAAGAGCCGTTACAACTCAAGAGGGCGGTATTTTAAAAAAATGACTGGTTTTAGCCATTTTAATACAAAATTGTGCATTTAATGTTTTGTTAAAATAATGATTAAATGGAGATATCATTAACGACTTTTTAAAAACCTATTCAGATTTTTTTCCAAGTAGTCTTTAAGCATTTTAAAATTTTTTTTCTGAAAAGTCTAAATATCCCCCGGTGATTGCCGGTGAAGAATCTTTTGAATACAAATATACTTATGGATATTTCAGCCGTTTATGAACCGATTTTGATCAAATAAAGTTTATTCTGTCATTAAAATTGTATGTTCTTTCAAATTTGACAGTCAGTTTTTCATTATCTCACACAAATAAATCGGGGGGCACTTCGGGAAATGCCAATACTCAACGATACCTTTAATAGGCTGGAATCGGAAACGAAGGAAATGCAAACCATCCTGACACGAGGAATTAGTGCGAAATAAACGGAACAGGAGGATAGTGTTTCGTGCCTCTAGCTTTCAGTGCATTTCGTTACAGAGCGAATCTTTTCGCGATGACGTATGTTTGTTTGTTTTATTTGTCAGTTTGTTTATTGTATTTCATCGCGGTATAAACAATTGATTTTCGCTATTTGGGTGGGGATTAGGATGAAATTATCCCGCCCCGAGTCCAGCCGGAATTCTCACAAAGGGACAGAACATCCACGCGTTTTACTCATTAATCTTTAAGTAATCATTAATTTTAATATACAATTTGTCACTTAACCGATTGCCTGTACGGGAATATATGGTGTGCCATGTATTGGGTTGCAAAGTTTAGTAGGGGACAGACTGGATAACTACTATAGGAGGTTCTGCATATGATTGTTGTTGGGTTTTAAAGGTTGCCATGGATATTTCAGACGATGGAATGTTTGGCGCCGCAATGTGTTCAGATCTACTGCCGATCCTTTCCATCATAATACAAACTATATCATGAAGAATTTCCTTGCGAAATGAAATAAATGCCTATTTGGACAAATTTGTCAAGGTAGTTCGGATTTGTAAATCAGACGATCGTACGGCGGTGCTATCCCCGGGGGAGGGGGGGGGGGCACGTCCCCAAATTGTGGGTAGGTATGTTGCAGAGCCGTATATAGACATTTTCGGCTCTGGGTATGTGCCTCCCAAGGGTTCCAATGTAGCGAATCAGGAGCGGATCGCCGCGTTTGCAAAGAGGCTCACCGGAACGGATCGCACCTCGCCACGTTTGCATGGGGGGGGGGGGGGGGGGGGGGACTCCGGCGGCTGTTGTACCAGGGGACCCAGCGGATCGGCCGATATTTAGGATTTGTGGGGTCTGCGGAACGGCCGATATTTAGGATTTGGGGGTCTGCGGAACGGCGCAACGGCCAATATTTAGGATATTGGGGGGGGGGGGGGGGGGGGGGGGTCTCCGGAACGGCGGTTAGCCATATTATACTAGGCCTGTGTGTGCGCAATGCATAACACTGAGTCAGTGTGTATTTCGCACCGTGCGCAAGTTGTTGCAAGATGACAACTGATTTACGACTACGAACCACTTGTAAAAAGAGGCCGTTATTGTGCAGTAAACAATCATTGATTTCAACATATAATTTCATCATCATGATAACGATATCGGTATGTGATTAGTCATATTATATTGTACCATTTTTCTTTACATTGCTACAGCGCCATTTTAAAATATCTGTAAATTATAAGGTATTTGCAAAGAAATCCTTCATTTTTTCCTCGGGAATGTTTCAATTTGTACATGTTTAGGGGCCTGGGAACGATTTTTTCACCGGGGGTGCTGAGATATATATAGGCCTACGTATTTTTTTTTTTATATTTTGAACCCCCGAAAGTGTTTTTTTTGTCCTTTTTCACTGATAGCCGCGAAGCGGCGAAATCTTTTGCTAATTTGAACCCCCTTAACCCTAAAAAGACTGGGCTATTTTGAACCTTTAACAAACTGTGGGGGGGGGGGGGGGGGCTTAAAGGGCCCCCCTAAGATCTCGGCAACCGAAACTCCGATCGACTCCAAATTTGGCATCGTGATAGATGTCCATAAGGTCTACAATATTGCGTAGTTTATTTTTTTGTTTTAATTATAATATGCTAATTAGAGCTAATTAATTATGCGAAAATTGTATTTTTTCGTATTTTTTTCACTTTCTTTATATTTGGTGATTCTTATCAAACAAAATTGTGTTCCTGGTGCAGTATACATGGTAAGATTATATAAATTTACCCAATCTCTGATAAAACAACAGGATAATCATGAAAATTGATTTAGTTTTACCGTTTTCTATGTTTTTTCTTTGTTTTTATCCTTTTCTTTGTTTTCTTTGTTTTTCTTTGTATTATTCTCTATATATTGTATTGTTTTATGCAAATGAGAATGCAATAAGTTTTGTCACCATGCCAAAGTAGAATACTAATATCACTTGTGAAAAGATGGGTGTAAAACTGCAACATAAAAGGTGCATGTAAAAACTGTGTATGTAATATACATGGAAGAATTAGAAAAAAATTGAATTTTCTGTGACACGCGATTGCAAAATGTTACATAACACATGGATCGTTGAACCGGTGTGCGCAAATTTGGTATCAAAAGTTGCGCAAGACTCAAAGGAAAAAAGTCATGAAGTGGCACCGTAAAATATTTAAGCGTTGCGAAGTAATCGCGAAAATAGCGGAGGGGGGGCTAAATCAGCCCCCCCCCCCCCCCCCCCCCCCCAGTCTTTTTAGGGTTAAGTGAATTTTTGTTCACTTTTTTTAGTGATAACCGCGAAGCGGCGAATTCTTTTGCTAATTTGAACCCCCTTAAGTGATTTTAGTTCACTTTTTTTCACTGATAGCCACGAAGCGGCGAATTCTTTTGCTAATTTGAACCCCCGTAAGTGATTTTTGTTCACTTTTTTGAGTGATAGCCGCGAAGCGGCGATTTTGTGTGTGCTAATTTGAACCCCCGTTAATGATTTTTGTTCACTCTTTTCACTGATAGCCGCGAAGCGGCGAATTTTTGGTGCTATTTTGAACCCCCGTAAGTGATTTTTTTTTCACTTTTTTCACTGATAGCTGCGAAGCGGCGAATTCTTTTGCTAATTTGAACCCCCTTAAGTGATTTTTGTTCACTTGTTTGAGTGATAGCCGCGAAGCGGTGATTTTTTTTTTCTAATTTAAACCCCCGTAAGTGATTTTTGTTCACTCTTTTCACTGATAGCCGCGAAGCGGGGAATTTTTTTGCTATTTTGAACCCCCGTAAGTGATTTTTGTTCACTTTTTTCGGTGATAGACGCGAAGCGGCGATTTTTCTTTTGCTATTTTGAACCCCCGTAAGTGATTTTTGTTCACTTTTTTCACTGATACATTTTCACTTGGCAGCCCAAGGGGGGATTTAAACCCCCTAACCCCCCACCCCCCTCCGTAGATCCGCCACTGATTATGTCAAGGTGCATTTTCCCGTCTGGTGCTGATATGTTCGTCTGAGTGATTGGTCTTTGTGAAGATTAAATAGTTTACAGAAGCTGTAGCAAGCTGACCTTCCTGCCCAATATCGTCTAACCATAATTTGCATTCAAATTATCCCAAAGTAAAACAAAAATATTTTAAAAAGCGTCATTTGTGGCTGTCGGCTGTGTGACAATTTCGTAAACGAAGCATAATGATATACATTATAACATACAAAATTTTTGCAGGGGGTGCTGCAGCACCCCCAGCACCCCCGCTTCCCAGGCGCATGGTTTATGCTTTCTGCGTATTTTTCTTCGTAAAAGATCTGACTTTATAAGCTTTCTGATTACATATTCATATATTTTATTCGATTTTGGTATACAAATCCCTGAATATGTTTTGTTTTCAAATATAAGATATAAAAAGGGAATATACAATCAGCAACAAAATGTCAGGTATGAATACGATTATTAAAAAATTGAAAAGTACACAGTGAGCACTATACACAACATACGGTACCAAACAAAACATACTTATGAAACTAATCAAGTAATATTTGTGTCGTGTTTAGGCAGAGGTGTAGCGTGGGTGAACTGATTGGGGGCGCACGAATTATTGGGGGCACAGCTTATGTATTTCATTAGTATAAATGTTGTCACAGATTTGCACGTTATGTTTGTTATTGATGTTGTCAAATGATTGGTACGCCACAGTGTTTATGGAATATAACTGCGGGCATGTTTGATACTGGTAAATTAAATGACCTCGCGGGAGGTTTGAGGCCGCATAATGGTAATATTTTATCCGCTTTATTATTACGACCGGAAAGTTCAAGATTGTTTTCTGTTTTTTATTGTTGTAATAATCGCATCTGTCTACGTAATTATTGTACGAAGGTGAGAAACCTTCCCCTTCCACGATTTCGCCGACAATTTGCTCCCACATCCGAGACGATTATCTCCATTATTCATATAATCTCTAGAAAGTGCAGTATGATGCGCTTCGTGTAGCCATGGTTACCTGCATTGACGACATATCATGGACCTTTTTTAATGAATAACTTGGCAAGCTATGCGTGGCCGGGAAATTATTGCCTAGGTCTGACGTCTTTTATCCAAATATCATCCTTCCCTATTTTGTTTACCCAACCAGCAGAAAGGAAAATAAAAAATAAAACATGTCGTCATCATCTTGTGTCTGATTGGGGGCGATTTTTTGTCTGAATTCAAAACTCGCAAAAACTCCCTAGGGCTGCATACAACCTACTAACTGGGACTACTAATCCCACAAACTAAGCCACTAACACACAAACACGCCCATGCACACGCCCACATCCCCGCCACAAACACATACATACATACACACACACACACACAGGCACCAACGCACACACGCACACCCATAAATAGACACAAACACATACACACACATGCACGCACACGCACGCACGCACGCACGCACGCACACACACACACACGCACACACGCACACACACACACACACACACACACACACACACACACACACATACTTACCCAGGCATACTTGTGGGCACCCGACTTGTGGGGTACTTGCGCTACTACAGGCTGAAGGAGTGCTACTGCAAACTGTTTTTTTTTCTCACAAAATCTTTGCAAAGAAAAAAGGCAACCTGATGAGTGCATGGGAGGGTAGGGGTGTGTCTAGAAAAAAAAAATCCTCAAGTATCACTCATGGGGCACAGTCACAAGATTTTGTCACATAACTCTTTGAAGCTAAATACGCCGATTTAAGGCTATTCCTTAGTGGGGTCCATGATTTATTCCCCACAAGGAAAAAATACCCCACAAGTATATAATTGTACCCACACGAGACCCCACAAGAATGCCGGCGTGAGAACACACACACACACACACACACACACACACACACACACACACACACACACACACACACACACACACACACACACACACACACACACACACACACACACACACACGCACACACACACACACACACACACACACACACACACACACGTACTGAAAAACAAGCCTGCATGCTCCGTACACGTATCAAAGTGTACGATTGACAAGACGTTGACATGGTTAGAAATGAGCGTGTTGCGTTACCATGCCAACTGGATTATCAACCATGCGTTAGGTGACTTAATTATTGCGAACGAATATTGCAAAAAAAGATTTAGATGTAAGAAGCAACCGGTGGGTGTCTAGAAACATACGAGCTGACGTCTACGGAAATAAGCCTGTTTTTTTTTACATTTTAACATTCCCGCAGGAATTATACATATTCTATAAATCCAATTACTATACATGCAATGTGTTTAGGTGAATTTCAAGATTTTTAAAGAAAACCCTTCTTTATCCAAGAGTTTTGGGGACTTATGCAGGATTTCTTACGATAAAAAAATCCCTTTCTAGCCACTGCTAATCGAAACGTATAAATACGGTTGCAAACATAAATAGTGACATAAATAAATCAAATACCAACTAAAGGCAAAGGGTTAAAGGGGTAGTACAGTTTTGGTAAGGCTGGACTTTAGTAACCAAACCTGGACAGTAACATTATAAACTAATAGGTATTACTCCACCATGCTCGAAAGGTATACAAAATTACAAATGACTAAGTAAAAAGCCCGTTATCATTCAAAAAGAGCCATTCAAACACAAGAGGGCGCTTTCTAACAAGGCTTTGGTTTCAACCATTTTTAATACAAAATTATGCATGTGATGTTTTATTGAAATAATGATTAAATAGAGAGATCATCAATTGTGATGTGCCTCTCTACCAAAACTAAACTACCCCTTTAAAGCAAATTTTAAGAGTTTGGAGTAAAACCGTCTTTATCCTATAGATGCACAAACAGTGCAATACACATACAGTGTAACCAACAATTATTTGGACACCCTGAAAAATAGGAAACTAACTTTTTTGATAATTTTTCAAAAATGGTCTTATATTTTATCTTGATTTCAACAAAGGGCAATTCCACGGTAACGGAAGGACATTCAGACGCAATTTTTTTAATTAAATCAAATAATTCCAGAAACCTGCTTATGATTCATCATTGTAAATTACATTTCTGAGACTCTTGGTGGGACACCTTTGATTTCCTATTTTTGTGATATTTTGTTTTACATTACGTTTATTAGATATGGACACTAATGAGGCCGGTATTAACGGAAATACGGCAAAATGGACATGGATTTTCAAGTCCTTTAGTTATGATCCAATCTCTGTGAAGTTAAGAGGACTATCATGTTATATTATACAGTTGTTAACTGGTGGTGGAGGGAAAAGCACGGAGGGATTTAAAATGCTATTGAGGGAAGAGTAAATAAGTCCCGAGACGTAGTCGAGGGACTTATTTTCTTCACGAAATAGCATTTAAAATCCCAAGGGGAACATTCCATGATTTTCCCGACAGCAAAGTTAAAGGGGACCACCAGGTAAAGAACAACACATTATTATATGTTTTGGTATCGTTTTGTGATATCAAATACGGTAGATACCCAACATTTTGCAAAGGGTTGTGTAATTCATAAACAAAGCAATTAATTTCCACCACTTACGGAACCACTGCTATTTCCTGGTTCCATACAGGCCAACCATTTGCGAGTGCGCCAATGCTATTCACGCGCACATTTGTAGACAATAGATTCCCGGGCGATTCGTTCGCTCTGCATGCACATCGCAATTCACCGCACACATTCAGACCGCATGAACGCATGATTTAGAATGGTGATGCGTTTCCAATTTTTTTTCTTTTTTCTGGAAGCATATTTTTGTGAACTTGTTGATGGAATGGAATACTAAAGATGTTACCTTTCTTTAATAAGAATATTATTTTTGGGTGGTGGTACCCTTTAACAACTGTTTTATCATCTGAATTGCCATGTAACAGTGCCATGTAATATCCAAAAATATTACATGGCAGCTCTTGTACTGTATTTACTAAGTCAGGTGATAATGGCTCATAGTCCATTCCCTAATATTCTAAGAGTATTACAACACTTATTTGAAAAAAATATGTCTATTGGTATATTAATTACAAAAAGTTAATTGCTTCACTGTTCGGTAACGGAAGGACAGTAACGGAAGGACAGAGTTTTGTATTCATTAAAAATATACTTTAGGGCTCTCAAAAGACTGAATCTTTAATCTGAACACATAATGTGATATTCAATCATCCAATTTAGTACCTTAAAACAGAAAAATACTAGAAAGGAATGCAAAAAATAAAGAAAATCTAGAAATAGGCACTGTGTAGTCCCATGTGTATAGGTTCATGTATGGTGTCTGTTTCTCCTATCAGGAGACGCCCAATATGTTTTTTAATCATTAAAACTGAAAGATATCATTATGACTGTGATCATGATTTATATGACAAAATAATCCAGAAAAAATAAACAAGATCAGAAATAATCCTCATTGGATTTTTCCACTTTTGGCTCATTTGGCGTGGAATTTCCCCAAAGCAGCATCTAATAAACACATACAATGAATTTTAGGCAGCTTTTTACCAAACATTTTCTTCAAAATTTGTTCTAGCATCAATTAAATTAAAGTGATTTTTTTCAAGGTGTCCAAATAATTATTGGGTACACTGTAGTAGTAGTACTATTATCGTAATAGGCAGAGTTTTGGCCTTTTCAAATTAAAACAGTAAAATGCTGTAAAACGGCAGCAAGGCGAAGTATTGAAAAGAAAATGCGACAGATACCATTTCAGATGAAAGACAAATAATAAATAATAAATAATAATACATAATATAAATCCCTTCATAATTGTTCATTGAATGGTAAAGCCCAATTGTGCTCTCTGTTTAAGTTTTCTGAAGGCAAATAATTGGGGGAAATTATACTTTCGGATGAAATTAAGCAATCCGTTATAAACCAACAACTTAACTTGTTTTGTCTTGCTAACACAAATTGTTGTGAGTGAACAGATCAACCTTCATCGTCTAAACCAATCGCACGATGGCAGATTGAAACTCCAATTACGTTAGTCAAACAATGTTTAAAGTACCAGAGGAAACTAGCTCGCTAAAATTACAACTTGCCCGATTTACAAAAGTAAGCCTTCTTTATGTCAACATGCGCGGCAGGTCGGTGACGTCATTGTTTTAGGCGTATATATGAGGCGGGGGGGAGGGGGCTGGGGGCTGCAGACCCTTGGAGTTTTGAGAACGGCCATATTCGGGCAAAAAGCACCCAACATTCAGGCAAAAGTATGTCATATTCGGGCAAACTCATGTCGCATTTGAGCAAACTCATGCATTTTTTTGGGGGAGGGGGGCAAATGCATGTTATATTCGGGCAAAATCATTATAAGTTGTTACATTTCTGGTCGATTCAATCGTGAAAACCTTTCTTTTTTTTTCTTTCTTTTTTTTGCTTGTCAGGTGAAAATAGGGAAGGTGGTATTCGAGCGAAAGACCTCAACCCCCCTGGATAAAATGTGCCCCTTTGCCCAGGGTTATAAAGGAACGTGCGGGGAAAAGGCGGAAAGGCGAAGCTACCTCGAAACCAAATACAACAGCCGGCGGCCCTGGTGGCGTGGCTCAATCGACACGCAAAACATGTTTACACCTGATCAATGAAGAAACGTGCGTACAATCTAATTTGAATTGTCGAGATTTTTCCAATGCAGTTTAAATAATTGTTTGTCTGTCCGTGCATGAACCTACTAGTAGGTTCATGGTCCGTGTATCCTTGTGTTACCCTATACGTAATATGAACAAGGTTTCTTATATTGCGTTATAGTTCAACCTTTCAATAAAGGCCACATAACGGACACGGAAAAGTTAGTCGTAATAAGCAGGTAAACCTTACAGGCAGGTGCGACATGTAAACTGCATTCTCGGAAGTCCAGAAGTTATGATATAATACAGGTGTTCTTTTTTATCCTCTTGGTCGCAAAATCAGTATTGATTGACTGCAGTATACATGTATGCAAATATCGTAGCTATACGGAGCAGGTGTATCTTTGACACGTGCCCCCATCCCCTATCCCACGTCTTAAAGGGACTTAGTAACATTGTCCAAATCCTCAAAATAAAATTGTAATTCTAGCGGTTCATTTATACCTTGTTGTATTCGTATTAACAATAAAATCATGGGACAGCTTTCGGTTTTTCAAATTTCCCTTTCATTACAAAGATATGTATGATTGAAGTATTTAGATAAGAAAATCTCCGGGCGAGATTTTCATCCCTGTACAAAGTGAATGCAGTGAGTTGGTGAATATCACCCAATATCACTTTGCATTTTCGCTCATTACTTGGCCATACATTGTCCATTTGACCTGAAATTTTCACACAATACCCTGAGGACATATGAGATAACAACAGTATACATTGCATCAACCATTCATCAGTTTTTGCACATCTCAACAAAGTTACTAGATCCCTTTAAGCCATTATCACATATCACCGGATAGAAGAGCAACATTTTCAATCCGTTCGTCTCCGTTCCTATGCATTTCTAGTCCGTTTCTTGCTCGGCGAATGCGTTCCTTGTCAGGCGATGGCCGTTGTTTTATCCGGCGGGAAGTTGTGTGCATGCGGTAATAGAGACAACTTTCACCACCAGGTAATGTTTTTTCGCAATGTTTTGTATCCGTCGAGCGTCCGTTTGCTGTCCGGTGATATGTGACAACATACTGCACACTTAAGGCCCTGTCACATATAACCGGATAGCGTAAACGGATGACCGACGAATAAAAACATTTGCGTAATCAAAATATCCGGTGTTGAAAGTCGCATCCATTGCTTTATTCACAAAACATTCTGCCGGATAGAACAACGTACATCGCCTGACAAGGAAGGACAATAATTAACACATTCGAACGGATACGAACGTATTGAAAATGTGTACTCTCCGTTGGGCATCCGTTTATGCTATCCGGGGATATGTGACCGGGCCTTTAATATTAAGTTCAGTCAGGTATCATCATATTTTCCATGCAGTAAGTACAGAATGATATTGAACCCACACAAGAAGAACATTAAACTTTCCATTCGAACCTGTCCAAATTCCCTTAACTTCACACGATTTGATGAATTGATATAATATGGCCAAGTAATGGGCAAAATGCAAAGTGATATTCGCTAACTATTTGCTAACTATTTTCATCTTCATAACTTGTCTTAATATTATAGCGTACCATTAAATATGTCATGCAATGCTGCTAACGATGATTTTCCATGTCTGATCTGCCGCAAAGAAGTAAAGGAGAATCATAATGCTTTGTTGTGTGTTACATGCAACAAATGGGCAAATTTTAAATGTTCAAGAGCTTCTTGGGACACCTTCAACTCCGACAGAAACTGGACTTGTGACATATGTCTTTTTAAAGAATTACCACAAACTGTACATTTTAATGAAATTGACACTTATGATCCATCACAACATAGAGTGGATGGATATAAGTATGACAGTGTTGAGAACACTTTTGATAAACTGAAATCTTCTTCAGGCATTAATATTGCCCATTTGAATGTCTGCTCACTGTTAAAAAATATTGATGAGGTGAAACATATTTTGATAAATAATAACATTCATATATTTTCTTTATGTGAAACACGATTAGATAAGTCTGTTAGTGAAGCAGAAATATGTATTCCAGGTTATAGAAGTGTAAGGCTAGACCGAAACAGAAATGGAGGTGGGATTATCACATATATTAAAGATAATATACCATTCAATGTAAAACAGGACTTCATGGTTGATGACTTAGAGCTCATGTGTATTGAAGTTTCCTTACCCAAACAAAAAACATTTATGGTTGTATATTGGTACAGACCACCGAATTCCCAAAATATCATGTTTGATAAATTTGAAGCATTACTTCAGCTATTGGAATCAACATCGAAAGATGTTTTAATTATGGGAGACCTAAATTGTGATTTTATTAAAAAAAACATTAAATCATCAGACGAAAATACTGAAACGTTTGGGTGAGGAATATGATTTAAAACAGCATGTTGATAAACCAACAAGAGTAACACCAACTTCTTCAACCTTAATTGATGTACTATTTTCTTCAAATCATGACAAAGTTACCTTCTGTGACGTCATCCCACTGAGCTTGAGTGATCATTATATGATAGTAGTATACTCTCTCGGAAGAGTAAAATATCCTAAAGCACAGCATAAATATGTTAATTCTTGCAATATGTGTAGATTTGACGTAGATAAATTCAAAAATTATTTACGTCAAGTGAACTGGGATGATGTTTTAGAAGATTCTGATCCAAATACTGCGTATGAAACTTGGGCTGTTAAGTATAATATAGTTTTTAATAAACATGCTCCTTTAAAAAGAAAAAGAGTGCGTCAAAAAGAGTCATCCTGGATTAATGATGATATATTGAATAAAATACGTGAACGAGACCGTATGAAACGTAAAGCTAAACGTACTATTAAACTAGATAGTGATTGGACTTTGTATAAAAATTCAAGACATTCTGTGACGGCAATGATAAGGAGAGCAAAACGTTCATACGTCTCTGAAAGTATTTTGAATAATACAGGTGATAGCACAGCAATGTGGAAGTCATTGAGGCGCATAATGCCTAAAAAACAAAATGTTGGCTCTATTCCAAAAATTACTGTTGATAGAAAAGAAATAACAGGTTCAACAAATATAGCATCATGTTTTAATGATTATTTTGTTGATTTAGCTACACGAAGGAAAGAGACCAGAAAGTTTGGTACTAATATGGAGCAGTATATGACTCCCGTTGATTCTATATTTAGGTTTAAAGAAATTTCCCAAGAGGATGTTTTGAAATGTATACATGGTATTGCAAGGAACAAGGCCACTGGCCTTGATCAAATCCCCGCTAGCGTTGTTAAAGACTCTATTGAATGTATTGTTCAACCACTTACACACATCATCAATTTATCACTAGTGACGGGGAAAATCCCCGATGCTTGGAAAAAGGCTCGTGTAACTCCCATACACAAAAGTGGAGATACCTCAGACCCCACAAATTCTATTACATAACACTCGTACAAGCATTCAGAGGGTTAGCATTTCCGAGTGATTCGGACAGTGCATTATCACAAAAGGTATTCAAAGTAGTTAAAATTCCAACGACTGGAGTTCGCTACTTCGCTATCGCGCCTATAAAGGGGCACGTTCTCAATAGGTATTCATCTTTCTTTAGTGTGACTACAGTGCAACTATGTCGAGTGACGAGATTATAGAGGAATCGGAGCTGAAGCGCTAGGAGGAGAATTTTGCCTGCCCGGGCCGAGCGGCCAAGCCTGAGCTGAGGCGGCCGTCGGAGGAAGCGACCCGCTTGGCTGGCCAGCAGGATGGCCTTGGTTGGTCAACAGGGTGGCCGTAGTAGACCGCTCTTTTCATCCACATCGACGGCCTTTAACAGCGACGATTTGCTTAACGTTATGGTGGGCAGACGGAGGGAGTTTTAGAACCCATTCCTTGATATGCTTGATGCGCCTGCTTGCAGGCAGCTCGGCTATACAGGGTAATAACATACATCATGTATGATGCGCCTAGGAGAAGAATTTCTAACTTGTTGTTGTCTATTAATTTATATTATTTAAGGGCAAACAACGGGTCAGTCGTATGACCCACTTGGAACGTTCGTATATATACCCCACTAACCCAGTTGTATGGGTTAAGTGGAATCTACCCCAGTTGTATGGGGTAAGTGGAATCTACCCTAGTTGTGGTAAGTGGATTCTCTCCCAGTTGTATGGGGTAAGTGATATCTGCCCCAGTTGTATAGGGTAGGTGGACTTTTCCCCATTTGTATGGGGTAAGAGGACTTTGACGCCATCTTCGAGGAATTAGAAACCGTGTCTTGTCCCGTAATAACGCTTGGTGGGAAGACTATAACCCAAGCGGGCAGCCTACCTCCAAGAAGGACGCAATCGAGAAGGTTACACGAGTAATGTATATTAATCGATCTCTAATGCCGTGGCCACCGGTGCCCCTCATGTGGGCCAGGGATTCGGGGCTTCGGTTGCCGGGCGAGCAACGCCTAAATGCAAAAAGGCATAGGCTCCAGGAAAAGGATACATCCAGGTGTCAACGGATGGCCTCCAGACTACATGTGTCATGTTATATATATGCATTGCGGATATTTTTAATCCGATCAAGGCGCCCGACGGGTACAGGAGGGAGATGCATGTCGACAAATGTCGACGGTTAGCCTTGGATAGTTTACCTATGACGAGACAATTAAACCAGTTGCCAGCTGGGCATGAGGCGCCGGGAAAGCCTCAATCGGTACCCCACCCCAGGTATCTCGGCTTGCGTGTTGGGTCGGTTTCCGTTTAGCCCAAACCAGCCCCTCCCCGGAAACATTCCCGTGTACAGGCTGGGAGGCTCAATTTTCGATGCACATGATGGTGCTATGTCGGGTTGTGAATTTATTTAGTCCATAGGCCTATTCAATACCGATGACCAGCAAACATCTCCAAGGAGACTGTGGATGTCGGGATTCATACCCTTTATGTCAGATAGGACATTCGTCAAAAAGCATACAACTTTTGTTCTGCAATCTTCATTATAATTGGAAGGAGATTGAGTCTTAAAACAGAGAAGGAAACAAACATCACGATAAGGGTGACATGTTATTTAAACCATGGACCCTAAACAGAGTACTTAGTTAAAGTGCATGGCTTCGCCAGCTTTATTGGCTCACTTTTGTTCTTTCGTGTCGAAGTGTACATAGCTGGAAACTGGAATGGACAAGGTCTCTTCAGGAATAATGGCGTCTTCGATTGTTTGATGCCACTACGTCCAAATACAACAAGGAAGCTTGGAAGATGGATACAGGGTCGGTCGCCAGATGACCTTTCTTTCCATATTTATGACCCGCCAGTCTCTATTGTTATATTCACAGAAGCATGTTGGAAGCTTGGTGTCAGAATGATTATTCCCCTTTTTCAGGGGGTTTGTGTCCCGGAGATGAATCAACGTATATTGATGCCCTCGGACGTTTTATAATCAATCGCTACTAAACATGTATAAGTGAATTTCTGACATGCACAATCGTTCGTATACCAATATGGGCAATAACACGTTGTTCGTCTTCTTTAATCAAATGCGTGGCATGAGGAGTTGGGTCTACTTTCACGGACCCCTGCGTTCCTGGGTTATTACACCTACGTTTGAACCAGACATCTAAAAATTACAAACGGGTCTCGGTATACGTCGGATAAGTGCTTGACTGCGAGCACGGGAGCCGAGTTCGATCCTCAATCGATTCCCCCAGTACAGCACTTGTGTCCTTCAGCAAGGCACGCTATCCATATTGCTGCTCCCTACCCAGGTGCAATATGAGTACTTGACACGAATGAGGGTGTGTAAAGCATGAGTGCACTATAAAGTAGCACCTGCTGCAATGCTCCCCAGGGAATGGAGATAGTGTACAAGTGCGGATGGGAATCAGATGGCTGTGGGAAAAAAAGTTATATTAATTACAGGTCCATATATGGGACAAAAGCAAAAGCACCGAAGAGGCTAACCTGTCGGTTACTTGAATAAGATTACCGAAGGAAGAAAGAAAACAAAAACATGATCCTAATGCACCTGTTATTGATAGTTGTCCGATATCATGGGATCTTCTTACTCATTCTAAAACTCGTAATAATCTGCAGACAGATACAACACGATCTGCAATAATAATCGCCCGTTTGGAATCGCCCGCTCATCCTTTTTCCAGCGAAAACGGATTAATTAGTACGCCAGTTTCGGGCGATGCTGGGATGCGGCGGACTTTTTGCCATGTTTGCGACTTGCTCTTTCGGGTATGATCGGCCTCTCCTTGAGCGATCAGACTAGCAGACAATCAAAATCAGCCTGTCAGCAGTGGACTGAGCAGATCAGTCCACTCTCGCATTCTATAGCAACTAGTGTTGAAATAATTTCTAACTAAGTAAGAAACTTTCCTTAGGTAAAGTTACTATCGGTTCATACAGATTTTATTTTTTCTGTCGTTCTTCACATCACATCGATGGTCGTGCAGTGGGACGACATCCCCTTGTAGTAATTGGTACTAGTGGACGGAATATTCAGTCATAGCCTCACAAACCTTCGTACAGAAACGATTCGGGCGACTCTATTTAATTGAGTTTAAATATATATTCTTGACCAACTACTACGTAAACCGAATATGTTACCTTCACAATTTACAGAAATTGGTATCTCATATACTTGTACGGGCTTACAGTCACAGACTTTGTCGTGTTTCTTCATGTTCAATAAATGACAGTAAGGCGACATTCTTCGATGATTTGTTAAAGACGACGTCAACTATAAGTAGTATAAGTACCGTCCGGAAGATAAGACCATGGAATTAGAAGGTTTTGATAATACAATACATTTAATAGAGAACTTGTGTGTTATCCACTCCTTTTAGGATGTATACCGCTGGCCCAGTTCCGCGAGATGAACAATAATTGTTACTTGGATTCTGCTAATAGAATAGCAGCAACACAACCATGAGACAAGATGAAGAAGTCCTCTCTTCATTGTTCGTCATTTTGACCAAATACATTTGGCCAGCTCTAATCACCATACTATTATTGCAACCATATTGAAACCATCCATGTGACATCATTGAATAAACTTGACATGTATACCACGGTGAAAGTCTCAAGAGTAGAAAAATAACAAACATAATTCTTCACTTTACGAATCTGGGATATGTATTCTATATTTTAAGCAGTCGTACGGCAAATCCCTGACCACGCCAATCAGTCAATCTGATATGCCTGACCTATAGTACAGCATAGTTCTTGTGATTATTGGCATGCATAGTATAACCTGCATGTTTGTTCAGCGGTGAAATTGAAGTTGCCTAAATTAGCTAACAGTTTTCAATCCGCCATACTCCGGTCAAGGAGCGAGGGTTGCATAGAGATCAGTAATTAGCACCGCTATAATAGCTAACATGATGAGCGAGAGCATGCGCAGATGGAGGCTTGTGAATCAGAAAAGGAAAAAAAAAAAAAAAACACGGTCACATCGACCGATTATCCTTTTTTACGTTGTAAAATCAATGTCACTCCACGAAGTGGAGGATTTAAGCCACACATTGTCAGGCAGGCTCTAAGATTGTATTTTCGTTCATATAGGACAATAATCTTGCAACCTATGTATTTTGCCTTGCAAAAGGCGGACAGTATCTTAAGTTTAGAAACGTGAACATAATCAAGAAAAGACATATGTATATTCATAATAACTTTCTTTACCTTTCGCCAACGTCTATCGAGGTCAAAGAGATTGACTCGCTCCTATTGCGATTATTTGTGGACAACAGAAGAAGAAAAGCAAACAGACGAATTTAGGGGGATCATTGTACCTCTGATGATAGTAGTTCAATCATCGTAATGAACTATTCTGTGACATGCTTTCTGTTCATGTCAAGGCCTATAGCTATAGTATATTTCGGGTCAACTTCTGTATCTTACTTTGAACATGCTAACCCTCTGAATGCTTGTACGAGTGTTATGTAATAGAATTATTAAATTATGCAAATAATATGAAGTATAATTTGAATTCTATTAATAATAATGAAGTACAAGTAGAAGAGGGTCCCACCCTGTGACACTTTGGTGTAACCCACCCATTATACACGGGCACAGAAGTTGACATGATTGGCAAAATATGATTTTGCAATGTCCTATATCTATATTATAAAATGGTGTTTGGACTTGGTGGTATGTTTCAGCGCATTTTGGATATTTGAGATGGAAGGTGCGCTATATTATCATTATTGTTATTATCACTGATGGTACAGTGAGACTACATAAATATTTGTTTGAATTATTCGCTTAAACCTGTGAAAAGATGAATACCTATTGAGAACGTGCCCCTTTATAGGCGCGATAGCGAAGTAGCGAACTC
This sequence comes from Echinarachnius parma, assembly GCA_037951105.1. NCBI lineage: Eukaryota > Metazoa > Echinodermata > Echinoidea > Clypeasteroida > Echinarachniidae > Echinarachnius > Echinarachnius parma. Next base: position 183,194 of record JBAMJV010001567.1, on the reverse strand, counting down.
CAGTCGTTGGAATTTTAACTACTTTGAATACCTTTTGTGATAATGCACTGTCCGAATCACTCGGAAATGCTAACCCTCTTCTACTTGTACTTCATTATTATTAATAGAATTCAAATTATACTTCATATTATTTGCATAATTTAATAATTATAGACCGATTTCGATCCTTCCTATTTTGTCAAAAGTATTGGAAAAATTGGTATTTAATCAAGTATATGATTATTTGTCGGTAAATAATTTACTGAATCAAAATCAACATGGTTTTCGCCCTAACCATTCTACTTTAACTGCCCTTATGTCTTTGACTGATGATATGATCAAATCTATAGATGAAGGAAATGTAGTTGGTGTTGTTACACTAGACTTAGAAAAGGCTTTTGACTTGATATCTTTCGACATATTATTGAAAAAACTAAAATACTTTGGCTTTGACCAAACAGTTATTAAATGGTTTCAGAATTATTTCTTGGGTAGAGAGCAATCCACATTAGTAAATGGAAGTTTATCTTCGAGCCGAACTGTAAAAAGTGGTGTACCCCAGGGTAGTATACTTGGGCCGTTATTATTTATTATTACATTGAATGATATACATAAATCTGTTAATAAATGTTCAATCTCTCTTTACGCTGATGATACATGTATGTACTACGCTTCAAAGGATCCCAAAGATTTAGAGAAATCAATTAATGATGACTTGAAGTATATAATGCGTTGGTTTTCAAGTAATGAACTTTTGCTTAATATACCCAAAAGTCAATTTATGTTAGTTGGATCAAAACACAATTTGCGCCAGTTTTCTGATGTTATAATAAGTATTGGTAATACAAAATTACAGAAAGTTACGGAGTGTAAACATCTTGGGGTCATGCTTGATTGTAATCTTTCATGGGACCAGCAAATAGACTTTGTAAGGAAAAAGGCACTAAAAACATTCCACGCTCTCAGACGAGTGAGGCAGTTCGTAGATAAAACGACTTTTCTTGTACTTTATAAGACTTTGATTCAACCCCACTTTGATAATAATAGTTTGATTTGGATGAATGGGCATCTTACATAGTTAAGTCGCCTTCAGGTTATACAAAATAGATGCTTACGTTTGGTACTTGGTGTAAATAGTCGCTTCAATAGAGAAACTTTATATAGAACACTTGGTGTCGATCAACTGGAAGTTCGCCGAAAGAAACAAGCTTTGGTTTTTATTTTTAAGTTACTACACAATCTTGCCCCTCCATTGTTGTCATCCCGCATAGAGTTAAAACCCCACTTAGATTATAGATTGCGACATGCAAACACCCAAATTGAATTGCCTCGACCCCGCACAAACTTTATTCGAAATAGCCCATTATATGATGCATCAAAACTGTTTAACATTCTACCTATTTATTTACGAATTATACACGACGTTAAGATATTTAAAAAGGAAATTTTGAAGCTACCCATACTAGATTTATAATTCATGTGCATATTAATTGTTCAATGATTGTTTTACTCATGTATATATACTTATGCCTATTGGTTTCCTCGTTCATTCTGATTAGTAAATTATTATTACCCCAATCTTTGTAAATATGTTTTATTTTCCCCTGTTTAAATAACTTGTTTGTAATTAATATTTTGTATTATTTTATGTATTTCTGTATTCCTTTGTCTCACGGCCCTGCTGAAAAACAGCTTGTAGCTGAAAGCGGGCATTTTATTATTGTATATACCGTGATTAAATCAAATAAACAAACAAACAAACAAACTGACTTTTTACACAGTTATTACTTTCCAGTGGATAATTAACAATTCGGACACTTCAATCGTAAATATATCTTTAACGGAAGGGAAATTCGAAAAAAAAAATCTATTCCATGCTTCTATTGGTAATACGAATGCAAGGAGGTATGTGAGGACCACTAGAGTTCCAAGTACGATTTTTACAATGTACTAGATACCTTTAAGTAATGTATAAATAAACTATTTACAGATGCACGGGATTAATATGGTAAGGTATAGTTCCTGAAAGTGGTTGAAATATGTTACGAAATAAATCGAAGGAAAAAATTAATTAAATGAAATGTTGGTTAAATATGGAGAGAGAATATTACATTGTTGCATCACCCTCGTATCATAGATAACATAATATATAGATTACTATACCGTTAAAAATGGAGAATATAACTTCTTGTAAACAAATTGTGTCAACGAATTTACAAAACCCAACAAAATGCGTTTCCACAGTTCAAATTGATTTCCTTTTTATTTAGGTTTGATATGCAGTGATTAATCGAATGCAGAACTCTTTTTATATTATTCCTAGAAATCTCGCTATACTGAATAGAATGGAAGATGGAAGAAAATAAATTGATAGTATCGCCTTTTGTGGTACCGCATTTCAATAAATTATCGTGACAGTACATGACATTCATGTAGATTATGTTCTGTTATAATACCAGGGCGTGTTTCACAAATATCCTAAGTTGAACTTGACTCTAAGTCGGACCCAACAATCAGTTTGTTTGTGAAATTTGTAAAATTTGTAAAACAGTTCATTTTAAAAGGCACACATATTGGTAAAAAATAACCAATCAGTAATCTTGGTTATTATCAAGTACCCTTGAAGTTTATTGATTTTCATTTTTGTTGGAAGTCTCAAATACTTTTTTGTTTGCTTTTGAATATGTTTTATTCCAAGGCTACAAATGACTTTCCATAATTGTTAGGTCCAACTTACAGTTAAGTAAGTCTTTGTGAAACACCCCCCCCCCCCCCCAGCACATCAATTACAAAGGAGGTTAATTGGAATTATTATGAGCTCAATCTCGATTTTAGCGCATAGATACAAACGTGTACTCTCGTCGCAGGTACCTACAACACAAGAGGCCTCGGAGCTTTATAGCAACTAGCAAATTACCCGTCACCAGATCTTTGAGTAAGATAATGTTGTATGTTGTATATTTGTATTTCGTTATTTTTTGTATCTATCCTGTAAAAAACATTTGGTCTATTAATGGAATCTCTGTTTGAATGGTTATGATATGATTTAATAAGTGTATAATTAAAAATACAATCTCATATTCACAGGCATATGCGTACACGGGGGGGGGGGGGGGGTTCAAATTTCACTTTGATGAAAAAGGGCTGTTTTGGGGTTTCCCCCCCCCCCCCTCAAAAACATATTCACGGACACCATGAACCCCCCTCACAAATTCTTCACCGACACCCCCGCCCCCTTTTGAAAGAATCTTCACCAGTACCCCCTCTCGAGAAAATCTTCATCGACACCCCCCTCGCGTCGAAAAATATTCACCGACAACCCCCCCCCCCCCCTCGAAAAATCTTCTCCTACACCCCCACCACCCCCCTTCGAAAGAATCTTCACTGTTACTCCCTCTCAATAAAATCTTTACTGACACCCCCCTAGAAAATTCTTCAACGACAACCCCCCCCCCCCTCGAAAAATCTTCACAGACACCCCCCCTTTCAAGATTCTTCACCGACACCCCCCCCCCCCCGGTGGTGATTCAATCTCATATTCAAAGGCATATGGGTACCCGGGTGGGGGGGGGGGGGTGAGGACACCCACCCCCCTTACAAATTCTTCACCGACACTCTCCCTCGAAAATTCTTCACCGACAGCCCCCCCCCCTCCCCACTCGAAATACTTGACCGACACCTGACCCCTCAAAAATGTTGGTTGAGGAAATAACCACCCCCCCCCCCCTCAAAAAATATTCACGGACACCCACTCCCCTCACAAATTCTTCAGCGACACCGAAAGAATCTTCACTGGTACCCCCTCTCGAAAAAATCTTCACTGACACCCCCCTCGAAAAATCCCCCACCCCCCATCGAGATTCTTCACCAACATCCCTCCCCCCTTCGAAAATTCTTCACCGCCCCCCCCCCCCCACGAAATATTTGACCGACACCACCCTCGAAAATTCTTCACCGACACCCCCCTCGAAATACTTGACCGACACCCCCTCGAGTTACTTGACCGACACCCCCCTCGAAATACTTGGCCAACACCCAGCCCGTCGAAAATTTTGGTTGACGCAATAACCCCCCCTACCCCCCCCCCCCCCCCCTTGTAAAAACCCTAGGTATGCTGCCAGCGATCACATGTCAAACAATAAACAGTATTAATTAAATCGTTGTCAAGTAGATCAATAACCCTAATTCCTTGCTCTTCTTGTTTACACGTTATTTACAAAAAGCACACATTTTTTATACTTCAGTACAACAAAGTATGCACTTCGAGCAAACATTTACAATTAGCCTGTATTCAGAAAATTAAACCAGTGACAGAGAGAAACCTATTTTGGTAGCCGTATACCCTGTTTTGCCAATTTTGCGAATATCGTGTTGAAAATGTGAACAAAAATCACCGATCAAATTCAGTCATGCATATACCGGACATGTACAATCACACGAATGTGTGTACAATGTAGTAGATTGTGCGTTGACAATGCACAGATGCCGGACCTACAATATTCCGCTACTCTGTATATAGTCTATGCAAATTCCCCGCCCGACGGTCGCTTTCGCTTTTGGAATGTACCGTCCGTTTCTTGATAGAAATACATATATTTCATCAGATTTGTTTTAATTCTATTCGAAAATCAGTCATTACAATTTTTAAATCCATATTATTTAAAAGTTTGAAAAACAACAATTCGCAAGCAAATTACGATAGTCTTAATTCAGGCGCACACAGCGGCACACGTGTTATTTCCGATTTGACAGGCATACGATAATGTGCGTAAGTAATTTACAACGTATCGATTCCAGGCTGAACAAAGACTACATAATGAAAGGTCATTTCAGCAACACACTTTTCACGGTACTTCCGTCGCAAGCATGTGCGATGATCAGCGCTCGACGCGACTGCATGGCAAATGAACGTGGAATATTGGCCGATTCATAACTGACCACTGGTCAAACTGACCCCGACCTGACCCAGACCACAAACCTCTATGGGTCATCACCAATCACTACCCAAAGTTTGATGTTGGTGCCTCAATGCACTACGAAATGCATAGATGGACAGACAGACATACAGACAGACAGACATACATACGTAATCGGCTACTTTAGTATAGTAGATAGTAGATATAGTAGATAGTAGATGTAAATATAGGCCGAACCGCTCCAGAGTGGTTGATCAATATTACAATTTAGGTTTCACGTTTCGGAAATTAAAACCGTCGTGGCCCACCGCGATGCTGTTCGGAGAGTCACAACAACTTGACTGTCATTACGTATAATAGATGAATGCTCGGTTGTTGTAGTTTACAGTGACATTTACATGTATCTTCCTTGATCCCGGTGGCACCTATATACCGATAAATATTCATATATCCAGTGGCGTTGGAGGGGGAGGGGCGTAGCTAGGGAGGAGGGGGGACAAGGGGCACGTACCCCCAATAATTTGAGAACAATAGAAAACATAAGGGTACCATTTTATACAAATTAAAGGACTACATAATGTGTGCCCCAAAATAATGTGCGTGCTCCCGCCCTCCCCCCCCCCCCCCCCCCCCCCCCAAATCAGTCCGACCTAGCTATATACGCCACTGGGGAGGGCACCCCATTAATCAGTGCATTGGTTATTATGTGTATTAATTGTATTAATGTGTATCTACCAATATTGACCTGTTGTTTCTTATTGATTTTACCAGATTATTTGGGGCAGGAGCAGTAAGTGCCCATCCGTGCCCTAGGGTGCCCTATGAGTTTAAGACAATTCGACAGACGTTTAGTTTCCATAACACGCACAATAATTGTGCTTATTTTAAGATGAATGCTATTTTGATAGAAGAAACATTTTTAGACTTTTGATCACGTTGCAAATATTTCACTCGCAATGTTTCGGCTGTCACATATGCATCCTTTCTGGCGTGATGACCAATTGCCGGGTCGTAGACATTCGGTAGTTTGTATCGCAACGCGTCTCCATCCAGTGTGGGTCTTTGAACAGAGGAGGAGGAGGCTGAAATAATCCTCACTATTTGTTCCCCAATGATCGCCGAGTACATTCAACAAAAAACATAGGAAAACTTTTGAGAGAAAAAAACAGAAAAACATAACAAATGCCCCCCCCCCCCCCGTCTCCACCCTAATAATTGATGTGCCCCGCAAACATACTCTCCACGCCACTGGCTTCATGCTTCTATTTCAAAGAAAAGATCTTCAAGCATGAATTTAAAGGGCAACTATAGAGATGCGTGTGAGTTCAGTCAATTCGGACAGTTTCTGGATCCCTTCTTAATGTTGTCTTCAGTAGATATGAAACTAGTAACACTTTTATCAAAGGGAACCAACACCCCAAAATAATTTGATATTAAAGTGATTACATTTAGTAACCTTTTCCAGTACCAGCACCTGATTCCAAAAATGTTTCCATTTAAACTCTATAATCAAAACTACTGCAAATAATCATTTATTAATTCCATGGGTCTGCAGAACAGACTAGTTCTTTTGTCGTGTAAGTTCCTCATTCATAGAGAAGAGAATGACATAGTCTTCGTCTGCAGACCCGTGAGAACATACTTTAGTATAATGATGAGTTTTCAAAAGATGTTCACATTTTTCTGGAGACATATTTTAATTAGAAAATCATTTGAAAGTGTTGGTTCATTTTGAAGCTAAAATATGGGGGAATATCACCAACATTTTTCTCAAAGTTATACTGCGCAGAATGTGACAGCCGATTAAACTAGTTTTACGTCTTCATTGGCAGATGTGCACAATATACAGTTATGTTATAGTTAAAGGGATAGTTGAGTTTTGGTAGAGAGGGCGCTAGACTACTTATTATTTTTTGTGAGGTAATGAAAAACTGAGTGTAAAATTTGAAAGAGCATAATATTTAAATAATAAAATCATCATTGTTTGATCAAAATCGGTTCAGAGACGGCTGAAATATCCATAAATATAACAATTTGTAATAAAGCTGGGGCCCCAGGTTTATTAGAGAATTTTGAACCAGCCGTTAAAAATTCAAAAAAATGCTTCCTCTTTTCAAAAAGTAACAAAATAGGTATTTAAATAGTTGTTGGTTATTTCTCTATCTAATCACTATTTCAACAAAACATCACATGCACAATATTGTATTCAAAATGGTTGTAACCGATGAGTGTTTAGAGAGCGCCCTCTTACGTTTTAACGGCTCTTTTTGAATGATAACATGATTCACTGATATCTACTCGCTCCGTTCCACACCTTTTCAAGCAAACAAACCAAATCAACCATGTCTGGACGAGGAAAATCTGGCAAGGCACGCACCAAGGCCAAGTCCCGCTCATCACGCGCGCAAAAAAAAAAAAAAAAAAAAAAAAAAAAAAAAAAGATCTTTACTACGTCATTTGTAATTTTGTGTTCCTTTCTAGTTATAACTATTAGTTTGTAATGTAATGATGCAGGTTTTGGTTACTAAAATTCAGTTTCACCAAAACTGTACTCTCCTTACCAGAACTCAACTATCCCTTTAATCAAATTAAAAGGTTCGATTTTTATAGCGCCTAATAAGATACCATGTTATGGGGATTGGAGTAAACATTCATAATACAGGTAGCTATATTGTCAGACACGCACTCATACATACACTCGTCGGATAGTGCACACACCCATGGGATATATAGTAGCACATAGGTACAATTCTCGGAACAATTTGAAAGCAGTTTTCGAAAATAGATAGATTAAACAGCAAAACTGCACCAAATAAAATGTTACACTTTTCAGCCATCTGTATAGTGTCAATGTGAAAATAATGCATTTATAATTATTAGTTATTCGCAATCAAAAATGACAAGAGTTTTTTGTTTGAACACCCATGTATAATTGCAATCATAACTATAATTATAATGGTAATTGCTCCTTGAAAAGTCGAGCACTCTCACCATGGTGCATGCATGGTGCATTTGCTATAATTATTATGATAATCATAATGTAAAGGAAAGGTTAATCTTTTTAAATCCAAGGGAAAAGTATACTCTTGTATTCAACGTGTGCTTTTCATAGACATTGTGCACTGATTGTGTCCGAAACCTTGCCACATTGACGTTAGAATCACTATAATTATCATCTGGACTAAGACGAGTGGGTAACAAGGGGTAATGATAAATACGGTCGCGAGGTAATTTGTACCGTGACTCGCTCTTGATCCGGTATAATATACTCCCCCAGCCCCAAGAGTGGGGAAGTTAATGCAAAAGTGGGCAAGCGCCCCGTCCCCAGTGGCGTAGCTACGGGGGGGGGGGGGGGGGGGGCACGGGGGGGGGCCTGTGGCCCCCCCCCCCGCCATAATTTTTGAAAAAACAATAGAAAACATAAGGGGCCATTTTTTGAAAAAAACAAAGAAATACATAAGGTGTGCCCCCCCAATAATTGCGCTTGCCCCCCAATCAGTCCGACCACGCTACGCCACTGCCCGTCCCCCCTCCCTGGTGGGAACCCTTGTCCCACCCTACCACTCATTGCCCCTCTCCCTGTTGTTGTTATTGTTGTTATTGTTGTTCTTGCTGCTATTTTCTTGTTGTTGGTGTTGTTTTCCTTCTGGTTGCTTTTGTTTGTTCTTGTTCTTGCATCAATACATATCAATAGATCGTGACGCCATTTTAATTTCTGCCGCAGTCTACTACCTAATAGGAAAAGCAACCTCCTCTTCTTTGCCCCTGTTTTGGTTGTCCCTAGCAACGACACTTGAAATTATCACCATGATCTTCGTTGAAACATGGCAGACGAACTCCCCCCCCCCCCCTTTTCCCACCCCAACACACACACACATACACACACACCACACACACATATATATATAGTCTCACATATAAAAGAAGATCCTATCTCTGTTTTCCTTGAATTATCCCTAGCTTCATCGTGCGTGTCCTCTCCATCACTGCATGCTTCAGTCATCGCCTTACACCGATTATCCAGATGAGATAACAGTAATTACGCGATAATGCCACTTAATTGGCTAGCAATTGAATGCAATTGTCCACTGGCAGGACGCGTGTTTTAATATCACATGCCGAGAAACTGGCATGCACGCATGGAGACTGTATATAGTCGTAGAGCGAAGAATTATAATGTACCTGTAGTCACCTTTATGCACTATTAATTAAAGGTATGGATTCGTAAACCAGATGCGCGTTGCCAATTTGCGAACGATGATTGTAATTGATATACTGTATATTTTGTTTGAAATTGAAATAATTCAACGCATGCGCACGGTGCGAAATACGCACCGGCTCAGTGTTATGAAATGCGCAAAAACTAGCCTAGTTCAAATGGCGAACCACGGTATAGCACCCCCATGCATGACAATCTATAAAGCGCAACTCATGGTTATATACTCTCCCAAATCTTCTTACAGAACCAATAGCAAATGGCAGAACAATACTGTGTGGAATACAAAATGTATCCCTCTTATTTTAACACGTACAGAGGGCCATGGATTAAATATCGCGTTGGCAACATTTTATTCCAATATTGCCATTTTTTCCTCGAGTAATGATGCATTGCACATTAATGGGATCTAGTAACTTCGTTGACATGTGCAAAAAGTGATGAGTGGTTGATACAATGTATATTGTTGTTATCTGATATGTCCACTGGGTGTTGTGTGAACATTTCAAGTTAAATGGACCTTAATATATGGCCGAGTAATGAGCAAAAATGCAAAGTGATATTCACTAACTCATTGCTCACACTTTGTACAGTGACGGTCCAGTCATCCAGTTGATAATTTCACATCTGAAAACTTCAATCGTAATATCTTTTTAACGAAAGGGAAATTTGAAAAACCGAAACACGTCCCATGCTTTTATTGTTAATACAAATACAACAAGGTATGAGGAAACCGCTAAAATTCCAATTGGATTTTGAGGATTAGGACAATGAATACTAAGTCCCTTTAACCCTAATCCCACTGGGTTATTTTGGTCACTTGAGTCCACTGGGGGGGGGGGGCCGTTTTGCCCCCCCCCCCCCCCCTCCAATCTCGGCAACGAATGGACCGATCGACTTGAAAATTGGCACATACGTACAACAAGTCAAGTAGAATAAGAATTTGAAAGAAAACAAAAATTGGACGATTATTTATTTTTTTTATAATTAATTAAAATTTTGAATATGCAAATTTTTGACGAATTTGGGGGAAAATTGGGATTTTCATCTAAAATCAAGAGAAATTACAGGATTTCTTCAGGTTTTCTGTAAAAATACTTTCAAATGATGTTATTCATCATATCCATGTTTTTTATGGTGATAAAATATATCACTATTTGCATAAATATGCAAATTAGTATTCCCGGATTTACCCACATTGTTTTCATTCTTATGTATTTTATTGTTTTTTTGTTGTTTTTGTTTTGTTTTTTCAAGAAGAATTTATCTCTGAAGTGTATGAATTCAACTAATAACAAAGAAATAATCCAAATTATAATTCAAAGTAACAATTATAACAGATTTGGAGTTTACATGGCATCGGATATAGGAATTACATAGAAAACAATTACATTTTTTGTGACGGTCGAGCAATTATCGACCTCTAAAATCGGTTCTACATGTCCGACCGGGGTGAATTATATATCAAAACATGCGGGAGACTTGAGAGAAAATAGTCATGAAGTTTGAACGTGAAATTCCAAACGGTCTAGATGCACGTCAAAAAAAACGACAGGGGGGCCAAAATGCCCCCCCCCCCCCCCCCCCCAGTGGGATTAGGGTTAACGTGGATGGTATGAACTGGCATAGGTTATTCTGATTATAAACCTACCGAGTGGTTAGTGTTTTAGCATCCAAACCCCTATGGAGTGGAAGATACTCAACCTTCGAAATGTGTTGTTTGCTATGAACGAATGTGAATGAGAATTTCATGATAATTTTTTTCATATGAATACACATTATTTCACAAAAGGTATTAACTATTGACTGAAATTTTGCAAAATTTCAAACTCAACATTGTGTTATTAAAGTAGCTCTAAAACAAAAACTACCTGACAAAAAATGTTGTTAATGAGTCCCTTTTGTTTGTAAATAATTCCATATCTACTGAAGCCAGTCGTTTAGTACCCATTTTATAGAAAGCGTGCCGCTCCGGTGTTGTTTTCAGGAAAAATCTATAATGTGTTCTAATACTATACATGCACGTGATAAATAAATAAATACAAAATCTTTAAAAAGTCAATATTTAAAGGACCTAAAGAATACAACGTACTTTGACACTTATTCCATAGTTGATGACTTGAAACATAGGTCTGCCGAAAAAAAAAATCCATGAAAATAAACACAGTAGTGATTTAAGACTAGTTTTCTGATGCCAAATCTCACTTAGCAGCCAGTTTACGCCCCATCCACATTTAGGGTCCGGAATCGGCAGCGTGATCGACATGTAATTGAAAATTCATTGGCTTACGTCATGACGCGTCATCTACAGAATTTAGTTAATTAGTTCGGTCTTTAGATGACGTCATATTTTGGCAATTTAAAAAGGGGCGTTCCCAGGACAATTAGATATTTACTAATTATCCCAAAAATTGATTGATTTCATGAGAAATGACTGCCAAATTCGTTTTCTTCGGGGAAAATTACATATAGAGAGCCGAATTGTGAAAATTAGGCCATCTAGACGCTGTAGTACCTTTAATTGCAAATTTAGAAGTTTGATGGGCTTCAATAAAAATAAAAATAAAAATACGTCATTTTTATTATTTATTTCACATACACTTGAAAAACAAACTTGTTAGATATCATTTACTGTTTTTGCCTTTTTTTACATTATTGAAAAGATAAAATTCATTTTATTGGAAACACAATAATAACAATACTTCTTGTTGCCATTATTATATCGATTCAATTTCATGACCAAAATGTAGCGACAGAGTAGAATATTCCATAAGCCATAAGAAGCAAAACATTTTTTTTTTTCTGCCATGAAGCTTTCCATATTCCGTGCCAATCAAAATAGGTAAAAGAACTTTATTATTATTATGGATGTCTCATCCATAATTAGTTTTAGACAAAAAAAATGTATAGTTACCCATTCGTTCAAAACATGTAAACGTAAATGTCAGAGTTGTTTCCCGGCGCGGTGATATTTCAACGGTAAGGAAAAAATTTGAATTTGATATTAACGAAATAACCGCAATAAACAGTATAAACGTTAAACAAAAGAGAGAGAGAGAGACAGGGAAGAGGCGGCATGAGTTGGGGGCAAATGAGTAAAGTACATGAAGGGGAATCTCCCCCCCCCCCCTCCCCCACCCCCCTCCTCTTACCATTATTACGCATAGAGGAAATATCAAGAAAAGCGAATTAATTTGAATGTTGTAATGTGTCACATAATCCACCACATCCCCTCCCCCCCCCCCACCCCCACCCCATCCTCTCTGACGGTAATTATGGGGGAAATTGCCCCCTCCTCTCCTCCCTTGTCTGGGTTGAACGTGGCTTATACGCCTCTGGCGAGAAACGAATGCCTCGCAACATGCACTTTAACCTAATCATACCCGTCACTCGGTGTGAATCGAATAATATCGGAATTAAGAGACGGCTAATCAAATTGTGGTGCGGTTGTTACTCTTAGCATAGACTTACAACACAGTCTATGCTCTTATTCATGTTATTATCATCTTGCATCTCAAAGTGACTGCAATGTCGTATTAAAGGAGGTGGGTCTCTTTTGGCAGGCTCAACATATGCATGATCATAGCTGCATAATCAGTGGCATAGATAGGATTTGTTTTCCAGTGGGAGGGGGAGGGGCACTGGGGTGCCTATTATTTCATGAGGGTTATATAGGGTTATAGTTATATACAGGGTGGCCCCAAAAAACGGAACGGGGCACTTCCCAAAATATGGTAACAAATGTATTATGTCCATCGGATAGAGTGTCTTTTCAATTGATACCAAGAACAGTCAATTTGGTCGTGTAGTTTTTGTTTTAGGGCGCTGTGAGTGACACCATGTCAGGTTCTCTTTTTTGTCAATTTGTATTGAGCCAGCGCTTGATTAATCGCACGAACCCGCCGTTCATAGCGTGAGCATCGCGCACTGTTGTTAGTGTGCACTCAGCCGTGTGTCGAGAGAATGGGCATGCTCGCTGAATGGTATTACGGGCAAGGAGTGCGGTTATAACTGGCATTGACTAGGTCGAAATCGACATAAATCGGCACCTGACATGGTCTCACTCACTGCTTCCTTAAACAAAAACGACCTGACCAAAATTACTGTTCTTGGTATCGTTTTTCATTGGAAAGGACACCCTATCCGATGAACATAAACATTGTGGTATTATATTTTGGGAAGTGCCCCGTTCCGTTTTTGGGGGGGCCACCCTGTATAGGGTTAGTGATAAGTTTTACCTGAACAATGACATGCATGAATTTTACCAATTCATTTTGTTCATATTTGTCTTCTTCCGCAAGCATGGTTTTTTTTTGGGCCCCCCCCCCCCCCCCCCTCGTAACTACGCCCCTGTGCTTCATAGCAAGCAAACATTTTATATTGAATACAACATAATTTAAGAGCTTACCTGAGAAGGCAGGACAAAAAGACACATTTAAAAAAATTATATTGACAGTAAGTATTTTAATTTACATTCGCTCTCAAAGACGCTAATACATCAGTGTAATAACCACTGACTCTTCATTGTACATATTTCGTAACTGTATTTGATCAGGCCCGTAGCTAGGGGTTGCGTTGGGTGCGTACGCCCCCCCCCCCCCCCCCAATTCAGAAAGGTCCACTTTTTGTCGGTCTCGTGTTTACTTTTTATCGGTCTCAACCATCTAAACCAATGGTCTCGGCCCCCCCCCCCCCCCCCCCCCGATTACTCAACTTAACCACTGGTCTTGGCCTCGGCCTCGGAACATTTTTGGCGACGGACATCCCCCCCCCCCCCCCCATCTTTCGGTTTAGCCCAATCAAAGTGGATCAAACAGATTCGTGCTGTATAACAGGATGATTTTCCTTCAAGTTTATAAGCGGGCAATATATATATTCATTGACACGTATAGATTCAGAAAACAAGGGATATAAATGCGTGAGATTTAGACTACAAAACTCTGTTTATTGTCCGCCTGATCGTTTGATATCCAGTCTAAGGCTGCTATCCAGGAGTGGTAACAGGCAATGATTAATCCCGCACATTTTGAGCAAGCCTCTGTAAATACATGTGGAAATTACAATTTACATTTTGTGATATACACACTCACATACGCATTTGTTGACCTGTGCACAGCATTGTTTAATACCCAGTTTGCAACTCGGGCTAATATAATATTGATTAATTACCTATAAATAGAATATTGATTATGCAACATGCCCACAACCAATCGCGTGTACTGTATATGATTGACAATAAATGATTTTTTTCGAGGACATTGCAGTCTTAAAGTGATTACAAAATTGTTTTCAAATTCAACCAAAATCATTTTAAAGGGATCTAGTAACTGTTGACATGTGCAAAAAGTGATGAATGGTTGATGCAATGTATATTGTTGTTATCTCATATGTCCACAGGGTATTGTGTGGAAATTTCAAGTCAAATGGACATTGTATGGCCAAGTAATGAGCGAAATTGCAAAGTGATATTCAGTAACTCACTGCACTCACTTTGTACACAGAAGAAAAACTCGCCCGGAGTTTTTCTTATCTGAATACTTCAATCATACATATCTTTGTAACGAAAGGGAAATTTGAAAAACCGAAACCTGTCCCGTGATTTTATTGTTAATACGAATACAACAAGGTATAAGGGAACCGCTAGAATTATAATTTTATTTTGAGGATTTGGACAATGTTACTAAGTCCCTTTAATAGGGCTTCCACATTTCTTCTGTACATTGTTGTATGGCTTTAATACGGTATAATAGACAGAAGAATTAAATGTCTTTTGCTTCTCCACATGCCTTTCTAAGTATGAAGATATTTATGATTTAATTGAAAAGCGACCCGGAACGCTTGTGGATTGTAGTCAAAGTCATTTGGCAGTGTGATACAATTTGAGGGAAAAATCAGGTGATTTTTCGCTATATATATACTGTAGGTAAACAGTGTGCCTTTTTTTAATGAAACTCACACGTCATTCAGAAGAAAGTTGGAATATGATTGATGTCTTAAATATCTCTTTCGGAAAAAAAAACTTTTGAAGTTAATGGATTACTTTAATTAAATTCAGCTTCAACTACTCTACCGGTCATGACAAGTGTAGCGTTAATATTCAAATGACCATGCCTTTTGACGTCAATTGTGGAGATTTGTCCTCGTTTTGCAATTCAGATCAGTTGGTCAGCGCGTCATGAAGTTTCTGAATAAATGTTTGGAATAATTTGACGATCGATCATAAGAAGTAAACCTTATGTTGCTAAATACGGGAACAAGTTTGTAACAGAATACGCACTTATCTTAAAGGGTAGCATTGACATCATCTAAACAATTCATCTAGAACTCTAAGTTAGCAAATATCACTTTGCATTTTCTCTCATTACTTGGTCATTATATGACATTCATTTACCATAGAATTTTCACACATCACTCAGGGGACATATCAGATCACAGAAATACACATGACGACAAAGTTACTAGATCCCTTTAATAAAGTAGCAAACATATCGTTACTTGTGATATCCTTCATCACATTTGTGGTCATTTTTTTCATCTACATGTTCGTTTAACATAATGTGTAAAATTCGCCGTTTTGTGTTGCTTTTCCATTTGTTTCCGACATACAAACATCAGGTGCTGTTGTACAAAGACGCCGGACGCAGGAGCAGGGGGCAGCCCCCCCCCCCCCCCCCCCCCAACACACACACACACACACACACACACCAACACACATACACACATACACTGTGAAAATGAAGTGGGGAAAATGAATCACCACAAAATATATATATATAATACAAATAAATAAATGAATTCATTTCAGATAGAAAAAAAAGTATCGACAAAAAGGTGTCCCCGGCAACCAATATTTCAGAGTGAAGAAACACCTTTTGCCAGAAGTATCTAATTGTAAAAGTGAAAGTAAATTATAGAGTAACTAAACGGTGAAAAAACTTGTTTTCTTTTTTCTTTTCTTGTTTTGCTTCTCCGATGCCCTCGCGAAGATGTTGCCTTCCCTCAGAGATCTGAGTCCCTGAGTCCCGCCGCACATGATGTCATGACTGTCATACGTGTACAAAGACAAAGTCAACGTCCTTCACGTGACTTCAAGGACGCCAGACGGCGGCAGTGGCGTAGCGTGTCAGACCGATTGGGGGCACTCTAATAACAGGGGGCACTCCTTATGTTATGTCTTTATTTATTCACAGATTGTCCCCTGGTGTTTGTAGTGTGTTATGTCAAATTATTGAGGGGGCACAGGCTGCCCACCCTCCCTCTGTAGGAACGCCACTGTCAGATGGTGTGTCTATGGTTTAACATTTCCAATTCAAAAGCATAGGCCACACGCATTGCTGTAGGCACATGCCCCCTCTCCCAATAATTTGACAAAAATGGTGGAAATTTGTAAAGTACCGGTAGCTGTGCGACATTACCAGATATCTACGGGCTTACATATTCATGATATTAGCATTATTTAAGTCCCATGTGCATCGGAGATCCCATTAAAACAGCAATTTGAAACAAATATATATCTAAGGATTGTATTATACCAACGCTCTTTACGGATTAAAAAGACAGCAGCACTGTTGTGATGATGTAACATTATGGACAGAACCGAGGTGTTAGCAGACGATGTTTCATTGCATTTCTACACATCGTGCGCAAAACGTTCACAAGATGGCGCCGCGTGTATGAAAACGAATCCGAATCCCTTTTATCATGCATTTTCTTCTCAACTTAGGCATTATAAGATGGTGACATACAGTCTAGAATCCTAAGTTAGTTTCGAGGCATACTAATGGTATTTATTTTCTATACGGTAAAAGGTAACATATCTGGCATGTCTGGCTATAGGATCAACTCCCTCTACATCAAAATCCTGTCTTATCGCGCAAATAAATCTACCATTGTAATATGCTCCTTAAAAAAATAATTTTCAGATTCCCTTCGATCAATATAGTGTCTAATAGCACACACATCTACCATTGTATAATGCTAATATCATATATATGAATAATATTAGATATTAAATCCCCACTTAATTATATACAGTAGGAAACCTTTTTTTCTTGAAAATGAAACTCCCCGTGGTTAGAAGGTAACCGCCATCCAGGCCATCAATTAAAGGGGTAGTTCAGTTTTGGTATAGAGGGCGCTGCACGAAATAATTTGTTGTGAGATAATTAAAAACTGAGTGTAAAATGTGCATATTATACAATTTTAATGACTGAATAAACTTTATTTGATCCAAATTGGTTCAGAAACGGCTGAAATATCAATAAATATATCCGATCGGAATAAATCTTGGCCTCAGATTTATTCGATGATTTAAAAAAAAAAAATGTCAATATGCTTACACTTTTTCAAAAATTTTCAAAAGAAGTTTTTAAATAGTTGTTGATGATCTCTCTATTTAATCATTATTTCCACAAAACATCACATGCATAATTTTGTATGAAAAACGATTGAAACCAATGCTTTTTTAGAGAGCGCCCTCTTGTGTTTAATGGCTCTTTTGAATGATAACAGGCTTTTTACTTAGTCGTTTGTAATTTTCTATACCTTTCGAACATGGTGGAGTTATAACTATTAGTTTGCCATGTTATTGTGCAGGTTTTGGTTACTAAAGCTCAGTCTTACAACAACTGTACTACCCCTTTAAGTAAGGAATTTCATTTGATCTTTTCAGTGCAAGGACGATTTTCAGCACACGAGACGTATTGATCCGACTTCCCTAAATCGGGTATTAATTTCAAGCCAAATTACAGTATTGAGAAACACCCTACAGACAAAACTAAATATACGCTTTTATCACCGACCATGCGAAGAATATATGATTACTAATCTGTAAAAGCAAAAAATTGACAAAAACTGCTTTTAAATTGACTATTTTAGAGGAAAAAAAGTTCCAAATCAAAGTTATCTGTAAGGCAGAGTGACTTCAACCGCATGCCGCTGCGTGCAAAATCAATGGCACGTGCGCCATGATGGTATGTGATATGCTTATATTGGTAATACGAATACAACAAAGCCTGAGATAACCACTATAGTTCTGGGTAATTTTTTTGGATTTTGACAATGTTACTAGATCCCTTTAAATCGAACTTCTATCGGTAATTCCAGATTAATTTAGTACATGGGTTAAATCATTCTAGTCCATGGAATAGCTGCAATGACGTCGAATAATGAGACTTAAAGGGATAGTACAGTTTTGGTAAGGCTGAACTTTAGTAACCAAACCTGGACAGTAAAATTATAAACTAATAGTTATAACTCTACCATGCTCGAAAGGTATACAAAATTACAAACGACTAAGTAAAAAGCCTGTTATCATTCAAAAAGAGCCATTAAAACACAAGAGGGCGCTTTCTAAAAAGGCATTGGTTTCAACCATTTTTCACACAAAATTATGCATGTGATGTTTTATTGAAATAATTATTAAATAGAGAGATCAACAACTATTTCAAAAACGCTTTTGACAATTTTTGAAAAAGTGCAAGCATTGTTTTAATTTTTCGAAAAAATCATCTAATTATTTGGGCCCCAAATAATTATAAAATCAGATATATTTATTGATATTTCAGCCATTTCTGGGTCAATTTTGACCAAATAAAGTTTATTCTGCCATTAAAATTGCATGTTCTCGCAAATTCGACACTCAGTTTTTCATTACCTCACAAAAAAATTGTGATGTGCAGCGCCCTCTCTACCAAAACTATACTACCCTTTTAACCTAGGATTAAAATATGTTGTATTATGTGAAACGAATTTTAAAGAGATTGTGTAAACCCTGTGTAATCCTCAAAACACATGTTTGTAGGTGCCCCTGTCAAATGCCTTGTCATACAGTTATGTCGGCTACTTTTTTACTTTAAAAGGGATCTAGTAACTTTGTTGACATGTGCAAAAAGGGATGAATGGTTGATGCAATGTATATTGTTTTTATCTCATATGTCCACAGGGTATTGTGTGAAAATTTCAAGTCAAATGGACATTGTATGGCCAAGTAATGAGCGAAAATGCAAAGTGATATTCAGTAACTCACTGCACTCACTTTGTACACAGAAGAAAAACTCGCCCGGAGTTTTTCTTATCTGAATATTTCAATCATACATATCTTTGTAACGAAAGGGAAATTTGAAAAACCGAAACCTGTCCCGTGATTTTATTGTTAATACGAATCCAACAAGGTATAAGGGAACCGCTAGAATTAGAATTTTATTTTGAGGATTTGGACAATGTTATTAAGTCCCTTTAATAACATGGTATGCATTTGTTTGTAATTTTTGTTGTTGACATTGTAATGATGCAAAGTCAACCATTAACTACTCATGATCTAAAACAGTTATCAATAAAACAATTTTAATTGTTTCAACACCAGTTCCGTCAAAATAATCTTTATATAGTCGGTTTTACCGCGAGGCCGCGTTCAAGCATCAACATCTCTATAAAAGTCACCGCACAATTATTGGCGTCTATAAAAAAAAATATATAAATCAGAGCACTACCTATATGTCGGCGATATGATTGTTCGAGATTGTGTGATGTTTGAACACTCTAAGATTTATTAAAACATGGGAGATAAACAAAGTCCCAACGCTTTCCATAATTTAACGTGGCCACCACTCATGCTCGCATCATAAAACAACCGAACCATCTTCTCTCATACCTTGTTGTATTCGTATTACCAATAGAAGCATGGACCAGGTTTGGGTTTTTCGAATTTTCCCCTTTTGTTAGAAAGATATTTACGATTGTAGTGTTTGCAATTTTAACTATCCACTGGATAGTCATAACTGTGTACAACGTGTACAAAATGATTAACACATATCACTTTGCATTTTCGCTCATTACTCAGCCATATAAAATTAATTTAACGTGAAATGTTCACACAATACTCAGGGGACATATCAGATCACGAACCTACACATTATATACCAACCATTCATCACTTTCTACACATGCCAACAAATTTACAAGATCCCTTTAATGTGACTTATGATAAACGCATGTATCGCATATATGAATCCAACGATTTATTTTCTGACCCATTCGGAATTATTTATAATTTGGAGAAGCATAAGCTTAAATTTATGAGATTTGACGTGAGCAACTTATATATATTATATCGTTTTATTACGTGACTACCACTTATAGCATCGTAGCCTTTAACAAGGCTTCGTGTCTCAAGCAAGCAATGGCTGCGCTGCATGCAAGATCAGGAACGACTGAACGCCTGATGGAGGCTATCTGGCAAAATGATGAATTCACGTGCGATTGTCTCGCCAAGAGAGTGTGCATTGTAGTCGCGCTGTCCAGTCGTTCCTTGCATTCAACTCAGTTCAGACGAGACAGGCTTGTCAAAAGACTAATAGCATCGTGAAACAGCTGACACCTATCAGGAATGTTGATGACATAACGGTATGTCAATAGGGTTGACTGACAATTTTCTGTCAATATCCAAACAATATTATCTAATAAAAATTATTTCTGAATTTGGAGACAACCCCTAATAAATAAAGGCGTGGATTTATGAGATATGAAGTCTGGATTTTAAGGGGAAGAGAGGTAATTGCTAAACTGAGATGGGAGTGGGGGAGAGAGAAAAGGGGGGAGAGAAGGAGGAGAGGTGGGGGGGGGGGGGGGGGAGGGAGAGGGAGAGAGAGAGAGAGCTAAAGGAGTAAAATTACTGAGAGACAGTTTTTATTATAGGCGAATATAGTACACCAAATATATACGGTTATATGCCCCACTCGTGTGCTTAATATAACTACAATGCAGACACTTGTTTGCGCTTCTTAATTAAATTAAGTTGGGCCAGTCGAACCGAATTGGTCATGCAGTTAATTACGCAATGTATTCCCGTGCCCGAACAATTTGATCCGGGTTAGGTAATTTACTTTAATTTGCTGAGTAAATGGGTGTAATCGATTACTATTTAGCGCGAGAAAGCAGGATAAGGTCAATCCCCATCCACGCTACGATGTGCGTGAATATAAAGCAGTATGACCCTAGCTAAAGCCCTCGTCACATATCACCGGATTGCGTTAACGGTCGTCCGACGGAGAGAAAGTTGGTTAAATCCGTTCGTAATACATGTATATTGCGTTTTGTGCTCGTTTCTTGTTCAACGAATGCGTCCTTGTCAAGCGATGTCGGTTGTTTTATCCTGCGGAAAGGTTTTGTGCATGTAGCAATGGAGACAACTTTCACCACGGTACCGGATAATTTCGATTTCGCAAATGTTCTAACCCTAACCCTATCCGTTAACGCTATGCGGTAATATGTGACAACACCCTTGCTAGTAAGCTAGTACGCGTTTAAAGGGACTAAGTAACATTGTCTAAATCCTCAAAATCCAATTGAAGTTCTAGCGGTTCCATCATACCTTGTTGTATTCTTATTAACACAAAAGCATGGGACAGGTTTCGGTTTTTCAAATTTCCCTTTCGTTAAAAATATATTTACGATTGAAGTGTTCAGATGTCAAATTATCCAATGGATCGTCAGAACCGTGTACAAAGTGAGTGCAATGAGTTAGTGAATGCCAGTTTGCATTTTTGCTCATTACTCGGCCATATAAAGTCCATTTAACTTGAAATTTGTACACAACACCCTGTGGACATATCAGATAACAACAATAATCAAAACCTGCACAATTACATTACAAACTAATAGTTATAACTCCACCATGCTCGAAAGGAATTAAAAATTACAAATGACTAAGTAAAAAGGCTGTTATTATTCAAAAAGAGGCGTTAACACTCAAGAGGGCGCTCTCTAAAAACTCATTAACAGAAATACAATATAGAAATACAGATCATAAAAGTAAACCTTTATTAATCAATCCTTCGTCAGATTTTGCACATTCTACAAAAACTCATCGAATATTATTGTGGGGCCCCACAATTATTTACAAATGGTTATGTTTATGGATATGCAGCCATTTCTGAAACGATTTTGATCAAATAATGTTTATTCTGTTATTAAAATTGTATGCTCTTTCGAATTTAATATTCAGTTTTCCATTATCTCACAACAAATTATTTTGTGTAGCGCCCTCTATACCAAAGCTCAACTATCACTTTAATATAAGGGCGTTTACAATTGAAAACATATCCAGGCTCCAGCAATCAATTGGAGGATCGTTCACGCATTCTTATTTCTGATAATAAATTGAGATCTCACATTCACATATTTGTTAAGGCTCGTGAGACGAAACATTCCATCTAATAATAGTGTCACTTAAATACAAACAAGTTGCCTCCCTACTTATAAGTAGATATTACTCATTATCTTCTGAGTGCCTGAATATGATAAGTTTTTAAAAATACACAATGCACAGTGGCATAGCCAGGACTCCAGGGGGCTCCATTCTGCAAGCGCGCAAGCGTGGGCCGCTTTGGGTGGGGTCCAGGGGGCGGAGCCCCAGGAAGGTTTTTGATGGTACCTATCTTTTTTTAAATAGGCTGCACTGTAATTTATCTTTTCCTTAATAGTATAATTTTGTGTGTATGTTGTATTTATAAGATGTCATATATTTTGTTTATTTCATTTACTATGTAAAGCGCATAGAGAGTCATTTTGTCTATTATGCGCTATATAAATATATATTATTATTATTATTATTATTACGGTAGCTATTCAAGGCCCCAACATCAAAACTACCGACTAAAAGGCAAGCAACAAGCAAACAAATACAATTTAAAAAACGGGCCTGATGGAGGGGGGTGGGCTCGGTCCCAGGAGCCCCCCGCTACGCCACTGACGCTACATTACTCTATGATACGCCTGATCGGATTAATGTATCTGGCATCTTATCATCCTCCTCCTTCGAAAATCCCTTCTAAAATTATATTCTTTATTAGCATTATAATTGTATGTGTTTATACGGATAAGTGCAACGCATCGCAAACTGTATGTTCCGACTGACTTCTCAAATCTTTTAATGGATCCGTCTACAGGCTCAGCCTATGTTCGACACTTTCGAGCGAACACAATTGAATATCACGAGCCATTAACCCATTTTTCATGGTGGCTGAAGATCGCGAGTGTGATAGAAAACTGAATTGAATTAAAATGTCAAATAATGCAATAGAAATAAAGGAAATAAAGCACTTAAGAAAAGAGATAAGATCATGCCTCGCGTATAGGAAGCAGTGTGATTATTCAGAACTTAATATAACACATCAACAAAATTAACGGTGTATGATATACACACACACACGCACGCGCACGCGCACACACACACACACACACACGCACACACACACACACACACACACACACACACACACACACACACACACACACACACACACACACATAGTTGATCTGTTCTTTAAAACGAATAGCATAATATCGACAAAAAGTAACACAAAACAGAGTTCAACGCTTTTGTAACAATAATCATCTTGTTATCAGGACTTTTATCATGCACAAAATTCCCAAGGCACTAAAATTTAAACATCGCTAGACTAATAATATTGAAATACATACAATGTGAAGTGGGCAATTCGGGGGGGGGGGGGCAAAACACAAAAGATGGATAATTTTAAGCAAATGATGGGGACCTGGGTTAACAGGTTCCCGTCTGTGGAGAGGGTTCTAGGGAGCCTGTAGTAAAGGGGTTAACAGTTAACAAGTTTTACCAAACTGTGTTTTGGCCATTGGTCATGTCCGCCTACCATTGCCTACAGATTGTACTTAATCAGAACAAAAATCACAATATGGCATCGCGAACATCCATATCTCCAGAGGCCCGCGAACAATGCAAACAGTAATGTCATCGAAAATGTAATGAAGCAGTGACAAACAATAGAGAAGGAAAAAAAACACTTTAGCCTTTGAAACAAGCCTCTCATGAACATTACATTATATACACCCTCCGTTTCACATCCATTACCATAAAGTTAAATAACAGTTTTGGGAAACGGTGTACACACACACACAAAGGAAATATACACTTTATCACATACCATGTGAATGAATTCGTCATAATTATGCATCTATTAATGAAAAGATTTTGACAGAAAAGCTTTAAAATGGACTATCTGAGCTATAAAATGTAAAAAACAAAAACAAATCTATCACCTATACGCTTCCATTCAACCGCACGTATATACACCGCGTTCCTAACCTCCCAGTTGTACCTCTTTATCCCAGTTGTTATCAGCTGCGCCACTGACAACCCCTCCCCTTTCAAAAAATGTGTTTGTCACCAAAGAGCTATATTGATGTTATCAGTTATGAAACGATTTCAGTGACATGTCTTGAATGAGGACAGGCGTAAGATGATATCTTTCTCCGAATTCCCAGGCACGACATTGATGATGACGACAATGTTGTATTTTCTCGTTGGCGCGGATAATGTTGATAATTCGATCTTCGTTTTCACCCCCTAAAATCCCTCCTCCAAGGCGTTCTATATCTTGTTGATCTTAAAGATCTTAAAGCGTTCGATGCAAACATTTTATATACCATGATATACGAAGCGGATTTTACGCACTTGATTATGGAGCTTTAAACTTTTACTGAAACATTAAAATGATCCAGTAAAAACCAGCCCTTAATCCTAATGAGATTTATATAATACGTAAGATAACGAATCTGCATTAGTTTCGATCATTATTGAATGAACTGCCCGAAAGTAGACACACAGCATACATGTGAAACAAGAAACTCTAATGGATAATAAACCTAGAACAAAATGATATAAAACAAAATACTGTACTCGTCTTGCAAAAGACAATTGGAAAATACGCCCATATTAGCCCTCCTAACGCTAAAATATAATCTTAAACATATCCCTATATATCATGTATATCTTACTTGTACCATAGCCATATACACCCTATACCTCATAACGCTGACAAATAAATCATCATATCCATATAATTTGTTATGTTTTACTTGAGGCTAAGTATTGATGTCTACCCAGTAATTATAATTAATGATATTGATACTACGATGTTCGCGAGGCATTGTGATATTTGTTTTTATCACGATATTCTACTACATACCTGATATTGATTAGATCTTTCGAATTCATCGGTGTGATGAGTGTTGATTGACTCAGTAGCTCCGAGCTACTGTAAATCCCATAGGTATTGTAGTATGACGACATGCCATAGCAGGTAACATTTATCAGCGAGTAATGTTAATAATCAACATGATCAAACAATTCAATTGTTTCAAGAACACGACGAACTATGCCATAGAAGAGGCGTTCTGAACTAGTTGTCAGAGCTATGTTCTTCGCACATATCCGCCAGGGTTAGAAATCTAGGCCTAGTCTCTCGGATGGTGACGATGAAGGTCGGTCCCGGATGTAAATAATATAAACTGATTTAACATGTCTGTAAAATATAATAATCAAATATGCATTTTTTGTTGTAATTATCCACGAATGTTTCCCTGTTGATAATAGTTAGTTCGTGCAGGGGTAGCCACCGGGATCTTAATAATTATGTCCTAATCACACACACGACAAGATAGTTAAAAGTAACAATACAATATACAAAACGCACTGTACTGGTTTCATTGCCCACTTTGTTCCTCCTACATGTACATGCATGTAGTCATCGATGTAGCTATTTGAAGACGGGCATTATAAGGGGCATCGACTCCCCTTCCCTGCGGGAAGCTTTACCATACCCTCAACGCACCCCTGCGCTTTACACAAAAAGGAAGAATCAATACATCTTGCCAGACCAAGTACTGCCATATTACTGCCCCCCCCCCCCCCCCCCCGACACACACCCACACCCACACACACACCCACAAACACACCCACATACAGACACACTCTCATCTATTTAACTCGTACCCCCTTTTTGTGGCTCGACCCCATATCTGCCATTGCATGTTGGCTTTATATACTGGGCATTTTATTTATGTATTATTTTCATTCACTGACTTTACATAGTATACAGCAACATTATTCCGTACTCATGATATACTGGGGGTACAGGACAGAGAGAAGCGACGTTGCGCATAATTCGGTTCTCGCTCCAGAGCCTCTGAATACCCGCCCTAAACCCTGCACCAGACAGAATTATTCGATTAGTAACTAACTTCTAATCGGCCTGAAAAACCCTTTGTTGCAAAGTCGACCGTTACCTACCTTATCCGGGTGGTGCACCTACTATACGTCTTTAAATAATTTATTTGTTATCGATCCTCCTCTCTCATTTACAGTTGATTGGCGATCGCGCTAAAATGTTCTTTCACTCATAATGATGCCTGGAGTTATGTGTGATGTCTAGTCCGGAATATATGATCGTATTTTATAACCCTATTTCGAAGCTTATTATCGGGTAGACTGAACTAGATTAGCCGGGAAAGGAATGCATGGAGAGCTGCATGGTCCCGTTGCAGAAAGAGATACAATCAGTTGTAAGTTACGATTGATTGTACGCCATCAACTTTGCGCGTTTCAACCAATCAGATTCGCGCATCTAGAACGCATGATCTGACTTACAATTAATTGCAACTTACAATCGATCGTATCTCTTTCTGCAACGGGGCCCTGATGGAGAGAATATCCGCCTATATACATGCTTTGTCCCGGGTGTCGGTATGATACGTTTTTAATAATTTGTTTTTATATGTAATAAGCTCTCAGCAGCGCTAGTATTATAATTTGTAGCCTAAAATTGTCGACTAACTTAGCGCGTGGCCGAAAACACTCGTGTACGCTCTGTCTTGGCTATTGTTAAACTCTTTCAATACTAATAAAGATCTCTGCTCAAATAATATATACGTATACTAGAATCATAGGCGTTGGAGGCAGGTGGATTGGGGGGGGGGGGGGGGCTGGGGGCTCCTCCCGGGAGTTTTGAAAAATACCATTTTCGGGCAAAAAGCACTTCGAATTCGGGCAAACCATGTTCTTTTCGGGCAAAATCATGTCATATTCGGGCAACACAACGTCACATTTGGGAAAGCTCATGTCATATTCGGGCAAACTCATTTTATATTCGGGCAAAGTCATGTCAATTTAGGGCAATATAAAGTATTTTCGGACTAGACTATCAAATACATTTAATTTTCGGGCATCAAAGAGGCGAAGGAACTTTATTTTTTGCTTGACAGGTGAAAAAGCGGGAAGGATAATTATTCGGGCAAAATACCTCAGCCCCCCCCCTGAGGAAAATGTGCCCCTACTCCCATGCCTATAGAATCGTCGACTAATAGCCCGTGGCTGGAATCACCTTCATATACATAACATGTTCCGTCCCCATCCTGGCTATTGGTATATACGCACTGGCGTACTGGTGGTGGGGGGGGGGGGGGGGAGGGGGCTTGGGTGGCGCTTGCCCCCCCCCCCCCCCCCCAAAAAAAAAAAAAAAATAATAATAATAATAATAATTTCAATCATGGCTTATATATACCAGTGATTAAAAAAAGGGGTATTTCTTTAGACCAGATAACTCAGATTTTACTTCATGTCAAGTCAAATTTCCGTCCTAATATGATGCACCAGAATGCATAATTTCAAGTAAAACATTGCAAAAACACCCTTACCGTGCACGGACGGACACCCCCTACCATCACACCTTCCCATCACACTCCCCCCTCTCGGTCGCTTCGCTCCCTCGGGAATCGGTCTTGTCTACGACTGGAATTCATGTTGTTCATATTGTTGTATCATACATAATGTGGCTTTTGATGCACTGTTTGAACTGTCATTATGTCACTTTGCGATTAATATTTGGGGGGTGCATATTTGTTTGTTTTTCTTTATGAAACAAATAAAACCTCTTTTTCCGGTCGGTAGAATCATGACGCACTTACCCACATTATAGTACATGTCGTCAAATCAGAATTTCCTTTCTAGGTATGCATCAGATTGCACAAGTTTCAAGTTCAAAAATGCAAAATCTCCCCCCCCCCCTCCAAAAGTTCTTGCTCATTACGCCACTGTATATAATTATGTCTTCAAACATTTTTTACAAAATATATTAATAAGCTCTCAAACAATACAAATACTCGTAGCCTAGCTGGATTTGTCGACTACAAGCTTGTGGTCGAAAACATCCTCGTACAGGAAATCGGTATGAAATCGGTATAACATTTATAATGTTTTTCCTAACCTTCTGCTCTAACAATTCGTACCCTATTTGACCTTTCTCGATATATATCAATATTTGATCGGCTGTCGGCGAAGAAGAATATTGCTTACATTATTTATCGCGTCCAAGGCTGTTAATCGTTTTAAAACCAAATAACAAATGCATACGTTCGAACTTCAGTGCTTCAATTATACGTATCTGAATTATATATCAAAAAGAATGCATAGCGTGATATTTAAATGTAGTTGGTAACTTTGTTAACATGTTTTATCTTTTTGTTTTTAATAGTTGGATAGGCCAGTCGTATTTTAACACGTTCCCTTCGAGATTCAGACATCCCCATACACTTTGTATACACAGCCTCAGGTTCCACAGGCAAGGAGTAAATTAATTGACTATATAAAGCCATGAAAAATAAATTGTTGGATTGGCGTAACCCGCCCGACCCTAAAGGTTTTTTCTGATTTTTTTATTTTTTATTTCCAATTGCGATATGTGTTATAATTATGTGTGTTTTTTGGGGTATTTGTGCGAATCCTGAAGAAAAAGAAAAAAACCCTACTACCTACCCTAATTTTTGGTTGCCCGTTACTCCAATCAAACAAAAAAAAGCGCGTTCAGTATTGTTGCGTGTCATAAAAATCGTTTATATTTTCATGTCTTTACTTTCGCCCCCCCCCCCCCCCCCCCCCCCCCCACACACACACAAATGCATGTTACGTAACCACTGACGTAGCAACAGACTCGGAAACAGTGGATACGTACCCCACTTTACGTAACACACATTTTATGCGCTACCGTACCGTTGTAAAACAGCCTCTAATTGTCAGTGAAAACAGACGATAATTTCCTCAAAAACATTCATATGTTGCCTTATAAGTGATTACCCAAGAGGAAAATACGAAGTGACAGGAATTATGCACTTATTCATAAGAGTATGCGAAAAGGCCAGCGTTTGGCTTCACTTTAATTTAGGTTTTTCTATATCCCTGAAACGTAATATCCGTATATCCCTCTGTTGCTCGAAAGATGGCGCTGCGTGGATGATGACTTGTTGAGACATTGAGCGTACTGTATGTCGATTCTATGTCGTAATGTGCATAACACAATATACTCTGGCCGATCATTGCCGATAGGCGGCGCTGAACAAACTAAATAACACAGACATAATGGATAGAGCAAAACCCTGTGACTGTAAAAATAAACATTTAGATTTCTAAGCTATGAGAAAGGCCTCGTCACAGGCTTTCATTTGAGGCCTTCTTCTAAAACACCGGACAATAATCGGCAAAGATATGATTATCGAAAATAATATCGCTAGTGATATTCGTTTGTCTCGCAATGTATGGTCAACAAGGAATCTAAAAGATCACGACGTTTCGTGCGCCGCTGCAACACTTCGTCAGGTGACGAATATCATTGTAAAATACAATTGAAAGATTTGTGAAAGTTTAAAAGAAAACGAACACTGTTTACCTAGTGAAAAAAACTAATATTTAGTTCATATTTTATCAACGAATACTGATGGCCTGACGAAGTGTTGCAACGGCGCACCAAACGTCGTGATCTTTTAGATTCCTCGTTGACCATATACATTGCTAGACAAACGAATATCACTTGCGATATTATTTTCGATACTATATCCGCAATGAGTAATATATTTAGTATTAAAGATATGATTGTTTCAATTTCACAAACATAGGTCTTTTACATACGTTATTTGAACTTGAAGTGATCCCTGTAAAGTGTCAGATATTGCACAAAATGACATTTGAGACTTCAATCCTATATCAATACCATTGTAAAATACAATTGAAAGATTTGTGAAAGTTTGAAAGAAAACGAACACTTTTCCGAAACAT
The DNA here is from genome assembly GCA_037951105.1 of Echinarachnius parma. Lineage (NCBI taxonomy): Eukaryota > Metazoa > Echinodermata > Echinoidea > Clypeasteroida > Echinarachniidae > Echinarachnius > Echinarachnius parma. The sequence goes on along the minus strand of JBAMJV010001567.1, from coordinate 153,163 downwards.
GAAGTACAGACAAGTGCAGAGTTACTGTATGCTATACCCATTCACTAATATAGGGTTTCTCGGCCAATTTCGTAAGCTTCTCATTCGTTTTGATAAGCGTGTCATTCAATTTCGCTTGCAATTGTGGTTCAAATTTTTTTTCATACGATTTAGCTCTTCTGTCAAGTGATTTACCACTGTTAGCATTCAATTTTAAAAAGACGCTATTTGCATTCAATTTCGCCAACGGATTTCACGGAAGGCGGTATTACGTAATCACGAATTTTCTCGCTTTAAATTGAATGACAATTTTACGAAATAGAAACACGTTTTAAATCGAATGCAAACAAAATGTTTTCGCATGATCGTTATTATGAATTCGAATGCTAAAAAACGAATTTGAACTGCAAAATACAGCTGCGGTGACAAAATCGGCGAAATTGAATGCACACAAAATGAATTCGTGTGGCCAACTAACGAAATTGACCGAGAAATCCTATATTATACAGTCATTCCTTGTTAGTCTTGTCTTCTCGCCCATCATCAATCAAACCTAACCGCTGAGTCTTCCTGTTATGATCAACATTCATTATTTCCACCATGATCACTGCATGCATCATTACCCTTCAACCCCACCTAATCAAATATGTACGTATTAATTGGTTTGGTCGATCCCTTTCACTTTTCGTTATAATGCTGTAGATACGTTTCAGAAATATCTTCATTTCAACTATAAATATTTGTTTTCTGTTCAGGAATCAAGTTCAATGGCTCGTGTTTGACATTAAAGGGATAGTTCAGTTTTGGTTTAGACGGGGCGCTTCGAGAAACAAAATTGCGAGGTATAGAATGAAAAAGTAAGTGTAAAATATGAAATTTTGTAGAACGATATTGACCGAGAAATCCTATATTATTATTGTTGCCTTTTAACATTTTGTCTAAATTTCTGACCAGTGAAAAGACAAACAATTACAATCTGTATTTAATGATTTGTGGTTTCACATTATGATTATCGTAAAATGCTACCGTGCATCAATTGATTTCGTCCTAACAAATGATGGATACAATAGGATGTGACACGGAGAAGACAATTTTCCCCCTAAATGTTTTAAACACAAATAAAACTACATCTACAAATTTAATTTGAGGGGAATTCCAGGTCAGATTTAGTTGTTTTTTTAACAGACTAAGGAGAATGAGAGGCATATAGTAAAACAAACATGTAATCAAAATCGGACAAGAAACTTAAGAGTTATGCATATTTGAACATCATGTACTAATGAGCGATCATTTCAAAATTGCCGCCAAATGCAAAATCATTAACGAGCAACTCGCCATATAGCTTTTGTTCATACAAATACACTTATTTCTCATTTTTTGGCTAGAAATACATTACTTTCTGCTTGTTTCACGAGTTCATCGAGGAGTATCGATGGGCAAACTACTTTGAAATTTGTTAGCTCATAATATTGTATTGTTACTAAGAAAACTCAATTTCTTTAAATTGTCATGTTGAGTTTTGGTAAAGAGAGTACAGTTTTGGTTAAACTGAATTTTTAAAACCAAAACCTGCACCATTACATTATAAACTAATATAGTTATAACTCCACCATGCTCGAAAGGAATAACAAATTACTTTAAAGACTATGTAAAACGCCTGTTTATCATTCAAAAAGAGCTGTTAAATATTGTACATATATTATGATTTTGTTCAATTCAATTCATTCAATTCAAATCAAAATGGCTGCAGCTCGCAAGTAACGCCACGATTGATAGTAAATGTTAATGCGAACGATACCCACAATCGGAGCAAAGTTCAATACGTCATAACTGTTTTACTGCTCTACCGTTTTTGCTAAAATTGTCGCTCATGATGATGTCTAATATTCACTTAATTTCATAGCAAACATCACATTTCTGGGGTGGAATTCCCATTAAGGGATAGTTTTGTTTTGGTTTAATTAAATTTAAGTGACTAAAACTTGTATGTTACCATTGAATACTAACAAATTATAACTCTGCCCTGTTTAAATGGTATAGAAAGCATACCGTATACACTACTCACAACAAGTTAAGTACCCCCCTAGCATTTGTTCATATATCTCAAAAAGTATTTCACCGATTTTGATCATTCTAATTTCTAAAACAAAGTGCCAAAAAAAAGTTGCACTTTCAGTTTTATTTGGCATAGTGGGTATATTTTGTACACGAGTAAGCTTTTGAACTGTGAACAATGCAGCAGTAGTACTGAATTACATAACAGATTAGTGAATTAGGCCAACTCCAATAAAGATGAAAACAGGACATGACTTCGGCCATTCGAATCCCCAACAATTTCATATTGAAAGGCCTATTGTTTTAGAAAAATGCATGCTTTTGTCACTAAAAACAATGCAGCAGTAGTAGTGGATTACATACTAGATTTGTGTGTCGGGTAATCTTCAATAAAGATGTTTACTCGTATACAAAATGTACCCACTATGCCAAATAAAACTGAAAGTGCAACCTTTTTTTTGGCACTTTGTTTTAGAAAATTCATTTTTTCATGATGAAAACGTAACGCTATGGCAACCATCTACCATTCACATTGTGCGTAAGGAAATTGCGCATCCATTACCGTTTGAATGATCAAAGTCCGTGAAATACTTTTTGAGATATATGAAAAAATGCTAGGGGATACTTATTTGTTGTGAGTAGTGTATACTGTTGTGATCTTTACAATTGTCATTTTGACAAAAAGGTAATTTTCTTAATTAGTAAGCAATTCAATATTATTAGCTTGAATATCTACCAGTTTTTTTCATGAAAAGCGGGAAAAGAAAACTGTTTTAGCAGCTCAGATAAGATTTCATGTACAAAAACTATCGTGGCGAGTTATTGGTATAAATTATGTTACAATCGGCGTCAATGTTGAAAGGATCGCCCATTTTTACATAAAGTTCAACATGTTCATATAGGCATAACTCTCTTGTTCCTTGACCGATTCTGATTGAAATGTCGCCTACCGTATTATGCCTCTCATTCTATAAAAACAAAAACTAAATGTGGCTTGGAATGAAACATTCTGAAAGAAATTGGGTAAAATGTAAATCTCCTGTTGTAACTACTTGTACGAGCATTTTACTTTTTATAAAAAATATATTACGCTGCTCTGCTTCGTATTCAATACATTAACTCAGGTAGTTATAATGTTTTGTATGTTTGATGCATTCCCAAAACATCATATATACCTAGATCTAAATATGAGGTTGCACGTATAATAGTTAATACCCATATCATAAATAGGAATAATTAGCCCTTCATTTTTTACATTAAAGATCAATTGGCCTCATATTACCTGTTTAATACAAACATTCTTCATTTATTTGATGCTGACGCACGTCTATAATCTCAATTATTTTCAAAGAATTACTGAATTATGTACGTATAAATCTCCGATTTAAGTGCCTTCTGTTTGTATGACGCAAGAGGCAAATGTAAATGACCCTCGAAGATTCTTATATTCAAGATTCAAGATTAGATTGTGTCGGTTTCTCTCGGCGTTTTCCACTTGGGATCACATTCCTTATCTAATCAATCTCATGCCAGATCTAAAGGAATAATACGACAATTTCTGCGTCGGTTATTTTGGAGCAATGATGCTATCTTCTAAATCATGTGATTATTAACGCGTACATCAAGGACGATGCAACAGACTTTAAAGGGATCTAGTAACTTTGTTGACATGTGCAAACAAAATGATGAGTGGTTGATACAATGTATATTGTTGCTATCTGATATGTCCACTGGGTGTTGTGTGAAAATTTCAAGTTAAATGGACGTTATATGGCCGAGTAATGAGCAAAAATGTAAAGTGATATTCACTAACTCACTTTCTACACGGTTTTCGCGGTCCAGTGGATAATTTAACATCTGAACACTTCAATCGTAAATATCTTTTTAAAGATCGGTTTTTAGCTTGCGTGCGTGCTTGCTTGTCCATTTGTTTGTTTCTTGATTCTCTTAATATTTCTTTCTAATGTCCGTGTTTTTCTTTCTTTGATCTGTAATCAATCTGCTGTAGATGTTTTTGTGATAAACTTGATGTTGATCGATGTATTTTGGGGAACCTAAGAACTGAAACAAAGATGAAATCTCCTAAATCATATGATTCGTAACGCGTAAGTCCAGCTGAGGGCCCCGTTGCAGAAAGAGATGCAATCGATTGTAAGTTACGATAAATTGTAAGTCAGATCTTGTGTTCTCAATGCGCGAATCTGATTGGTTGAAACGCGCAAAGTTTCTGACTTACAATCAATTGTATCTCTTTCGGCAACGGGACTAAGGACGATGAAATAGGCTATAATACACGCTAAGAAATTAGGTTATAATTAGGGTGCAAAACGCTGCTACAATAGCAATTCTGCACCCCATATTGGGGTATTGGTACCCTAAGGGTGCAGACCCCAATTTTGGGTGCAAAATTGCACCCTTAAAGGTGCTGCTATATTGTAGCAGCGTTTTGCACCCTTATAAGGGTGCACATTTGAACCTTAAAGGTAAACTTGAGTATTGGTACTTCTCGAAATGCCCCTTGACAATGAATTGTAATGGTTTTGATTCCATTTGAAAGTTCATTGAATAAAACATATGAAATGAGAATCATTCCCTTTTGAATGCTCTCATAATTGTACAATTTGATTTCAAACAACCTTAAAGGTAAACTTGAGTACATTGGTACTTCTCGAAATGCCCCTTGACAATGAATTGTAATAGTTTACTAGATCCCCTTAAAAGGTTCTAGTAACATTGTTAAAAACCACAAAACTTACTCATACCATGAACTGGTGGTGGAGGTGATATACGGAATGTTCAACTCCGAGGGTTTTAAATGCTATTGAGGGAAGATTATAAGTCCCAAGACGTAGTCGAGGGACTTATTTTCTTCACGAAATAGCATTTAAAATCCCGAGGATTGGAACATTCCATGATTTTCCCGACAACAAAGTTAACAACTGTTATATCATCTGACTATCATCTAAAACGAATTGAAATCATAATCCGTTTCGTGGACGTTGGGCTTTTCACTCACTCACTCACACACACACACACACACACACACACACATCACGCAACACAACACAACACACCACAGTACACAATACAGTCGATTTTCGTACGTAATTTGCCTCTCTCCGCACTAATATCTCAACATGTTCCGATCACTGCATTTCTATATCGGAAATATTTGTTGATTGTTTCCTTCGATTATGTTAATCAGGTAATTATCTGATCAAATTGTACTGGAAATCGCTGATTTTTGTTTGATTTTGGTGCCTTCGAGGCTGCGAGAAGAATGGTTAATAATATCGTACGGTACGCGGTATATAGCGGTATGGTACGGTACCGTACGTACCGGTATGTGTAAATTTTTTGTAACGTTGATTGAATCGCGGGTGGGTGTCGTACCTCTCTGGTGCAGTGTCATACCAAATTGACACCCCAGTCATGAACCGTGTTTAGCCAATGACAGACGCGTATTTTACTAAGTCAGATGATATATCCGTATAGCCAATAGAAGCATGGAACCGATTTCGTTTTTGTTCTCTTTCAAATTTGTTTTTCTTTAAAATTATATTTCATTCAAAACCACTATCTCGGCGCAATTGAAAAGTCAGAAAATTGAACAAATAAAGTATTTGCTAAACGTTAAATTTCAATGCCAATGTAAAGGACATACATATAGAGTATGTAATCCGAAAATATGACCACCTAATATTACTCTGCAAGAATAAATAATAAAGAGGTGTAACATACGTATACCCTCACATGAGAGCTAGCTAGCTTTAAAGTTGGTAATTGAAGGTTGCAATCATGAAAATAAGCAACAAAGTCTGTATAAAACCATAATAAAATATCTGTGAACCTCGCATCTAGTCGGGGTCCGTTAATGATACATGGTGATATGTGACTGGGCGGTAACGTAAGTGTCACAATGGGTAACGTAAGTGACATCAGTATTTTTTGGTCACCATGTTAGCATTAAAATTGGCTACTCAGCTGACCCTGTACCATGCACATATATATGACGTATACGAATGTAACTTCGAATTAGATAGTAATACATTATATTATACACACAATTATAATGCATGTTAACGTATGTTACATCACGTAAGTTACATATTTGCATTCAATCGGTTAAATTGGCAAAATTTAGTTGAACTTAGTTGTTATTTTCTTGTGATAACGATCTACTTCATTGGCCTTAAATCCAGAATAGTCATTCATATTACACTGGTTACCTATATTTTGAAATCATAGTAACGTATGTTAGACCTCTTAAATCTACCTTTTTTGCTGTCTGTTTCATGTGTTCCCAGTCAAATTTATTTTGTATCTTGATGTTCAAACATGTTTTTACCTGTGTGCAATGTTCTCATCGCTAGAAAAACAATATAATTGTACAGATATCAGCACCTAAGCATACCCAATTATTTCGTATAATAACGGTAACATATGTTTCAGTAGATTTGGCGACACATTTCCAATGGCCATTAAATTTTTTAATGAAGTGGGATCATCGAAACTTTTATTACATTTTATGGAACACTGTGCTGCTGTCATGAAACCGCAATTTTTCTGCTTCCATGTACTCTTATATTTGTACCAAACTGGAAAAACAGAATAATTTTGTCTTGGCGACATGGGGTTTTAGGTAACTCGGCCATATACTATCCCCTGCCATTTACTTATTCATTTTGAATCGCTTTAATATTATGATAACTTTTACTAGAAGGACCCTCATTATCAAATAAAAGGACAATTGTGGTGGTGTAAAGCTAAATCTCTTCACTAGGAGAGCAGGAACACTAGCGACACAATATTTCACCAACTGTGCCGAGATAGTGGTTTTGGCCCATTTACGATTGACGTATTTGGATGTTTAACTATCTGCTGAATAGTCATAACCATGGTTGTAGGAGCACATTTTTCTCAGGGGGGGGGGGGGGCTAAGGTCTTTTGCACGAATAATTATCCTCCCCATTTTTCACCTGACAAGCAAAAAAAAAAAATGATGCCCGAAAATTATGTTTTTGATGATTAAGTCCAAAAATAACATAATTTTCCCGAACATGGGACGAATTTTGCCTGAAAATGATGTTGTTTTGCTCATAAATATCTAATATAAAATATTATGAGTTTGCCCCAATGTAATATGACTTTGCCCGAATATGACATGAGTTTGCCCGAATATGACTTTATTTTGCCCGAATATATGACACCAATTTGCCCGAATCTGACATTTTTGTGCCGGAATATGACATTGATTTGCCCGACTGTAATATGGTTTTGCCCCAATCTAAGGTGCTTTCTGCCCAAATATAGCCATTTTTAAAACTCCAGGGGGTCTGCAGCCCCCCCCCCCCCCCCCCCCGCGTTATACGCCTATGGTCATAACTGTGTACAAAGTTGGTGCAATGAGTAAGTGTATATCATTTTGCAGTTGTGCTCATTGCTTGGCCATATAACATCCATTTAACGTGAAATTTTCACACAATACTCAGCGGACATTTTATCAACCATTCATAGTTTTATAAGGAAAAGGGTAAACAGATTCAGGTGTCTTGAATTGTATTGTTTATTGATGCCTGATTATTGTTTATTGAATAGCGCCCTCTGTGTTTACGGCTGCTGTTTTACTTAAAATATTGTCGCAATTAAAAATAAAGATTTTTGTATTCTACCAATTAAAGCTAAAAAGCCGCATTTGCGAAAGTTACGGAAAGCATCTCTATTGGCCAAACCAATTGATCGATATAGTAGTTTTGTCCCCAACATTTATTCCAATCGGATATATTCATGGATATTTCAGCTGTTACTGAACCGATTTTGATCAAACAAAGTTGAGTTTGTCTTTAAAATTGTGTGCTCTCTTAAATTTTGCACTTAATTTTTCATTAGCTTACAAAACAATTTTTTCTTGCAGCGCCCTCTAAACCAAAATTTAGTTATCTCTTTTTGATTGCATGTGAATATATCTTACAATAGGCTTATGCAATAAACGAGACTCGCCTTAAAGGGTAGCCTACCACAAACCAAAAATAATATTCTTATAAATGAAAGGTAACATATTTAGTAGTCCATTCAACCAACTAGTTCAGAAAAATATGTTTCCAAAACATATCATTATGTGTTGTTCTTTGCCTGGTGGTCCTCTTTTAGAAATAAGGTAATTTTGATATTGTTCTCCGGTGTGCACAAGGGTGTTACTAAGTACAGTTTAATACAGCACAAGTTCATGGAATATTATGTTAGAGGCTATTATTTAAAGTTTATTGCGAGAGCTCCAAAATCGTGAAAATAGTTTTAATAGTAGAGTTTAAACATTTAACATCGTATGCGGTTGAAACAAGATTAGTCCTTAGGGTGGACTTGGAAATCAAATACATATTGTATTGGAAATCTGAAGGCGGCGCCATTCCTCCGACTCTATTGGAATGTATCGTGAATTATAAATGAGAACTTTCGCTGATTATATAGTCGGAAATAATATATTTTAAAAATATGGAGGGATATTCCAATTCACAGAGGAGTTTCTGGAAGATAAAGATGCGCCGACTTTAGGTTACATCATAAAACACCGATGACTAATCGTATTCATTTCTGGGGATTATGCTTCCAAATATACAAACTCAGTATTTTCACAAGGGCCCCGTTGCAGAAAGAGATACAATCGATTGTAAGTTGCAATTAATCGTAAGTCAGATCACGTGTTCTAGATGCGCAAATCTGATTGGTTGAAACGCGTAAATTTTCTGACTTACGATCAATCGTAACTTACAATCGATTGTATCTTTGTCTGCAACGGGGGCCAAGGTCTGATTGTGAGAAACGACTGGGAAGATACGACTCATACACTCGAGCCATGATAGCCGTTTGACGGCCGCTCCTTAGGTAATAGCCTTCAGTTGCCAGCCGTTTCTTACATCCAGGCACACGGCCTTGCCAGATGGCCAAAGCGACATGTGCTTATACGGTGATTATCTAGATTTAATCAATAACGTTCATTAAAAATTCAGTTCTTTGATCGCAAGCACATCTGCAAGAGGAGGCGACCTTGTTTTCTATATCATTTATTTATTTATCGATGTATTTTCGTCTTCTCTTACCAGGATTTTTACTCACAGCGGTCTTATTATTCGCCAGAGCTAATCAATTTAGCATTTATAATTTCATAACGTTAAGATGCGGTCAACGAGGTATATTGTTATGTTGGTGGAGATTAAAATCATAATGAAAATGGTGGAGATGTTGATTGTAAGATTGCGCGTTAATGTGTTCGAATTATATTATTGTCATACATGCACACACACATATAACCACCAATACAAGCACACAAAATAGTTTTGGACGAATGAATAGCTTAGTCCCAAATAGCGCTAAATCCACTTTCCATTAAAAAAAAATAACGATATCAGTACATTAATAAGCTACGTAGCTATCTAGAAATCGACATTTTAGGACCAATTACACAATCAAAATCAAAATATAGAACGTTCAATTTTCATATTCCCATGGGCATGTGTATAAAATTGGACAAGGAAACCTGTATTTAGCGCCTTTTTGAAATAAGCTCGTCAAATGCTAGAATGTATTATGCGGAACAGACGCATCACCACAACCTGTGGTTATAGACTTGTAGCTCAGTATTTGGGGTGATAGAATGCATACTTATGATAGGGATGACTTTGGACCTGTAGAAAGGGAATATACAATTCAACCATTCATTTCTTTGTCTAGGACTCTCATTTAATTTGTTTCAAAGTTTCGAGCAGCAGATATTCATTGTACGTGGCCTTCTTGAGCAAAACAATGTTCTGGTACTATAGCGTCCCGTTGCAGAAAGAGATACAATCGATTGTAAGTTACAATCGATTGTAAGTTACAATTGATTGAAAGTCAGAAACTTTGCGCGTTTCAACCAATCAGATTCGCGCATTTAGAACACATGATCTGACTTACAATTAATCGTAACTTACAATCGATTGTATCTCTTTCTGCAATGGGGCCCCAAAAGATTTTCCACCTGATACATTAATGAAAAATTAGCAAAGGAAATCACGGGGCTTCCCCGAGATTCGAATCCGGGTCCTCCGGATTGCTAGATCGGTGCTTATTGAAAACTAAGAGGTTTCATGAACGAACAACCCATCACAGGAGCTGTTTAGCTCAGTCGGTAAGAGCTTCAGTCTAGCACTCCGGAGGTCTTGGTTTCGAATCCCGAGGAAGCCCATTTTCTTTGCTAATTTGTTAATTTGTAACATATTTGAAAAACATATGTTCTGTTTCGAAATTGTCTAGAGAGACATGAAAATATATACAAATATATGAACACGGTTTGATAGTGAAAACGAATTTATTTGATAAAATTCATGACATATCTTTAATAAAATAATTACATTTCTCAGGATCCTGAACCATTGCATGAACAATTTTTTTTGTCAAGCTATTTAATGTAAACAAACCTTCTATACACCAAGCCCAAGAATTAATCTTGTGCTACTTTTGTGTCGTTCAAATGAAGTTAATGCTAACTATCCTTACACACTTCACACACTTTAGTGAATCTTGCATCGTGAAGTTAAATTCCAATCTTAATTTGTGGACAATTAACGTCAATGCATAAGCATGAACATGAATATGAAACCAGATTAGGTAAAGTTGTAATTGTAAATATCTTGGGACATCAACCATATTTAAATCAATTTCTAGTTTATCATTTTACACATAAGATTTACCTCACCTCTATATAATTATATCGCCCTTAAAAATGTTCCTGAAATTCAGTTGGATATGTATTTTTGGTAACGCCATACAAATGACACAAGTGGTAATGAATAAACATATTCTAAAATAAATTAATTAAGCATATTTAAAGTACTCGAGTATTAGAAACCTTATCTCAGATACATATTTTGAAACTATTCCTAGATTTAAACAAACATATGATATAATAATATCAGATATAAGCTATATATAAACATAAAACTCACTTCCCAAATATAATCGTCAACACTTAGGCCTACTGTCTTTATCTGTATTTAACATTCACTATTATTGTAGTGAGGCAACATCCCTATAATTTGTGTTTAATTAAATTTGGAATATAATTTCTTTTAGAAAGTAACCAACCAAATACATCAATTTCTTTTGGCGATGTTAGTAATATGGTCCATACCGTACACGTTATGACAAAACAAGAAAATACATTATCATTACCAAAACTAGTCTAGTATAATCTAAGCTAATATAATAATATAATGATATCCACGATTCTAATAGCTTGTAAAACCATGTAAACGTGGCATTCGGAATATGTACGGTGTCACAAACTTAAAGTATGAACATTATACAATTTATCAACAATATATCAACGCAAATAAAGGATAGAAAAATAGAGACAGTTTACTATAACCAAACAAATGTAACGAAATAAAACATTTTTTAAAGTAGAATATACATGTTCGATAAAGGATAAACAAGGCTAATACATTTACTCGTGCATGTTTACCAAACAAAATATTTGTTTAAGTGGCATAGTTTTCTTCATTAGTTTGAATCGTTTATACTAATGTGTTTTTTTTTCTTCTTTACGAGTACTTGTAAATCGTATCGACAAATACATTTTCAAAGTTATAATATTTACATATACATGTACCAATATAAATTATGTAACTGGTATGTAACTAAATAAAGTAGAAGATTGGTTCAAAGAATTGTATGATTGGGGGAACGCAAACTATTTGGGGGGCACGCCTTATGTATTTCTTTGTTTAAAAAAAAAAAAATCGCCCTATGTTTGTTTGTTTTTCTAAATTATTCGGGGGCACAGGCCCCCCGCCCCGACCCCCGTAGCTAAACCATAGTAAATAAGTATACATGTACATTGGCTATCTCATATCTTCTTAGCCAGACACAGTGCACTGTATAGAGCTCACTTGATTTATATATGAACTTGATGGTTCCTCTATTCACAATTCATGTGTTTGTTTTAATAAACAAATGGATAAACATATAATTAACAGACACACAAATTAGACATGATCGTTAATACAACTCACGTTTTATCATTAAAAATGGCATTTATCATGATTAAGGTTGTTGGTGTCGGCTTGTGTCGAGCAGATAATAAGTTATGTTGCAAAACAAACAATGTAGGTTATACAACTATTACAAATATAATTAGATTGTCTCTTCGAACATCAGACGGATTGATATTGGACTTGCAACGCATCGTGATAAAAGGGTGATTGTTTTTTTGGGGTTAATGGCAGCATACGGCACACGGGTTAAGGGTCCAACGGAGTAGCAAAATTACTTCTATAACGCTGCTGCGAGATAGTCATCATACAATGGCCGGTCACCCTCCTCCTCCGGCGAGTCCTAATAAAGGAATAAATAAACAAAAACAAACATAAATGGGAGTCAGAAGGATATTAGCACGAAAAATAGTAATGGAAGATGATGGTTTCAAAACTGTATAACGAACGGTAGTTTTGAAATTTGTAAAATAAACCTGACATTCTACTAAAAAATAACGTCTTTTAAACAAACACTTCGCTCAATACATAAATTATCAACGTATATTTGAGAAGTTAAAATCAATAGTATCACATATTTTCTCATCATTCTGAATCCTTCTTTTTCAGCATGCTTCAATTGCAAATATCAATATACAGTAGGTTCGAGAAAAAATTGAGATATTGTGTTTCACAACAAAGATCTTCGATGATACGTCACAGGGACTAATAGAGAGATCGAAAAAAAAAGATACCTTCTATTAGTTCATCATAATTACGGCAATAATCACGAAAATAATGATTGTCGGGGGCATGTTCGAACTATTCCGTATTGATTATGCATATTATCGAGCGACACGTTACACAAACTATCAGACAGGGCCAAGGAGAAACACGATACTTAAATCACATTAACACTTTAACACTCTTTATTACACATTTAACGTTAATATTTCTAAACATTGTCTTCTTTTAGCCGCGATGCGTCTGGCACTCGGGGATTAATAAACGTATACTCGGCGGGGAATATTGCCTCGATTATGCATAGACAGACATTGAGAATTGAGACACTTTATTCTTATGATTTGGATGCTAAGATAGTTCCCTATCCTGGCATAAGTCGTTATTAATAATATATTTGTTTCTTATTATTTACAAAGCATTGATATTTTTGGAACGGATGTGGCGGCGCAGCCTTATAGATTTTTCTTCTTGTGATATTATTTATATTAAAACAGGGCGAAACGTAATAAAGTAAATAATTTCCGGAACTCAAATGACTATAAATAACAATTATAGTGAAAGCACGTACAAAAAAGGCACATTTTGTTTATTCGAAAATTTAAATTAAATTTGAAGACGGAATCTTATAAGTAAGGGTTTAATCACAATGGCTTAAACTTAACTGAGTATCATTATTCACGCTTACAATCCTGCCTTACTTACCTTGTAGTAGTATACACTTGTTACGGACATTTTATGTCATCCTTTCTTTAATAATAGTGAAACTTCTTTTAATCGTATGGGTAATAAAATAGTCAGATTCGCTAAATATTATCGACTAATAAAATTGGATATGTACCAAAGATTTTGAATTCACAGTGTCCTTCGTCCAAACATATGCTCCTCTATAGGGTTACAGTAATTGTGGAGGAGCAAGCGCAACCCTAGTGTGAAAGGGCACTTACATTCAAGTGGGTCTTTGACAGGTTTAAGATCTCATACAACCGAACGCGATTTGCAGCTCTCCTGAGTTCGCCTAGAATGTCTGAATCCTCTTGAAGCTGAAATGAGAAATGGAAAAACATAAAACGAACACATTGAAATAACTAATAACCTTCCTGATGACCAATTAATCATTTTTATATTGCAGTTACGTACTTACCATGATTTTCAATGTGGCAAAATCAGGCCAATATATTAATTTCACTCTAAAAATATAACGGCACCAAGCGAGACACATAGCTCAAATGCTAGACAATATTACATGTTGCTCAAGTTTCTAACAAACAATTTCCCCTATATTCAAAAGAAGAAAACATGACAAAAAAATTATTGAATGCCTATTATTTTGACTTGTTATAATTACAGTTGATATTTAGGTAGATTTATCTGCTAAATAATATTAATGATTCATTATTAACAATGATTAACTAGACTGTGAACGGGAAAGGTGAATTTTGATGAACCAAAGAGTTAATGGCATGCTCTATTGCCAATTATATATGGACGTGAATCTTGGGCTGGAACAGAGAATGACATCAAATGAGTTTATGTTTCTGAGATGTGCTGATACAGAAGGATTCGATATATATACAGGTGTCGAGGAAAGATAAAGAGACCAATATCTGGTTTCTCAAAAACAACATTGATACATACGTTACTATCAGAAGGAGAATTATGGAAAGAAAAGTTAGATATGTACTTGGTCATATCATTCAGAGAGATAAAGGAGTTAATAAGAAGAAAAAATGGAGCAGCAACCTCAATGGTTTATAATTGTTCATATTATTCAAAGCATTACATCGAGCATTATACGAAATCATTACAACAACATAAACATAACTCCTAAACTTTGCCTCTGGGACTTATGAAGCTGGTCAAAATAACACATGTCTTGTCATTTTAGCGTTGAATGTTGAACATTATTTCAAAGCATAAAGCGTTTAACCCTTTTGAAGGCGATATCACTTTGCATGATGCAGCACGCTTATAATATGTTGCAGATACTTTTCTGACGTGTTACCAACTATTTTATTTTTTTAAATCTTGCATAAATATTTGAGATCTAAAACAAGCATCGGATATTGACCCTTTCAAATCCGCTATCTACATCAGATGTATAGATAGCGGATTTCAAGGGGTCGATATACAATGCTTGTTTTAGATCTCAGATATTTATGCAAGATTCTATATGGTGATCTATCATCGGGCTTATATCCATCCATGCCTACTGTTCTTGATATACCTGCTCAGAATTATACTGTCGACTGGCTTATCTTTACCTTATCGCATCTATGAAGGCTGTAAATATTCAAGACTTGTGTTAATCTCTGTGATGAACAAGATTGGTGGCATATCTATTAGGGCAAAGGGGGCACCCCATCCCCCTTCCAGTGGTCCCATTTGACCCATCTCCGTCACTAGCACCCATCCTTCACTTAAATGTTTGAATATTGTTTTCAATAATATTTAATATGTATTTATTTATTTTCATTTTTTAGGGGGGCGGGGTTATTTCACATAATGGTTCTGCATATCATTGAAAATTGGCAAGTGAGCCATCGGCTGCGAGATTTTATATATAGATTTTCCCGCTCAATTTTACACTTTTTTCAATCGAATTCATTAAGGGTCATTCAAATTCACGCATTACCGCGTAATCGTTGGTATCGGTCTTCCAAATTCCGAATAAGTGCACGCGAATTCATGCATACGCACACGCTTTCGTGAATAGACACAGAAGTTCATTTATGGGCATTCGAATTCGCGAATGTGCAGCCAACAGTCAACTGCTCTTTCGCGAATTCGAATGATCATTGATGAAAAGGTATGCTCTTTGTGCAAATTCACTTGCTCCTACGTGATTTTGAATGACTATTTACGAATTCGAATGCTGCTTTGACACGGCGATCGCAAATCGCGCGAATTCGTTTGCTCCTATTATCAATTGGATTGACACAATTGCGAAATTGAGCGGGAAAACCTATATTATTTCAATTTTAGAAATGCAATTCAATTCAACCACCTGCCCCCCCCCCCCCCCCCCCCCCCCCCACACCCCCTCTCCCCGTAGAGTTTTGAAAATAACATTATTCGGGCAAAAAAATGTCCTGACAATTTCTACAAAACATATTATATTCAGGCAAAAGGCAACTCAAATTCGAGCAAAATATGTAATTTTAATGCAAAATCGTGTCATTTGTTTACAAATTCGTACTATTTTTGCGTAGCTTAAAGGGATGCCTTTAATATGTGTAACTCCACAAAAAATAATTGGAGCTTCCTCGTTTCTATTCTACCGTGTTGTTTAGCTTATGGTAATAGAAGAATAAAATAGGTTTATATTTTTTCAAATGCCCCTTTAGTATGACGATATCTATCATTCAGCTCAAAAGCGTTAATTAACGGTCATAATATAAACCTCATAAACGTCCGTTGTAAAAGCTGACGCATATTTTCGCTTTTTTAACCAGGAAAGCAGTGTTCTTTTTCAATGAAACTTTCACACATCATTCGGATATATCTAACAATGATTTTGGTACATGATTGAAGTCTCAAATGTCATTTTGGGCAATATCTGACACTTTACAGGTGCACCTTTAATCGTGAAAACTCGTTTTTCGCTTATCGGCTTAAAACAAAAAGGGTGATATTCGGACATAACACCTCAGAGCTTATCGGGTTAAAACAGGAAGGGTGATATTCGGAGAGCTTATCGGGTTAAAAACATGAAGGGTTATATTCGGACATAACAACTCAGAGCTTATCGGGTTATCGGACATAACACCTCGGAGCTTATCGGGTTAAAACATGAATGTTATATCCGGACATAACACCTCAATGCAGAGCTTATCGGGTTAAAACAGGAGGGGGGATATTCGGGCATAACACCTCAGAGCTTATCGGGTTTAAACAGGAAGGTTAGATATTCGGACATAACAACTCAGAGCTTATCGGGTTATCGGACATAGCACCTCAGAGCTTATCGGGTTAAACAGGAAGGGTGATATTCGGACATAACACCTCAGAGCTTATCGGGTTAAAAAAGGAAGAGTGATGATATTCGGACATAACACCTTCTCAGAGCTTATCGGGTTAAAACAGGAAGGGTGATATTCGGACATAACACCTCAGAGCTTATCGGGTTAAAACAGGTAGGGTGATATTCGGACATAACACCTCAGAGCTTATCGGGTTAAAACAGGTAGGGTGATATTCGGACATATCACCTCAGAGCTTATATAGGGTTAAAACAGGTAGGGTGATATTCGGACATAACAATTCAGAGCTTATCGGGTTAAAACAGGAAGGGTGATATTCGGACATAACAATTCAGAGCTTATCGGGTTAAAACAGGAAGAGTGATATTCGGACATAACACATCCGGGTTCATGGCTAATTTAGAGTTAAAGTTAAACTTAAAAGCTTTGTGAAACACCCCAAGGTATAATCAGACGATTCGAATCCACAAACAAACTCGTTGTCTAGTGCAAATGTTCACGACTTTGAACGGAAGTGTGAGATTTGAGCGCATTTTGAAATCTACTCTCAAACTTATCGATGAATTGATGAAAAACATACCTATCTAAATATTACACTGTCTAGCAACTATTGTCTCCTACAGTATACATCTTCTCGCTTTTCTTCTTTGTTTTTTTATACGGAGGTGTAAATTTTGACCACATTTTGAAATCTATATACCTATTAATGAAATACGGAAAGCATTCGCAAAAAAAAAATCTAACACTTTTTAGGCATGTCCTAGTATTCATTTTCTCTGTTTTGTACAGAGGTGTTAGTTGTGACCACTTTTGGAAATCTACTTTGAAAATATAGATGGGTTACAGAGAAAATACGATAGCTTGTGCGGCGATTTGTTTTTAAGAAATGTCCTTTTGCATACGGTCAGCAAAAATGTAAATAATAGGATTTTAGCCGTTATGATTACTAGTTTCAACAGTTACGCAAAAATTAAAACTTTAAACAAAAAATATAAAGTCTAATTGTGCATTCTTCCAAAAAAGACTGGATTCAAATTACATATCTGAGTAATGGATAATGGACTAGAAATCAAGAAGAAGAAAAAAGATGTTAAATGGCATTCAGATGATAATTTCTTCTCTTGCATTTCATTTCTATTTGAACGTGCCGTTGCTAATGGCCGACTTTAAACCGCGTTTTATGGCTAAGTTCGCTGCCCTTATAATTTGCGGGAGACTTTATATGTGATATCACATTATTCCTGTCAGTCTTGTGTTACGTCTTGTGGGTAAATAATACTTTGCGATATGTATGACCTTTGCTGGAAGTGTATTTATCTGATCCAAGTTCACTCTTTAATTACATGTACATATACATGTATGAACAAGACCTCAAGAGTAAATGGCTGCAATTCACAAAAGAAGGTTTATGATCGTAAACCATTATTTAAATTACGTTTACAACTATGAAATATACCGTTTTTTTTAGACAAGACAAATGTGGAAATCAATGTTGCTATCTTCTGATGATACGACCTTTCGTGCTTGCTAACCAGTGGCATCCAATACAATTCACCCGTGAGAATATAGACCTTTGGCGTCCCTAGCAAACGTGTAGCTTCAACACTGTTAAAGGGATAGTACAGTTCTGGGCAAATTGAATGTTAGTAACTAAAACTTGTAAGTTATCATTAAAAACTAAATATTATAATACAATGATGCTAGAATTGAATACAAAATATATAAACAAAGTTTATTCTGTCTTTATAATTGTGGTCTTTTTTCATATTTTACACTGAGTTTTTAATTCCCTCACAAATTTGTTTTCCTTGAACGGCCTTTAAACAAAATTATGTTTTCCCTATTTCTTATCTCTATGTTGCATTTATTTAACACGATTCCAATTATATAAATATAAGTAACCGATGCTAACCTTTCCATCTGTTTTTGCGTGTGTTTTGCAAACCATAATTCCCCAGTGGTCTCATTATACTTTATTGATGATTTATCATTCCTATCATGGAACGGAATATCATAAATTTACTTTGCGTACTGCGAACTGTATTTACGCTCCACATATCATGAATAATGTTTGCATATATTGACATTTACGCATAAGCTTGTATAATATAAGTCTTCGTCTGCTGACTGTATCCCTTTTTACACGATTTCTATGAGATCGCGGTAATTATGGCATGCATATTAGAGTAAATAGTTAGAGCGGAAAGGGTTAATGATGTAGGGATGATGTAAGCACTCGCTATAAAAAGGTGTAAACATAATTATCGTTAATTTAATTACACCTGTACCAGTGTGTACGTACAGCGCGACATCTTGTTCTATTCTTTTCTTTTTTTCTTTCTTTTTGCTCTCTATTATATAGGTGTGAACATCTTGCATTCTGATGATGCAGGCAGGTATGCTGAGAAGGACATTTACCCTCGTTAACCCATTCACAGCGAGAACCTGGTGTATCATTTAGTAACTCCATGATAAATGCAATATCTTGTAGACAAGGGGTTTATTTGTGAAGCAAACTGGAATCTGATCAGCAAGTATTGAGAAGTGTCACGTCTGGGCGAAACCTATATGAGTCCACATGCGATTATCCTCCGTCCCCAAGCCGTCACATAATCCGTACCCTATAGAGACGCGCCATGTCTCACCAAGACAATGTGAAGTTCAAGCCACCCTCCAATGTACCCCAGGAGACACCAAAAGAGATGACACCGACAATGTGAGGTTTGATTAAGGAGTTGTTATTATTGCGCAAATCCCGGTTCGATTACGAAACGTTTTTTTTTCTTTTACCGCGCGTCATTGTATACATCCACCTGTTGGTCGTCATTCTCACTTTCCCTCTTCTTCCGACAATATAGATAAGAAAGAGCAATCTATTCACCTCTGTCCTTGAGCATATTTCGAGAAAAGGTCCTTTTTGTTTTGCTTATTATTTTAATACTTGATCGGGCATATCATCGCAGTATTCTTGGATCAATGTTACTGCTCCAAACGATCCTCTAGTACCTTCAGGAAGATCCATAATCCATCCCCTTGTACAGCGTTATAATTAGTTGTACTGTATAATGAGGGGTGTTGAGTGAACTAAAACTGCCCATCAAATTATGATCAGATGCAATAAATATGTGATAACATTGAACATGTTGAACCGTGATGAGTTATTCGATTCTCCCACGAGCGTATTGAACGCTGTCGTGGTGAGGGCTGTGCCATGTACTCTTGTCGATTCGTGTTACCTAATTGGGGGGGGGGGGGGGGGGGGGGAGGGCGGCCATCACATTAAGAAGAATAATGGTAAATTTACCGTTTAAAGTGGTCTTTTTTCTTCGATAAATTTAATTTAAAGAAAATCTCACTCCCAAAATCAACATTGGATACGCCCCCGCCTCCCCCCCCCCCCCCCAAAAAAAAAATACAATCACAAGGCGTGTGACGTGTGACGTCATCGCAGGCGGAAATCAGGATTCGTCTATTCTCAGGAATGCAACTTCCGCTTGCTTTGACGTCATTTAGCCACGCCCCGGAAGCCTCAAATTCCAGGGGCGGGCCTTAACAAGTCACGGAAGCCATATTTACCTTATTGCCCATATATTTGTACGATTACATACGGAAATACTGTAATTTTTTACGTTTAAAGGGACTTAGTAACATTGTCCAAATCCTCAAAATAAAATTGTAATTCTAGCGGTTCCTTTATACCTTGTTGTATTCGTATTAACAATAAAATCATGGGACAGCTTTCGGTTTTTCAAATTTCCCTTTCATTACAAAGATATGTATGATTGAAGTATTTAGATAAGAAAATCTCCGGGCGAGATTTTCATCCCTGTACAAAGTGAATGCAGTGAGTTGGTGAATATCACCCAATATCACTTTGCATTTTCGCTCATTACTTGGCCATACATTGTCCATTTGACCTGAAATTTTCACACAATACCCTGAGGACATATGAGATAACAACAGTATACATTGCATCAACCATTCATCAGTTTTTGCACATCTCAACAAAGTTACTAGATCCCTTTAACTATGTTCCACGCATCTGAGAATAAATTGTCTCGGGCTTAGTACAAGATTTGTATTGTTTTAAAGATGAATAACAGTTTGGGTAAGTAGCCGAGAACATCTATATTGATCAATATTGTTGAATAAGTATTTAAATAGGGCTTGTGTGGTAAAATCCGAACCTAAACATCGTTAAAATAATACAGAAATATCGGAAGAAATCCAATACCCGCCCGTGAAATGTATAAATCCACCGCCCGTTCGCACCTGTCCGCGCCGCTAGCGCTGGGCTGGAGATATTGACAAGCTGGGGACAAGCCCGTATAGCGAACACGCACGCGGTCATTTGCACGTAGCGTATGCGCGACTCCGCGTTGGCGATATCAATCCGCAGCAGATCAATTTATAATTTTGCAAATATATCAATTATTAGGCGGTTTCTTGGCCAAATTTTTATAATCCCAAATTAGTAAAATTATATTCTTTCACATGGTTGGTAATAAGAGTGTAATATATTTTATTTTTAGGGGGTGGGGCGTTTCCCACTACTGTCATTCACCTTTAAGATTGTTCTGCTACTAGAAACATAAATTCACTTAAAGTGCATTATTATGTGCATAATGACGTTATTTTGACGCATGGTGAAAGTTTGTTTCCTAATTATGTTCCATCTGTACGATTATTTTAGTAAGTTTGCAGGCCTTATGTGTCTGATATATAATATCAATACAAAGTAAAGAAACATGCACAACATTCACGAATTACAGAAATCCCCATATTATTCGACAATTCCCCGGACACACCACGCATCCGGGTAGCTTTTTTTACAAGGATCGCGTTTGAATGTACAAAACGACTGGGCTAATAAAGACTATCCAACGAGGGTCGTATAGCTGCGTATAGCTACTTTTCTCTCTCCAGTAATTTCTCACATACAGGCGTAAGGCCTTTTGAAAATATAGGATTTCTCGGTCAATTTGTAAGTTGGCCACACGAATTAATTTTGTGTGCATTCAATTTCGCCGATTTTGTCACGGCAGCTGTATTTTGCAGTTCAAATTCGTTTTTTAGCATTCGAATTCATATAACAATCATTCGAAAACATTTTGTTTGCATTCGATTTAAAACGTGTTTCTATTTCGTAAAATTGTCATTCAATTTAAAGCGAGAAAATGTGTGATTACGTAATACTGCCTTCCGTGAAATCCGTTGGCGAAATTGAATGCAGATAGCGTGTTTTTTTTAATTGAATGCTAAAAGTGGTATATCACTTGACCGAAGAGCTAAATCGTATGAACAAAATGCAATTTTGAACCAGAATTGCAAGCCTTCAGCTCAATTTCGCGAAATTGAATGACACGCTTATCAAAACGAATGAGAAGCTTACGAAATTGGCAGAAAACCTATATTAGATTCCAAAACAATGACATACTGCGTGCTATTCAGGAAAAACTTGTTTTTCTTACAAATTATTTTGATAGACTTACAATGGCATGTACGTACGTACTTGCGAACATGAAAATAGTAAAATTATTGCTCGTATTTTCTACTCATCAAGCTGCCATTGACAAAAATATATATCCTTCCTTTGTTTGCCGATCAACCTGTCAAAAAACTTGCTTTTATTCCTAGTTACAGCACAAAAGAACCCGATATGCATAAAAACATGAAACAATAAACATCGACTACATCGATCGTACACCAACGTAAGCTAAGTATACTGCCGGGACTAGCGTGTCCTTATAATAAAAGTGTTAAACATTAAAGGATGTTCAGATTTCACTGATGTCCAAACTGTCTTGTTCATTGGTTAATATGTTGTTGAAATGCTGGCAGTATGCGTTGTGCCCTTTTTGACAAAATGTATGATCGTTTGTCAAATTTGTATTTTCATCATTCTGTATTATAATTATAATTTCTATTATACTTTCTATCTGTAAGTTGAGTTTTGGTATAGAGGGCGCTGCACGAAATAATTTGTTGGTGAGGTAATGAAAAACTGAGCGTAAAATTTGAAAGAGCATAGTATTACAATTGTAATGGCAGAATAAACTTTATTTGATCAAAATCGGTTCAGAAACGGCTGAAATATCAATAAATATATCCGATCGGAATAAATCTGGGGCCCAGATTTATTCGATGATTTTTTTTTTTATTACAAAATGCCTACACTTTTTCAAACAATTTCAAAAAAGGTTTTTAGTTTTGGTTACTAAGGCTCAGCTTTACCAAAACTGTACTACCCCTTTAATAACTTGATATATTCAATCATTCATGAATCATAACGTTAGTGTTTCACTTCTCTTGTTATATCATTTTTTATATTTCAATTTCACCCTTTCTTAAATTGTATAATTACACTAAACACCTGTGGGGTAAAAGAGTTTGTAAATCTGAGCATATTTTACATGTTGATTATCATGTTATTAATATTATATACTTTGACCGCAAAATGTTCATGGTTATATAAAATATACAAATTTCTTCTGCGGTTTGCGACCATCTATTTTGTGTGTGATATGTTTCAATTATTAAACCATTATTCTCCACTATAAACGTGACTGTACAACATTGCAGTCACAGATAAATGACGAGGCCAATCCGTTCTTACGACCACAATTAATCAGGGACACACCGCAAAGTATAACCACAATCATTTAGGAATAAAATGGTATTATTTTGTCAAGGATACGTAATAGAAGATTTGCAGCGTAGTCTATACTGAAAAGCATAAGCATTATAATTATACTAATAGTATGTTTCCATGGTGAGTGCTAACTTGCCAACTAATAATATAAACGAAAGTTCTGATATATATTATGACATATAACACGAAATGCACAATTTAGTTAGATATCTTTATCGGTTCAATATGTAAGTGTAAGGATTCAGTAAAGATATTTTAACAAAAACATACAACTTGAACAAATGAATGAATATTTTGACACCATCCCTGCCGATAGTGGCTAGAAATGTTGGCATGCACATAAAAGACATATATCTGTTCAACGTGTACGTGTAAGCATTCAGTAAAGATATTTTAACAAAAACATAAAACTTGAACGAATGAATAAATATTTTGACACCGATCCCTGCCAATAGTGGCTTGAAATGTTGCCATGCACGATCAGCCAGGTGGACGAATGGAACGTGAGCCTTGCTTGTTCGACAAATGTCGGTCGAGAGTTCATGCAGAAAAATGGGGGCTGAGCCATTTGTCATGTTGGTGTAGCCAAGTCAACCTAGACAGGGGGTGAGGGGCGGGGGCGAAGAGGGAGGAGGACGGGGGAAGGTGAAGATTCGTTTTCCGTATGCATGGCAACCAGCGCCTAATATATAAAAAGACACATGCATGATGTATCTTTTTTTTAATTGTGATATAAGGAGATGGGCAAGAATCTTCCAATATAATTTTACCAACTCTTTTGGGATGTATAATATTTCAAACATCCAATCTGTTCTTGTTTTCTGCGTTTAAGTTGTGGTTATTTATAATGTTTTTATAATAATATATCATAATCATTGCTATATGAAATTGGTATGCCAAAATATAACGTGCCACAAAGGCAAACTATTTGTCATCGAAAATGTATACAAAACGTGATGACATTACAATCGGCAAAAAAGTTTAGTAATGTCACACTATACAAACAAAAAGTTTCAATATGTTCAGCAACGTTTTACTTTTATCTCGATTATCTCCTGTTTTATTTTATACGCGTTATCATTTATTTGTTTATGTGCAGTGATTTATTGTGTGGTAATTTATTGTGAAATATACATACAAAATATGTTGGACAGCTAGTATTTGAAGATATCAAAAAGAAATTGGCAATCTTTATTGTACCGATACATTTCCACATACAGAATGTTAATGACTATCTCATTATGACAATGAAATTTTCATTGGTTGTATCATTCACAATTTCAAAGACATACATATGGTAATTCTTTTTTTGACAAGATCTGTCAATATTAGATACCTAAAATCATGAAAAGGGAAGACCATTTGATTTGAAATATCATGATGGTATTGTAATGTATGGTGATCATACATTACATAGAATCTTAGGTTATCGG
Organism: Echinarachnius parma; assembly: GCA_037951105.1. Taxonomy (NCBI): domain Eukaryota; kingdom Metazoa; phylum Echinodermata; class Echinoidea; order Clypeasteroida; family Echinarachniidae; genus Echinarachnius; species Echinarachnius parma. The sequence continues at coordinate 128,313 of JBAMJV010001567.1, read as the reverse complement.
ACATTTATTAAAATACTTATATAGTGATGCATTTGTACATACATTTCTGTCTGATTAAATTAATATCATGTACACTACACGGTGAGAGGAAGTGTTTTATTTATGTTCCATCACCCTAATCTGGCACAATGGCGAAAAGGGAGAAAGTAATCACATTTAATCAATTTCATCCTTATATATTTTGTTATATTCTGTCGATATTTTGTTTAAGGCTTAATCGATGAATCAAATTATTGTACCGGAAAACCATCTGCCTATTTTAAATGATTCGTCTTCTTTGATGGATTGGCTTTTGCTTGGAAACTGAACGTTTACAATTACGTCATTTTAACCCATCGCCTGCGGGAACGCGGAGGCCCCTGTTACCTATATATAACTAACTCAATCACGACTGCAAATTCGAAATTAGTTGGGAACGTGTTAATTTCTACCACGCATGCTGCGCTGAGAGGTAAAAATGAAATATGTATCATATTCCAACTTACAGGGAAAAGTTTCACAAAAGATACATTACCGAGCTTTTACTGATATTTTCCTACCAATTATAAATCGCAGCTTTATATAATGCGTTTGGAATTACAACAGCGTATGTTTCATACTTTTATTTTGTTAAAAGGGAAAGCTGACGAAGTGAGGTCATGTCGATATTTTAGGAGATAGGCCTAGGTTTAATTTGTATTTGTTTATATACGTTGTGTTATTTTTCAAATAAAAGCGTGATATAAATTACCAATACGCCGCATAGAACTGTATTCTTTTTCCAAAGTATGAATTTGATTTCATTCATTAAAAATAATGATGAACAATGAACTGCGATGCTTTACAAAATATCTTATTTCATTTTATGTCGAATATCCTATATCCAATGTTCGACATCCCCCCCCCCCCCCCCCCCCCCAATAGCGAGATGAAATCGACGCCTATAAACTAAACTTGCCTAAACAGATACGGTATGGGTATAGAAGAACAAGTTTCTATGTATACTATAAGCTTTTAACTTGTCCGTTTTTATACTTATATTGTATGATGAGGAACATACAGAAAAAACTTGGCGTGGTGTAACGTAATCTTCCTTCTTCAAGTATATTTGTATTGTCGTAATATACATTTTATCAGTATATTTGACAATGCTGGACTTACTTGCGAAAATAACTCCGTATAATAAAAAGAAGAAAAAAGAAAAACATTGTTTGTAACAAAAGTTATTGGTATATAAGTACTTACCTTGGGTCTGTCTTCCACTGGTAGACACTTGGGAAGCGATCTGTCGATGTTTATCGTGTTAGAATTCACCTCTCCGGTGTCCGAACGCTTCTTCCCGCCGGGCCTCCACCCGCTAAATCTGTGGTGGACCTGGCCCGAACTCCGGGGTACATGATCGCCGAGGACAACGAGTAAAATCAGGACGGCTGAAATGGAGACTAACGTATTTGCGCTGTACTTGTTCATGATGTGTGGGTCTGTATTAGTCTAGCTGTACGTGGTGGTGTTTGGAGCTGATGCGATCCCTCTGATATCTTCGTAAGCTGTGAGGACCAACTTCGCGGAGGGATGCGCTTTTATCTCTAGATTTTGTGGGCGGGGAAAACGCGCTCGTAGCGCAATTGGCGCTCGAGAAAGAGGGGGCAATCAAGGGAACTCTTCCAGCCTGTTTCACTGGCGACACAACCACAAAACATCATGACTGTCTTGCACGCAGTGACATGATATACCAATGACGTCATCAACTCGTCTTATGTGTCTCTATGGCAATGGCGGCGGAACTTTTTAACCATTTGACATAATTTGTTCTGCTGTTCGTGCATTCTTTCTTTAATTCTTTTCTGTTCTTATATTGTTGCAACTTATATCTATTTTTGTCCTTGCACAATCTGTTATTTCAAAAGTCAATGACGCGAGCTCTCGTGAGGGGTTTAAATTTAGCTTAGGTAATACAACCCGCTCATGAGAATTCGGGCCAATAGGGTCAGAATTAGCACGTTAAATTTTGTTTTAATAAATGGAATCGAACATTTAGTTCATCAAAGAGCAACGTAAGTTGAATAAAATGTTTCTACCATGGAATTACGTATGATCCCTTCAATTTTCAATGCGTTACTCATGAGAAAGTTATAATGCTTTGTATTTCGAAATATTATTTGTTAAGTATCCAAGATTATTTAGTGACTGAGCGATAATTGAGCCATTTTTTCGCCTGCGTTCAACGAAACTTCGTCATCTGTATGTGGTTGCGTCTTCATCTTACGCATGAGGGTCGTGGGTTCGATTCCTAACCGTATAGTCCAGGAGCCAGGACCAGGAACAACCAAAATTCGTGCAACATCCACCACAGATTTGGTTTGTCCCTTTGGGGTGTTTCGGAGGTGTCTCTGGAACAATTCTAGCCCTGATGTACAGTTGATTTCTGGTAGCAACACTATTATTTCTATCAATTAAGTATGCAAATGTATGCAAAACTCCCCCTTTTGTCTGTAAATCACTAAATAATGGCTCAGAATATGCTAATTTTGTGCATGAATATTTTGTATGACTTAATTAACAGGTTTTCAACATTAAAAATTGCGACAGCCAAATTTTCCTTATGTATTTCTATGTTTTTTCGACTTTTGTTTTTTATTGTTTTTTTTTCAATGGAAAAAATCATTGAACATTATCCAACAATTTGTGTCCCAACATGTAATAATTGCAGTGGTTAGAATGAAAAATAATAAAGGTTTTGTGAATTCTAGGAAAAAATCCATTTCCATAAGAATTGTACACAAATCACAAAATTGAGCCATTTTCGGAACGGTATACCCGATTGTCGCAAGGGGGGTGGGGTGGATTCCACCCCACTGTCCAGAGCATGTACTGCAGAGTATACTGCTCACCAGTGGGGTGGAATCCTCCCCACCCCCCTTGACGTTTCGTGTGATAATTCCGCAATGCGCGCAGGTATCGCCGCGCGACTACACGAGTTGTTTTTATTGAAGTCTTGCGCAACTTTTGAGACCACATTTGCGACAACTGGGTATACCGTTCCGAAGTCACACGACCTTTTGTAAGCGAATGTCGGCCCGAAAATGGCTAAATTGTGTGATTTGTGTACAAATCCAATGGAAATTGATTTTTTTCCTAGAATACACAAAACCTTTATTATTTTTCATTCTAACAACTGCAATTATTACATTTTGGGCTAGAAATTGTTGGATAATGGTCAATTATTGAAAATAACAATACAAAACATAAGTCGAAAAAACAAAGAAATACATAATAAATTCCAAAAACAAAGAAATACATAATAAATTCCCAAAACAAAGAAATACATAAGGAAAATTTGGCTGTCGCAATTTTAATGGTGCAAGTCATACAAAATAATCATGCACAAAATTAGTATATTCTGAGCCATATTTAGTGATCTACAGACAAAAGGGGGATTTTTTTTTGCATAAATTTGCATTATTAATTGATAGAAATAATAGTGTTGCTACCAGAAATCAACTGTACATCAGGGCTAGAATTGTTCCAGAGACACCCCCAGACACCCTAAAGTGACAAACTAAATCTGTGGTGGGTGTTGCACGAACTCCTTAACTAGGCCTCTTCTGAAAATTGGCTCCTGGACGTAGTACACTTGTAAAAGCACAGAACGTTACAAACAGAGTCAACTATGTTTGATAAAAATCGTTCCATAAATATATATCAAATTGGAATAAATGTTGGGGCCCAACTTTTTTATATAAATTTGGATAATATGTATACATCCTACACATTTCTGAAAAATAATTCCAACATGGTTTTAAAATTGATTTTGATGACCCATCTATTGACTCATTTCTTTAAACCAATCATCACATTCAAATTTCTTGATAAAAAACATATGTTGAAACATGTGGTGTCTGGAGGGCGCCCTCTAGTGTTAACGGCTGCTTTTTAAATGAAAATAGCCCTGTAACATAGGCGTTCATATGGTTTTCTACCATCCAAGTATTATTTGATTATAACTGTTAATGTTTAATGATAACTTACAAGTTTTAATTATCAAAATTCCGTTTGACCAGTTTCTGGTGTTTCACAAAGATCCTAGGTTGAACTTAACTCTAACTTGGAGAGCCATTAGTTTATTTGAAATATTTTTGATTAAGTTATTTTAAAAGGCATCAAATATTGATTCAAATCATTGATATTTTCTATTATGGGTATTTCATGTTCTTGATGTCAAATTTATGAAAAGTCTAAAATACTTGCTTTTTTGCTTTTTAATATATTTTATTCCAAGGCTACAAATGGCTTTCCATAATTGTTAAGTCCAACTTAGAGTTAAGTTCAACTTAGGATCTTTGTGAAACACCCTGAGGGGGTGTTTCACAAAGATCTTTTCCAATTATATAGCTGTAAAATCTTCTTTTTACATAGCTGTAATATCCCTTTAATACGTTAAAAAACAGCCAAAATATTTAATGAAGGCATTCGAATAAAAGTCGCGGACGATTTCAACGATATTTCAGACAAACATCAAATGTATTCCTTTCGAACAAATGTGTTTAAATATTCCGGTTGTGTGCAACAGCCTTCTAAACGATTAATTAAGATGCATTTAATCATTCAAACATTGTAGTATGATAATCAGTTTTCAGGCAAATGATAACAGGCAAGTTTTAGTCATACAAAGACAGAAATTAAAATAGATCATTCGAAAACTAAAAAAGGAAAAACGATCGAAAATGGAATTGAAGTTAAACGTTAAAATAAACGTAGGCCTACATGAACATGTCAGTACCAATTTTAAAAACTCTGCCTAATAGGCCTATACGCTTGAAAGGACATAAGTGTTGTGTAAACATAGTATAGTATAATGATACACACATTTCCTTTGATTGGTTGCTCGACTCATGCACGCCGATGATAATGACTATAACAATTAATGACTGATTTTTAATAATCGAGAAATACTTTATATGAAACGGACTTTGACCGTTGGTAGGCCTATATAAGTAGCCACCATTATTATTATTATTATTACCATTACCATACCTTTATTAAAGGGATCTAGTAACTTTGTTGACATGTGCAAAATGTGATGAATGGCGGATACAATGTGTATTTTTAAATCTATAATGTCAACCGAGTAATGTGTGAAAATGTCACATTAAATTGCTATTACATGGCCAAATAATGAGCGAAAATGCGAAGTGATGCTCGCGAACTCATTGCTCTGACTGTGCTCACAGTTATAACTTTCCAGTGGATAATTACTAATCTGAACACTTCAATCGTATATATCTTTTTAACAAAAGGGAATTTCGAGAAAGAAAAAAACCTGTTCCATGCTCATATTGGTGATTCAACATAATACAACAAGGTATGAAGGTATTAAAAGGTATTATAAGGAGGTTTTGTGGATCTTGACAATGTTACTAGATCCCTTTAAAACAGAATTTGTAACTCAACCCGCTCTAGATCTAGAATCAGTCACTGACGGGTGGTTCCGCAACATTTATTATCTAGTTTGGCTAAATTTTTAATCAAGGACGCGATGTAAGACTCCCGGAAGCAATTATTAATGGAAAGCATTTATCAGACGGGATCACTGTTACAGAAGTGATTTTGTTACCATCAAAACAAGAATATAATTGGGGTTTTAGAATGTTAGGGATCTTGTAAGTTTGTGTAAATCGACCAAACCCACGCACTTACATCCTGCTTATTTTCTTCTGACTAATAATAGAAAATGGAACCACTTTGTTTCAAATTCTATCTTTGATATTGAGATATGTTTGGTTTAATATGAAAACAAAATGTGGGTATATACATTGTATAAAAAACAAGGAGAAGAAATATGAGGGGAAAATCTTGGATAAAATAAAGAAATACATATTGTGCCCCATCGGTCCGACCACGCTATGCCTTCAGTGGCGAAGCGAGGGGGGTGGGGCTCCTGGGCCCGAGCGCCCCCCTCCCCCCGGCCCCTTTTTTGTTTGTTTGCTTTTTGCTTCACTGTTAGCCGTAAGTTTTGATTTGGGGCTTTGAATAGTTGAAATCGAAAAGCGTCCGTGTTTTCCTCCCCCTGGACCTTACCAGGAGCGGCTCGCGCTTTCCCGCTCGCAGGTTGGAGCCCCCCCCCCCTACCACCACCCCACCCCCCCCCCCCCCACCCCTTGAAGAATTCCTGGCAACAGCATATTATATACTGATAGCATTTCAATGGAGATGATTGTGCTACTTTTACACAATCAATGAAACAAAATCGGCATTGTTTAACAGATTGTATAGCCTTTGCAGAACTTACGTGTTGATAAAATGTATATTTCTGTAATCTGCTGATATGTCTATTAATATGTGTGATGTGCCTGACAGTCGGAATAATACTGGGATTCAAGGATTCATTTCAATATCGACATTATTTTTAATGTAATTCCACTAAAATGTATTTTCAAGTTCTATAATCTTCTCGCGCTATACACTCTTAAAAATACCTAGTCAATTGACGAATAAAAATTCGTCAAAACATGGTCTTATTTGACAAACTTTGAATTTGTCAAATAAATTTGTCATGCAAGCAGATTTCCTTGACAAATTAATTATACATATTGATTAATGCTAATTCGTCAAGTATTTATGGGAAAAGATTTGTCATTTGACGAATTTTAATTCGTCATGAAAAGTGGTCTTATTTGACGAATTTTCATTTTGATTCGTCATGCTAAGAAATCAATTTGTCATGCATGGAAATTAGTTCGTAATGTATGACAAATATTTTGTCAGGCAAGAAAATTAATTTGTCATGCAGCACTGCACGGAAACCCAGTGCATGACGAATCATTCGTATCGCTGAAGACAAATTTGTCACACAAAGTCGTCACACAAAAGTTTGACATCTGTAGTAGATCTCTGCCGTCTACGTGCCTATTTGTTGACAGAATTAAGTCTCAGTTCACAGGGCGCGCATGCGCACGTAATGATTTCTGACGAATCTTTTTAAGATAAGGAAACCCGTTTAAAATTTGTCAAAAACTTTCATTCCCAAATTCGTATTGTATGTCTAAATTCGTCCCTCAATGTGTCCTGTCTGATAAGATTCGTCGTCCTCAATCGGAATGACAATATCCATTTGTCAATTCGTGCTTGTTGGACTCGTCAGTTGAAGAAGTTTGTCAAAACATGATTTACATTCGTTACGTAAAGACGTAAATTTGTATTTCCCGATTTTTAATTCGTCAAACTACTAAAATGATTTGTCAATTGACATAAAGTGATCGTCATGAAAGCGTGACGAATTTGTACTGCCACTTTGACAAATCTTTGCCCACGCTTGACTAATACAAACTAAGAGCGTAGCTCTTAAATGGTATTTTCTCTAATATTACACAATAATCTCTCGCAACTTTCGGTTCGGCTTGCAAAAGGAGGACTCTAAATGTTATACCGAGAGCAACTTCCTAAAATAGTTGGCAAAAATCGTACCGAATCTAAGTACACGTATAATATAGCACACCATTAATTTGAAGGTTACGTGCCATGTGAAATAGTATGGATGTCTGAATATTGTACCATTATACATTGAATGCTAAGTCGGATCCGGTATGTTATTTTGTCCTTTGGAATCAGAAACAAGACAGTATTTGTCTATTTCTGTATTTCCTAATCATAATTAGGCGTGATTGAATTCAATACACATATACAGTAACCCATGTAAATCCGTGTTCGGTCTGATCTTTCGGGAGAGATAACCATGCTGCCCAAAGTATCATTATGAAGTCAATTCCAAATGCCGAAGGGATCGGGTAGACATTGTATAGATGGCGGTAACGATGAAGGAGACGTTCGTCGAAAAAGAACAAAATTAGCGAATACATGAATAAAGAATTTTTTCCCGCTAGGGGGTTATGATTTATGGTTCGGCATTCGCGCGGCTCCGCGTTTTTCGTTCTATTTCACAATCGGCCGGTCATGTTTCAGTAGATGGAAGTCGATCTGTTCCATGCAACAAAACAATTAAAGTGAAAATATTGAAACTCTACGCGGTTATTTAAGTCTCTTCAGTTAATAAATTAGTTGGGAATTTACTGCATAGTATGTCTACTTATTTTGACGCTGTTGCTTTCATAACCCATCGTATGGTAGCCATTATGTTTGCACCTATAAATATTTAACGATAAGTATTTTTCTCTCTCAAAAATAATGAAATGTATATTCCAAAATCAATGACCCATCGTAACGACTGCTGACCTATATTTCAGCCTTGGGTCAACATATTTCGTAACGTTATCAAGTGATAATGTTGTGTGACAACTATATAGTTGTGAAGTCAACTGGCGTGAAGTTGCAGAGGGAGGATTGGAGGACACAAATTGCCCCTTAAAGGAGGTTCGGATTCGTATATCAGACGCACGGCGCCATCTTGCGCGTGGTGCGTACTGCACAATGAATCCGTGCTATGCGGTGCGCGCAAACTAGCCTATTAGTTCAAAATGGCGACCCGCAGTGTAGCATCCCGACGCTTGATGATCTTTAATAGTTTGACCAAGACAAAAACCATAAAGGTAGTACAAAATATTTTAAAGGAGTGGCGTGCCCCCACCCATCATTAAGATACGCCACAATACCGTGATGTCGATGATGCTGATGATGATGATGATGATGATGATGACGACGATGATGACGATGATGATGATGATAATAAAGAAGATATTGATGATGGTCATGGCGAACTGACTGACCGGGACCCCCCCCCCCCCCCTCATACATACACACACAAACACACCCATACATACTTGGTCTGTTCTTGATACAACTATTATATTTTGCTCAAATCATTTATACGCTTTTTTTCATTAATACTTTGGAAACAGTTAGGGTAACAATATCCATTACTCTCGGTCGCTTTGCTCCATATATCGCCCCCCCCCCCTTCCCCCATTCCCCTCGATGAACAAAATGTTGTTGTTCACTATGCCACCTAATGACAGTCACGGTGGTGATGGTGATGGTGACGGCGACGACAATAGTGTTTGAACGCATTTTATGTAACAATAACAATATTGAAAAATCACACTCGAAATAACTTCCACTCGTCAAGACGGTGAGTGCAAATTGAAAAATGTGCCCTAATATAGTATGCATTTTATGTAGCTTAATACGATCGTTATATTTTGCACTTCAGTACTACTATAAGTACTTCTTATCATTATTCCGTTATTACTGAAAATAATTATTACGATTTTAATCAACAAATGGCGAAGATTGGTCGCTAAATAATGGGGGAACACTCTATATGAATGTCTTTATTTTTCTAGGATTTCCACCGTATGTTATGTATTATTTGTTCACGTTTTTATTTCCTTTGTTTTCTGAAACTATATGTGCCATGGATCATTTCACCATCCTCTTCAAGAAAATAACCATGTTACATCACAAATCAGATAATTTTAAAAATGGTCCTTGATATTTCACAAAAATCGGTATTCTAGTCCTAATCTTCTGTATAGACATGCAACTCTAAAATAATGGTTTCTTCAATGCTGCTTGCTATCATGCAATTTTATATTTTGAGCCCGCAAAAAGACGCGTGTCTTAAAAGAAACATGTTTTAAGGGATTTGGTATTATGTTGATATTATTTAAAACTAACAAAGCGTTGGTAAATGTATGTTTCTGTCATCTGATATGTCCACAGCAGAGTCAAAACAAATCATAAATATCACCATGACAAAGATAACATTTTTAGGAACCAGGGCCCGTATTAATGAAAGCCTGCTAGCTTAGTTACTTGCTAAGTCTATTTTGGATGACATGACTAGGGTTAACTTAGTGGGTATAGGCTTACCCTGCTGACCCTAGTTGGGGACTAAGAAAACTGTTGTTGCTCAATAAACTGCACATTTAAAATACACTTAGCAAGTAACTATAATCTAGCAGGGTTTCATGAATATGGATCCAGCTTCTTATCTTAAAGCAACCAGTCATGAAAGACCACTAGAGATGCAAGTGTGTTTGGTCGATGCAGACAAAGGTACTAGATCCCTTTAATACCAGAGTCACTCGGCAGATTGCAACTTCGACCGGTATAATTTTTCTTTCTTTTTTGATAGATGACATGAACAGTCAATAGTACAGGCCACGAATGAATTTAGTTAAATTGAATTGAATTGATTTGAATTATCAAATTGAATTGAATTGATTGAATTAAATTTCAATAAAAATGAAAATGAAAATGCCATTACAATTTGTTAAGCCAGTTTAAGTTTAGAAACCTCGTGTTACAATCTCTTTTTTCAATATGGAATGCATTAAAAAACAAAAATCTAAATGGATTAGAGAAAATAAAAAGAAAGATAAAACGTAGAAATGTATCATAGTACTCAAAGATCGTCTTCTTTATGGTGAATTTAATTGTGCATAAACCGTAACAACAGACCATAGAATTGGAACACATTCTAAAGTACAAATGAAAAATACATATTAGTGTCAAGAGCATGGTATTAGTTTGTGCGTTTGCCTTCGTGACGAATGCGAGCGCATTTTCTAAAAACATTTGTAAAGGAAATGTGTATTCGCTTCATTGCATTTCATCTTTAAATGCAATGCAACCATCAGCATATCAAGCGTCGTCGTGTGTATGAGCGAGGATCAACTCGAAGTCGACAACCATGACGAACCGGCATGCGACAGCCGTCGTCTATGACTCGGATGACCATTAGCATGGTTCTATGCGATGGATGACTTCATGTCTTCCATTCGAGAATACTCGATCGTAGGCTTCTACAACCATCCGGCTCCCAAGAATACCATCCAGTCTTAGGCGTAGGAGGCGGGGCTGAGTGGCGCTTATAACTCTCCTTACAGGATGACAGGCCCGTAGCCAAGATTTTTCAACGGGGGTGCGTAATTTACAAAAGTGTCTCGAGACCAATCATGCCGAGACCGATATCGAGACCACTGGCTAAGTTGTGTAGGCGGGGGGGGGGGGGGGGGGGCGATCAAGACCAATGTAAGCAATGGCCGAGACTGATGAAAAGTAGACCTTTCTGAATGTGGAGGGGGGAGGGGTTGCTTACGCATCCCCCCCCCCCCCATGGTTAAGAGCCTGCCTTTCTTAAGCTTGAAATTTACTTCTCGTGACGTTGTGTATTTTAGAATTTTAAATTGAATGTGGAATACGCACTTGATTTCAAATTAAATGTTACTTTATATATAAATGATTTTTTGTTCACAAACAGTCCAATGTCCCCTAAAACAGCTTAAAATATATCGTGAGATCAAACCAAAAAAAGAATCAAACAGACACGGAGGAAGGCTTCTATTCGGTCTTCTCGCCATGGTCTAGTAGATTAATAATTTTGGTCAAGTACCATTTACCAGTTAACTGCATTCGATGTTTGAAGTAGCTGCATGTCGGAGTTCGGCGAACCAATCGCATTTAAGTAAACGAAGTGGTGGAATTTAATACACACCCCGCCTCTTGAATTTGGGTTAGGCTATGCCGCCTACGTGAGAATTAAAGCGAAAATCCTTCTCGATGAAATTGTATGAACATGTTCGTTGGTTTGTTTTGTTTCATGCGGTTAGTCGATTTAAAAAAAAACCCTAATAAAACTTTCTTTTTTGTAATACGTATTATCATGATTCTTCTTCACACTGGCGTTTTCATACGTGTACACGTGTAACCTGTTGCCACGAAACCATTATGAAAAGTCGCCTGATGTGAGGCTTGGAAAACTGAGAAAATATTTGACTTATGATATAAATTGATCTAGTAACTTTGTCCAAATCGACCTCAATACATCAATACAGTGAATATAAATTATGTCGTTATTGGATTTCTGAACCATTTTGTATAAAGCCCTCCGCACACAGAGCCGACTCGACCCGATCCGACTGCTTTTCAGTCAGGCTAGAGTCGGTTTCGCTGAGTCGTAGCCGATTCAACATGTTGAATCGGCGTCGAATGATCTGCGAATGGCTCTTGACCAGCAAAATAGGAGCCCCGAGGCAACGTATACTGAGCTGAACCGACTGAAAACTAGTCGTACCGGGTCGAGTCGGCTCTGTGTGCGGAGTGCTTAAGTTTGTTGTTACCGATTAAGGATATAGCAAGTTATGTATATCACTGGAAAGCTGACATTCTGGAGATTTCACAAAGACCAAAATCAGAACATTAAACAATATTTCCGACTATATAGGGTTTCGTGGTGACAGGTCACACACAAAAGGGAAACAAAATGCAAACAGTTTCACCCTCTTTTTGGCAATGTACTCATGATCATAGCAATACAATGTTGACTTGGGCCACGTTGCAGAAAGAGATACAATCGATTGTAAGTTATAATCAATTGTAAGTCAGATAATGTGTTCTAAATGCGCAAATCTGATTGGTTGAAATGCGCAAATGTTCTGACTTACAATCAATTGTAACTTACAATCGATTGTATCTCTTTCTGCAACGGGGCTCTGGTTAATACGAGTCATTGATTGGCTCAGTCATGCTGGGTTTCTGACCCGTTTTGTATAAGGTTATTGTTACCGAAGTCTGGCAAGTTATACAGGGTGGCCCCCAAAAAAACGGAACGGGGCACTTCCCAAAATATAGTAACACAATTATTATGTCCATCGGATAGGGTGTCCTTTCCAATGAAAAACGATACCAAGAACAGTCAATTATGTCATGTAGTTTTTGTTTTAGGGCGCTGTGAGTGACACCATGTCAGGTTCCCTTTTTTGTCAATTTGTACCAAGTCAGTGCTTGATAAATCGCACTTACTGCCCGTCATAGCATTGAAGAACAAGCAATACGCAAGTATCCTAACAATGGTTGAATGGGTGCTATTGAAATGCATTATATGCATGTAGTCCGTGCAAACCTAATAATGGCGGCCTCCAGTGTTCGCGTAAATAGTGGTAAAGCCTATAGAGTTTTCACATTTTTCTTCCAAAGCAGAAATCTGAGTCGGAGTAATGTTACATATAATAAACAGGAATATTACGATGTATAAAGTAGTATTAACTCTTTTCTTGAGTTGCATTGCCCTTTAAAGAGGTAGTACAGTTTTGATAAGGCTGAACTTTAGTAACCAAACCTGGACAGTAACATTATAAACTAATAGTTATAACTCCATGCACCATGCTCGAAAGGTATACAAAATTACAAACGACTAAATAAAAAGCATGTTATCATTCAAAAAGAGCCATTAAGACACAAGAGGGCGCTTTCTAAAAAGGCGTTGGTTTCAACCATTTTTTATACAAAATTATGCATGTGATGTTTTATTGAAATTATGATTAAATAGAGAGATCATCAACAATTATTTAAAAAACGCTTTTGAAAAATTTTGAAAAAGTGTAAGCATTTTTTTATTTTTTGAAAAAATCGTCTAATTATTTGGGCCCCAAATAATTATAAGATCAGATATATTTATTGATATTTCAGCCGTTTCTGGACCGATTTTGACCAAATAAAGTTTATTCTGCCATTACAATTGCATGTTCTCTCAAATTCGATACTCAAATTCGTTTTTCATTACCTCACAACAAAATTGTGATGTGCAGCGCCCTCTCTACCAAAACTAAACTACCCCTTTAATAATCTAAACATTTCTAACCAGCTAAATCAGAAAAGCTGACGAGGGCTCTGCCCCCTGGGCCATGGCAGGGACTAAATAGCGGGCCCCTACTCCCCACCCTTCTCTAAGGGTTTTGCCAAAGTGCTCACCAAGTGTACTACGTGCACAAAATACCCGTTAACTTTAATTATAGGTGTCATTCTGTTTGTTGTCCCCTACCCCCCCCCCCCCCTCCCCCCCGTGTGCTATACTGGGTTGATCGCTTCGATCCCTCGCCGATGATGGTCGAAGTTACGTAACTATCACCCCCCCCCCCCCCCCCCCCCTATGGCGAGAAGAAATCGACGCCTATGATATGATATACGACCATGCACTTAATTCAGCTCCGCCGACTGAAATTAATATTTAAGGAATTGCTCCCATTATTATTTGTGATTTACTGAAAGGGGGCCAAACTGGGGGCAGCCCCACCCCCCCCCCCCCGCCCTCCCCCCTTGGAGCACGCAACTAGAGCACATTGATACTATTACAAAACTTAAACTTTTCATAAATGCAACATTATTGCATTCCGAACACCCAGACTCCTTGAATGTTTATTAATAGGCTCTTGAATCAGTCTGACAATGTCTGAGGTTTTTATTTTGCCTCCGTCATAAGTTATCTAAAAACAATACAAAAACAAAATGATTATCAAAAACCTCACGGGTCTAACAAACAAAGTAAATACATACTGTTTTCTTCAAGAATGATATGTGTTTCTCTCAAACCTCTTCATTTCGCATTTGTATTGTCTATATATAAGTTTTGACTATGTTACATTTTGCATAGTTTTGTGTTTTCTCCCGCCGTATAGGCAGGTGAACTGTATTATTTATGTAATCAACATGATTAAGAAATAAAAGGTTATGATACTGATAACTTACTTCACAACATACTTCGGCTTTTTGAAATTGAGGCTATGAAAAATGATCGAAACAACACGTTTCTTCGTTCTTACTTCACAACATACTTCGGCTTTTTGACATTGAGGATTTGAAAAATTATCGAAACGACACGTTTCTTTGTTTTTACATAATATAGCAGGTTTGCATCCCCTTAGGCTTATGACTGCTGCCCATTGATATTCGTGTTCCAAAACACAACAATAATTAAATCAGTGGCGCAGCGCCAAGAGGGGTGGGGGCATCGGGGGCACGTGCCCCTCCCCCCCCCCCCCCCCAAATCATTTTACAAAACAATATTTTTTTAAAATACATAAAGGTCCAACATGTAATATTTAAAAATAATAATAATAATAAATGAAGAGCTTACTTCCAAAAGGCGCAAAAACCAACTTGTTATACACCTTTTGAGAAAAACTGGTTTCTTTGTCCAACTCTGTACACATGCCAATGGGAATATGAAAATGAAACGCTAGCTAATTTTGATTTTGATTGTGTAATTTGCAGTACGGTACTGGAAAATTTGTCCTAAAATTTGGATTTCTAGATAGCTACGTAGCTATTTAATATAGCCTACATCAATTTGAATATGGAAACTGGATTTAGCGCCTTTTGGAACTAAGCTTTTCAAATACATAAGATGTGCCCCCCCCCCCCCCCCCGCCCCAATAATGTATGAGAAATGCCATTTAGGAGGGTAACGAGTTCGAGAACTTCCCTAAATAACCACGGCCCGATAGATTGATGCTTACGATCGTATAGGCCTATATTTTGTATTGTTTTGTCAAATTACGGGGGCACGACACGTCCTCTGTGCCCCCTCTCCCGTAGCTGATATATGCCACTGTATAATACCGAATTCACACATGGAAGGAAACAGAAGTGAAGCAAAGAAAAGATCGATCATATTTTCAATCAAGCATTGATCAGAATTGAATTGAAAATATTGTATTTATTGTCCAAAAGCAACATGCTGATACATCTGAAACTGTTGGACGTACATACAATACAACACTATACTATTTAAATGTGTTATCAAATGGGTAGTATAATCCCTGCATTCGGATTGGTCAATTAGCGTGTAAGAATTTTTTACTGATGCATACTAATGCATTTTACTAATGCATTTTACTGATGCATGTCAGCATGGCTAACTTTACTAAATTAGTTTGATTTTTTCATTTCTTTGCGCCCATTTTATAAAACAAATGCTGGACAGGCATATTTCGTGGATCCGTAAGAATTGTCTGCACTCTTTTAACTTTGGAAATAGTCTAAAACCATTCCAAAGTTAAACTCGTGCATCCGATTCTTACCGATCCACTCAAGCCTGTGCATTATTTTTATAATAAAAGATAGAATGTAACAATACTTGAAGATAATACAAATACAACACGAAGCAGGGCATAAACATACAAAAACATATCTTACAAAACTAGCAAATATGTCATAAAAGAAATTGATAGAATGCAACACTACAGACTGTCCCAGAAAAAAACGAAACCGGGTTTCAACGCAGAAATTTTATGTTATAATGAATAATTTCCTTGATGATATAAATTTATATATGTCTGAAAAGCTCTGTGTCTCTTCTTTCATTTGATATACAACTTATGGCACATAATTCACGCATGACTGAATTAGAACGATGGAAAGTGGTGTTACCAAGATTCTATTTGCACGCAGATATTGCAAGTTTGGGTGAGGTTTTGGGGTGAGTTTTAAGGGTAGTAAACGTACTTATTTTGAAAAAGGACAAATACCGGATAAAAATTCATAATCTTATCTTGTATATGACACCTCATGATTAAAAAATAAATGAGTAATGCCAGAGAACGAGTACAATGAAAACATGCTTGATTTCAGCCCAAATGAGTAACTTTCCTGATCTAGCCTGTTTCCCATGTTTTCCCTGATCCCCACGTTTGTGTAAATTCACTCATGCATCAAAGTCCATTGTCAGCTGCTAATTCAGGAAAGCTGAGCGACTTCTTACTCAACTTTCACTCATTTGGGCAGAAATCAGTCATGTTTTCATTGTACTCGTTCTCTGGCATAAATCATTTAATTTTTTAGCATGAGGTGTCATGTAAAAGATAAAAATATGAACTTTTATGTGGTGTTTGTCCTTTTTAAAAACAAGTCCGTTTACAACCCTTAAAACTCACCCAAATTTAAAATATATGCGTGCAAATGGAATATTGGTAACACCACTTTCCATTGTTCTTATTCAGTCATGCTTGAATTATGTGCCATAAGTTGTACATCAAATGAAAGAAGAGACGCAGAGCTTTCGAGACATATATATATCATCAAGGAAATTATTCATTATGACAGAAAATTTCTGCCATGAAACCCGGTTTCGTTTTTATCTGGGACAGTCTGTATAGTGATTATCAGCCTCAATCCCGCAATGAAAACTATACCGAGATAAGATGAATTAATCATCTGTATACTGGCTGGCGTAAATGTGTATTATGTTTCATTAAAAATATGTTTCCAGAGAGGTTTTACAAAGCAACATTAAAGGGATTTAGTAACATTGTCCAAATCCTCAAAATCCGATTAGAATTCTAGCGGTTTCCTCATACCTTGTTGTATTTGTATTAACAATAAAAGCATGGGACAGGTTTCAGTTTTTCAAATTTCCCTTTCGTTAAAAAGATAGTTACGATTGAAGTTTTCAGATGCTAAATTATCCACTGGATCGTCAAAACCGTGTACGAAAAAATGTGCAATGAGTAAGTGGATATCACTTTGCATTTTTGCTCATTTCTCGGCTATATAACATCCATTTAACTTGAAATTTTCCCAAAACACCCACAGTGGACATATCAGATAACAACAATACACATTGTATCAACCACTCATCGCTTTTTTGCACATGTCAACAAATTTACTAGATACTAAAATAAATATCGGTGTTGCCGTTTTCGAGATTGCAAAAAACGATAATACTCCATTTGCTGTTTTTACTTGTTTCTTGTATAATCGGTTAATTGAGTCGTTGTGTCATGCCATAACAATTTAATTTAATTTAATTTATGTCCAATAATAGTTTTTACTTGAGCAGGAAATATATAGTACTAATCCAATGGATACGATAAATCATTTTATACTATCATCAATTCTCAATATAATCAACGCGCTCTATTGTATTTCTGTGGAATAAATCACAGAAATGCAATATCTGGAATAGCGCCATCATAAGGCCAAACATAACTGAGATCTTATTTACAGATCATGACCATCGATGACTATGAGTATGACGTGTATAGATTTACGCCTACCTTTTCAAAATCGCAGCTACAGCTAGAATAGAGAGGAGAGGTAAATTAAGTCGAGACCTACTAGGACTAGAATAAGAGGCAAGTACCTTATTGTTTTTGTCTGATGTCTGAATATAATTCTGAAATCTTCTATAAGTTTGTGACGTGAAACCATCTGTGTATGTTCATACAAACATTATCAGGCATACTGTTGTGTGTAGCGGGCTGTACGTCAACAATGCATAGGTGGCAGGTATCGAAGACTTGCCAACACATGAATTATCTATATCAACTGTGCTACAAGAAATTGTGTGTATGGCGTTTAAATGGTATGACAATATATGAATATGATTTATATATGGAATAGTTCAGGGGAACGCTAGGAAGACACATTTTATTTCATTTTTTGACATTATCATTGACATTGATTAAACATGTCATTCCTAGCGTTCAATCTGGAGCAATACAATTACATTACAATTCAGAAGTTTGAGGCTGTTTGTAGTTTGTACTTTCCTGTCTGGAACAGAGTCAATTACGGTAACTCACATCTACAAAGTAAATGGTCCATGGTATGGACCATTTACACGCAATATATGCAAATACACGGGAGATTAGCATACTGCCCATTCGTACACTGTACCGATCATCAGTTGAACGCTATGTGTTGGGACGCATCGGTAAGGAAAACGGACGGGAATTTATCATTTTTTTCTACATTTTGAGGTCTTCAAAACAACAGAGTCGGTAATTATTATCAAAGTATATTAATTGTGGATCACATAAACAAAAGTTTTTTTGCATTTGCTGGTAAATTGAGGGAGAAATCGGCGGACAAAAATTGTTTTCGTTTTGGATAATGCAGCAGGCGGAAGAGGTTGGTCTCCACACAATGCTATTGTAATGTACCTAGGTATGCGGTAACTCACCTAAATTTTTAAGAGTAGGTGAGTGTATACTAGTAGTTCCTTGATATGTTTATCAGTCAGATCCTCCTGTCCTATGGGAGATTTCTTGGGATAAAGCTTTAACAAAGTACACATTTCCGATGATAATTTGGCCAGGTCTGTACTGCGCATCTTCCAATCCATTGCATGTTTACAAAAATGTCTGAATGATAAATTAAAATGTTAAATGTCTCTACAAACGTTCTTCTGAACTACACACACGGGCAGCTTCGTACATCAAAATAAAAGTCATTCCGACAAATAATCATTCATTGTAACCCCAAGAAAAGGAGGTTACAAGCCCTAATCTTCACATGAGACAATCATCTCCCAACCTGTGAATTTTGCAAACGGTGGACATAATCTGTAAAGTTGCTCTTGAGATCAACTCCTAGGAGCAAATGTCACCATTTCCTTATAATGGTAACGAACAACTTTAGAAAAAGGTTCAACACTGTTTCAAAGTTTAGACTTAGAACATTTGCATTGTAATTCTTTCCTCTCGATTCCAGAATTTACAAGGACTTGAATCTCAAAATCAGTCACCAATCCAATCCTGCTTGTCACGGGAGGAACAACTTAAAAAGAAGCCTCAACATCCCAATGTATCCGTCCCCCTCTGAGAAGGCAGCAGGCAGTTGTAGAGGCATCTATGTATATGGGTAGTAAAATGTAGACTAAAAACATTTGCCTCATAATTCATTCTTTCTTCTTGTTTCCAGATTTTACAAGTCAGTCACCCACCAACCCGGGAGGAACAACTTTAGAAGAAACCTCAACATCACACCACATATCCATCGCCCACTGAGAAGGCAGCAGGCATCTCTAGAGGCAGATAAATTGATATGGGTAGTTATAATGTAGACTAAAAACATTTGGCTCATAGTTCATTTTTCCCCCTTGTTTCCAGATTTTACAAGTCAGTCACCAACCCGGGAGGAACAACTTTAGAAGAAGCCTCAACATCACACCACGTATCCATCGCCCACTGAGAAGGCAGCAGGCATCTCTAGTCTCGAGGCAGATATATACAGCCCACTCAAGTGGATCCGGTTTTTCTCTTATCTGCACAACTGATCATCACCCGCCGAACATTCCTTCAGCAGAAGGCAGATACTGTCAAGTGTCGAGTGACTGAAGGTGTCAGGGTTTTTCTCTTATGTACCCAGACGTTTAAGGACAGGACTTCACCATGAAGCTATACTCCATAAGCGTCCACTACAAAGGCATCTCAAAAGTAACCCTCCTCAAAGCTGTGCATGATGTATCATCTTTTGGATACTTCCAGCGGTCAAGGTAATCTGTAATGTTGTTGCTTTCCAGTCATAATCTTCTCATTTCATCACAATTGTTTGCTCAGCCACAGATTTCACTAGTTGTTTCCTCTCATTCATCAATTGCATTACAAGCAAGTAGTTTTAAGCCGTGAATTCACATTTGAGATTTTAGCAGTGCAGAGAAAGAAGATCACCTTATTATTTTTATCTAAAGGTGAATAATCAAAGATTTTGGATGAATAAGTCTAGCACAGTTTTATTTCAACCATCAGAGAAAACCTGTCGCAATATTTTTTTCAATTCTGTTGCAGTATTTAGTGATTTTAATGATTGTATCATTCGTACCAAATGGAGACAATATAATTTTGTTGAAGAAATAATGTTGTCAATGTTCATTATTTATTTATAACCATTTTGTTTTGAATCACTGTAGTTCGAGGATTCTGAAAATTAATAACTCTGCAGCTAAGATGATCATGAAATGTGAAAATGATGTCAAATATAATTGTGAAAATAATGTTTTTCTTTCATGTATGTTCTCTTGAAACAGTGTGCAAGAGTTCATGGTGTTTACAAGCAAGATTGTGGTGGAAAGAACACAACCCAAGCTGAGAGCATCTGTCAAAGAACAAGGTATAGACAATGCTAGAAATAAACTTCTTTGCCTTATGGTACAGGGAATAATTTTCCTGGTATCGCATCGCAATTTGCTATGCATTTTTGCATGACTGCTATACAAAATATCTTTTGTGTAGCAGTTTTCTTCCATAGAAGTGGACAGAATTCCATTTGAAATATTTATCCATCGGCTGAAATTGCTAATCAAATTTGAGGAGGAAAATTATTCCCAGTGGTACAGTCGGGCAAATTAAAAGAAAATTTTTCTAATTCTATTGGCCCTAAACAAAGAAAATCATGACAAATTATGTTACATTTAGTTGCTAATTTAGAGCATTGGTATAAATAGAGTCTGGATATTTTGCACTTTTTGTATAAGTTTCTCTATTTTCATTTTCCGGTAAAGGAATGTTACTAATTGATAGGCTGATATGATACACAAGTTATGAGAATGATGATATTATAAGGGATGGCCTAGAAAAAAAGGAAGAGATAGCCTACTTCCTATAACATGGGGACAAAACAGGAATTCACTGGATGGGGAATCTTTCACCGAGAATAACCATACAATTTTGTTGACATTGCCGGGACAATATTAAAACCTGACAATGCATCCGCAATTTCAGTCCAAAATTAAATTACTAATTAGCAAATCCCAAATCTCAGTATCATTTTTCTCAGTGAAAGATTCCGCATCCAGTGAAATAAATGATTATGTTATGATCTTGGGTGGCCAACCCCTATAGCATTGAAATGAAACTACATGTAGGTAACATTTTTAAGGCTATTCCACATCAATTTCCTATTCAATTAAAGTTGAAATAAGAGGATAAAATTCATAATTAAATTATATGGTCTTTAAAATACTACATTGGAATTGCTTTCAATTTACAAATTCATTCTACCCCTTTAACAGTTGAAATGTAACCCCATTGAACAGAGACCACAGCACAACATTTCCAATATAAGTATTTTATAATTTGATATGAAACTTACATGAATTAGTATTATTAATTATATTATTATCATAATTATAATTCAATTCTTGTTTTCTCCAGAATACACCTTCCATGTGACAGTCAAGGACAATTCTCTTGCTGGAGTCATCATATCCGATGCAGAATACCCACCACGTGTAGCGTTTACACTCCTAAATAAGGTAGGGTCAAGAGCATTGATCCGTGAAGGAATTCTTTCATTCAGATTGTGAGGCCAATTGTCTCGGCCCCTCTCCCCTCCACCCAACCCCCCCCCCCCCCCCCCCCCAAGTAGTGTAGTGTTTACCTTCCTTAATAAGGTACAGTCAGGAGTGTTAATTAGTGAAGGAATCCTTTTGTTCAGATGGGATGATTTGTAAAGCGCATTGGTTAGCAATTGGTTATGCGCTATAAAATATTAGTTATTATATCCCTCATAAGAATGTTCTAGCCATGTGATTGGTCAAGAGTATGTCATGTGATCAAAAAAAGATTCACTTTGTATTTTTTATGACATCATTTTACTATTTGCCCTAGCAAAAATAGTATTTTTTACTATTTTCCCCAGGGCAAAATAGTAAAAGAGATATCGATACTATCGATCCATCGATTCGCGCATTTAAAGCTCGCGCAAAAAAATTGTGGGATAAAAAGCTAAATGCCATAGGATAACCTCAGAGCCCATAGTTTTAACTAGAGTGAGCTCAAGGCATGGATATTTGTATAATATTATTATTATTATTATCTGTTATCTTTGTCTTGTTTCATAGGTTCTAGATGAATTTTGTAGTGCTGTATCACCGCCATCGTGGCCAGGCTTAGCAGAGAATGCTGCAGGTTATGATGGACTCCAGCCATACCTAGAGAAATACCAGGTAAGTCCCACTTAACTGCAAACACGTAGAAGGCACGGGGTTATTCAGATTGTGAAGCTACCCGGCTTTATGTTTCATGAACATGCTGACCACACAGGCCGCCATCTTGAGTAGTGGTGCATGGTGGTAGAAGAGATGAACATACATTTCAGGGAAATATAAATATCTCAAGGACCCCATATAGACCGGCAGCCCAGAGGTCTTTTGTGCATCGAAAAGCGTACTGATTGTTGAACATATGAATATTTAGAGGAGAATGTAACAAATCCAAAAATATGAGTCTCCCGGGGTGTACCCGTGGATAAAGGGGTCCTTTGCGCCTCCAAAGTTTGACCCCTGGGGATTGTCCGATGCTAATATTTGTTTGCGAATGTACCGTGTTAAACATCGCTCACGGCGGGGAGAGCGAAACAGATAATAAAAGGATCACTGAAGCGTATCTGGCAATTTTACGTTGCCTGTTTTGAAAGACGAAATACACGTTGATGCATTGGGGATTATATCCAAAACCTCTTACAACTTAACAAATATGTCTAACAGATTACAGAATACATATTGATAGCACGTTTGAATATGCAAAGGCTATATAAATACATTTGAATGAACCCCATCACCAAAACAAGATCAAACAGGGCTTCCACTTACAAATTAATTTTAAGACATTACATAAACACCCGTCTCGAAAATAGCCGAATGCAGAGGAACCAATATGAGCGCATGGCATAGCGACAGGGCACACACAAACACACACACACATTCACCTATGGTCATGCGTCACGAGTTCGCCTCACTTTGCGTTACAAGCTGATTTGAGATCCTGCGAGAGAATGTCTATTGTCCTCTACATGCAGCTATTGGCGCCAATACACACATAAAACTGACCTTTACGTCTGGTTTTGTGCAGCGATCGTGTCGTATGGGTTCATTTACGTACGGAAATACAATTTCTGAAAGTTGAAGGTCATTTTTTTAAAAACAACTTTGACGAGTCGATCTTCAACATTCAGAGGCAACTGTAGGGTAATTTGTATCCAATATGTATTCTGTAATCTGTAAGACATATGTGTTAAGTTGCAAGAGGTTTTGGATATAATCCCCAATGCATCAACGTGTATTTCGTCTTTCAAAACAGGCAACGTAAAATTGCCAGATACGCATCAGTGATCCTTTTGTTATCTGTTTCGCTCTCCCCGCAGTCAGCGATGTTGAACACGGTACATTCCCAAACAAATAGAAGCATCGGACAATCCCCAGGCGTCAAACTTTGGAGGCGCAAAGGACCCCTTTATCCACGGGTACACCCCGGTAGACCAATATTTTTGATTTGTTACATTCTCCTCTAAATATTCATATGTTCAACAATCAGTACTTACGCTTTTCGATGCACATAAGACCTCTGGGCTGCCGGTCTAATATCAAATTAACATCAAACTTGGTACATGAATGCATGAAGATACTTTGTGGTTATAAGGTCAAAGGTCACAGGGCAACTAATGTCTTTATAAATGGCTCATTATTGCCATATTTCATATTTTCTAAATTAAAAAAGTATTTGTCAGATTACAATCAAACTTGGTATGTGTATATTGGATGCATATATTTTTGTTGGATTTAGAATTGCGCTTGCTGACAATTTTATAGTGCGATACCTTGCACTTTAAATTGTTACTGCATTATACAGTCAAACATGCTCTAGCGATCATCTGTATATAAAGACCAACTGTCTATAAAGACCACTTGACTCACTAGGAAGCAGTTTGCATGTAAATGAACCTGTCTATAAAGACCACTTGACTCACTAGGAAGCAGTTTGCATGTAAATGAACCTGTCTATTAAGACCACTTGACTCACTAGGAAGCAGTTTGCATGTAAATGAACCTGTCTATAAAGACCACTTGACTCACTAGGAAGCAGTTTGCATGTAAATGAACCTGTCTATAAAAGACCACCTGCTTAGAGAGACCACTTTGTCTATCTCCTGTGGGTGGTCTTTTATAGGCAGGTTTCACTGTAATACACATCTTGTTTTTAAGCCAGAAGACAAATGTTTGATTTTTGTCATCCCGTCAGACTCCGGATGCAGCTGACCCTATGATGAGGATACAGAAGGACCTGGATGAGACCAAAGTCATCATGGTAAGTCAAGATGTCTGCTCTGTGTATTTTACTCAAATGTAGTTGTTTTAAATGGGTTAATGGCCATTATCTAGCTCAGACCATTCTGTAGTAATTATGATATGTTAAGTGGTAGCATTGAGAACATTTTGATAGAGTCCATGAATGTGTGTGTATTTCAGCACAGTACAATAGAATCTGTTTCTTTGCCAGAGCCTCCAGGACATAATATTACTACCAGATTCCATGAATGGTTTGTGTCTTTCAGCACAGTACAATAGAATCCATTTTAATACCAGAGCCACTTGGACATAATATTACTACATGTACCAGAGTCCATGAATGTTTGTGTCTCTCAGCACAGTACAATAGAATCAATTTTGCTACCAGAGCAGCTTGGACATAATATTAATTCCAGAGTAATTTGTATGTCTTTCAGCACAGTACAATAGAATCCATACTCCTGACATCAGATAGTCAACCTGTTTGAAACGTCGAGCCCCCTCCTACCACCCATCACCCTCCTTACTATAACTCATACCTGCGCTGTAGTTCTTATTAGAACTACAAGCTCAAGAAATAAATAACAACATTCCTTTCAGGACTCCAATCCCTCCTTTCTGACATGGTGCAACCACAAGCCGCCAGACTGTATATAATCCATATTAATGCCAGAGTGTGTAAATGTTTATATCTTACAGCACGGTACGATAGAATCCATGTTGCAACGAGGGGAGAAGCTGGATGACCTAGTGGCCAAGTCGGACGACCTCAGTGCACAGTCACGGACGTTTTACAAGACTGTAAGTACATATAGCAAGCCTCCACACTAACTTTTTATTCCTCCGCCAACGAAGTGGCCGGAGGCATTATGTTTTCGGGTTGTCCGTCCGTCCGTCCCGTTTTCGTTCTCGCGATATCTCAAGAACCAGTTGACGGATCAATTTCAAACTTGGTATGAGTGTACATATTGGGGTGACAATGATCTGATTAGATTTTAGGGGTCATGAGGTCAAAGGTCAAGGTCACAGGACTCAATATATATACAAAAATGCCTCGTTCTAGCGATATCTCAAGAACTGGTTGACGGATCAAATTCAAACTTGGTATTAGTGTAGATATTGGGGTGGCAATGATCTGATTAGAATTTGGGGTTCATGAGGTCAAAGGTCAAGGTCACAGGACTCAATGTATGTGCAAAAATGCCTCGTTGCGATATCTCAAGAACCGGTTGACAGATCAATTTCAAACTTGGTATGAGTGTACATATCGGGGTACCACTGATCTGATTAGATTTGGGGGGTCATGAGGTCAAAGGTCAAGGTCACAGGACTCAATATGTATGCGAAAATGGCTTGTAATGGCAAAATTTCAAGAACTGAATGTCAGATTTCAATCAAACTCGGTACCTGAATGTATCATAAAGAGTCAACGTAGCCATAAAATGTTGGGGTCATGAGGTTGAGGTCAAGGTCACGGGACTCATTATACATGCAAAAAAGCTTGTAATGCCAAAATCTCAAGAACTAAATGTCAGATTTCAATCAAACTTGGTACCTGAATGTTTTTTAGGGAGCCATCAAAGATTGGGGTCATATGGTCAAGGTCACAGGACTCAAAATATAGGAAAAATATTTTTAAAAATTAAATCAGTGCGTGTTAATTTGGGCTTGATATTAAAATCGCGTAATAGCGGAGGCATAATTGTGATTGTGTGCAATCGAAGATCCATCTATTTTTTTCTACTTGCCCATTCGGGCAAGTGAATTCATGTATTTTACCAAAACAAAATTGCCCAGACAGAAAATTTACTTGCCCATACAAAATAATGTTTAAAAAAAGAGAAAATGAATTGTTCTAGGGGGCACAATCTGATTGATAAATTTATCTTGTGTTTGTGAATGAGATGTACACGTAAGGAATTACATTTTTCTCTTGAAGTTGAACAGAAATGGTAGTTGTTTGATCGGGCGACCAAACTCGACCATATATGAAATTTTACTTGCATCAACAACCCTAGGGCAAGTGCTAGTTTCAAGCCCTGCATACAGGGTGGCCCACAAATAACGGAACGGGGTAATTGCCATACTAAAGACTCATGATGCCCGCCATACTGCATCGAGTAACGATCAACCGTGTGCCATTGTGAGTGTGCGTTCAGCTGTGTATAGAGAAGAAGGGGTACTAACAATGGCGCACGCATTGAACGTTACTAGTTGCTATGACGGGCATCATGTGTCTTCATTATAGCAAGCACCCCGTTCCGTTATTTCTGGGCCACCCTGTATAGTCCAGTCTGCATACCGGTACATGTAATTGCTTTAGTAAGCACTGTGTGTGCAGGAGATAAATTTGAAATAACATAATATACAGTATATGTTTCAAATCTCAATTCACAATTTTTTGGTAGCACATGATTCTGCTGGTTCAGTGAGGCTATCAAGAGGAGCAGACTTGTTCATGTTTTGGTCAATGGCAGTTTTGAATTTTTATGTCCAAGAGCCTACAATATATTTTGTTTTGTAAGCATTGGACATTTCTTGTTCGTATAGTTTTCTTGTTCGTAAGTGTCTTTGGCAGTTGAAAGGCATTAATGGTAAACCAAGGACATTACGTTAATGATTTTTTTCTTTTCTTTGTTCTTTCAGGCAAGGAAAACCAACTCATGCTGCGTTATACAGTGAAAGTCAGTGATGGATATATATCTCCCAAACTCTGTGACTGTGATTAGTGTACGCGCTGACTGTGATTAGTGTACGCGCACACACACACACACTTGTGTAATTTCTTTGTCATCCCTGGCAAGTTTAGCTTCACCCGATTCTTCACACAGTCATACTCTTTCTATTCCAATTATCTGTGGCCCGTTTAACCGTTGATGTCCCAGAGTACAAGGATTCCTGTTTAGAAATAGTGTGTGTGTGTGTATACACTGCAAACTGGCACCATCGGTACTGTACTAGTTAAAGACGCTAGTAAATGAGAAAGAGGAGAGAATTGGGCTGTGGCAAGATTTGAACCCAAGACCTGTGGATAGCTACATGTAGAACGGTGCTCTAACCATCCAAGCTACAGAGCAACGGGGTTAGCTCGTCCTGAGACCTCTGGAATGCCAGACCAGCTACACAGTTCCCTAGTTGGTGGCTCAATCCTTGGACCACTAGATAGCTACATGTATATTGGCTCTAACCAACAGAGCTACAGAACAGCCTGGCTGGTGTCTCAGCCCCGAAACCTCTGGATTGCTAGATAGGTGCTCTACCAACTGAGCTACGCAGTTCCCTATTTGGTGGCTCAATCCTTGGACCACTAGATAGCTACATGTATATTGGAGCTCTAACCAACATAGCTACAGAACAGCCTGGCTGGTCTCTCAGCCCCGAAACCTCTGGATTGCTAGATAGGTGCTCTACCAACTGAGCTACGCAGTTCCCTGTTTGGTGGCTCAATCCTTGGACAACTGGATAGCTACATGAAATTGGAGCTCTAACCAACTGAGCTACAGAGTAACCTGGTTGGTGGCTCATCCCAAGACCTCTGGATTGTAAGGCCAGTGCTGTACCAACTGAGCTACGCAGTTCCCTAGTTGGTGGCTCAATCCTTGGACCACTTGATAGCTACATGTAGATTGGAGCTCTAACCAACTGAGCTACGCAGTCCCTAGTTGGTGGCTCATCCCGAGACCTCTGGATTGCTAGACCAGTGCTCTACCGCCTGAGCTACGCTGTTCCCTAGTTGGTGGCTCAATCGTTGGACCTCTGGATAGCTACATGTAGATTGGAGCTCTAACCAACTGAGCTACAGAGTAACCTGGTTGGTGGCTCATCCCGAGACCTCTGGATTGCTAGACCAGTGGTCTACCAACTGAGCTACAGAACAACCTACATGTAGTTGTTAGCTCATCCCGAGACCTCTGGATTGCTCTACCAACTGAGCTACAGAGCAACCTGGCTGGTGGCTCATCCTATTACCCTCTACAGTGCTCAAATAGTCAGAAGCTTTACACCCTGACAGGCTTACACCAACACCAAGGTTAGAAAATATCTGGTGGTCCAGAATTCTATTGTATGATGATATGAGGTCATGATGCATAACTACCAAGTCTTTAGGGAATCTGAATAGTTTGGAGGAAGCAGGTTAATATAGGATGGTCCAGAATACTGTTGTATGATGATCTGAGGTCATGATGCATAACTACCAAGTCTTTAGGGAATCTGAATAGTTTGGAGGAAGCAGGTTAAAATATAGGATGGTCCAGAATACTGTTGTGTGATGATCTGAGGTCATGATGCATAAATACCAAGTCTTGAGGGAATGTGAATAGGATGAATCGGGTTAAAAATATCTGATGGTCCATAATTCTATTGTATGATATGATGGTTTGAGGTCATAATAACAGTGATTCAGGCAGGCGATTGGCATATTGTCAAACCCATCTCTACTTGTTCACAATATGTGCAAGAGCCATTTTGCTTAAATAGTATTTATTTGTAGAAAGGGCAAAAGAATGAGAGTAGTACCAAGTATAAAAAGTAATTCAGAATATATCACGGCATCATGTTAACATCAATGTTCTAGCTTTGCAATTGAAAACTCCCTAATGATTGTGAAGAGTGAACATTTCTTGCCCCAAAATAGTTATTTTAATCAAGTGTTTGAATATGTAGCACAATTATATAAAATAATTATAGGATCAGCTGCATTTTAGTCCTAACCAGAATTCTTTAGTAATTCGGAATTCCAGAATGCTTCCACTGTTGTTTAAATTTAGAGAACTTGGTGAATGATATTTATAGAATAATATGGAATATATTGTATGAGTATACGTACATGTACGTAATTCGTATGAATTTATGATTCTACCGTATCACTGATTTATTAAATAGTTTGTCAGAATGTCAGAAGGATCGGTGGATGATTGTCTAAGATATCACATGCCTACCTAATTTCCATCAATTAGAAGGCGTATAGAATGAACCAACTGCATGAGTAGTTTTCATTATACATTAACAAAATTTATATAAAACCTGTACGCATATGAAATGTGTATGCTGTGAACAATCTTTGGCCAAATGTTGCAAGATAATTAGGTAAACTTACTTTGAAAATGTGTATGTTACATGTATATCTGTACTTTGATTTAATGACAGGTAATTACTCTGCTAATTGTTGCATGTATTGCTGAAATGAAATGCTATTATTAAATGTGTGTACTCCTTTGTAGATGTACATTTATGAATATGTAACCCCTGTGAAATAGATTCTAGATATATTACATATTTTGTATTTGTAACACCTTTTATTCATGGTAATATGATAGGACATACTAATGCGCTTTTGTTCACTATTTTGGCCATTTCATTGCAAAATTTATATTTTTCTCTGAAGTTAATATCAAACCTGCCCCTTTTTAGACTCATAAACAATATACAGTGTATTTGAATTTGTCATTCCATAAAATATTGGTAGATATTTGTGTATCTAAAATGTTATTACAAGCAATATGTACATGCTTTATCACCAATCCAGAACTATTCGGAAGTATACTCTGTAATACACATATTATTTGTTCAAGTGAGTTCTTCCTTCTGGGCAAGTGTTTTTCAATTTCCTACAATTTTGCTTGCGCAAATGGTCCAGTGCTTGAAAAAAAAATGTATTGAATTCGCCACCTTGTTCAGGTAAAGTGGAACCTCTTTATAACGAACTCTGTTATAACAATGTACCTGATATAGCGAGGCTATTACACAAGTCCAGGTTCTATTGTATTATTTCTAAGCCATGATACAATGAGATATCAGATACAAGGTAAATTCAATGGGCCCCCGAGGTGCTCGTTATAATTAGGTTTCACTGTATTGTCATTTGTACAAGTTGGTATCCAGTCTTGTATCATGTGTGATTGAATATTTAAATATAGTGGCTGAAGTTTGTCATTTGTAGTATAAAAATGAAATGTAAACAAATTGTGTACACAGAAGCACATGAATGTCATTATATTTCCATTGTACTATCATACATGCAAGATGTCATATTCATGATAGTTAAGAAATGAGGCACAATGCATGGCAGTGTTGAATACATTCAGGAGTAGAATTTGTCAGAATTGCCATTAGATGTAATATGAGGTTATTAGAAGGGTTTATGCAAGAACTGATGAACATCATTGTCAAAGTAATACTTTCACATAATACAAAATGTGGTCTTTTGAATTATATTATACAGTGTAATATAAGATAAGTATCACATTTGAATGGCATTTCAGCAGGTTTCATAGTAATAACCTTGAATCTGTTAAATGGCATTTATCATTTGTTGCATGTAAACCACCTTTTTTCAGGCATCGTGTGTGGCAGCTGTCCGCTTATGTTTAATCTGTTTTTTTATTTCTTTGGCAATTTTACTAAATTATGATAATGTGCTTCACCATCTGCATTCTAATTCTGGAGGTGTGGTACCAACGGTACACGATTAAAGTGATCCATTAACTTAATGCGATTTTTCATCTAACAATATCATAGTAAGAGTCATCTTGATGAAGTGTGAAAGTATCATAGAAAAGGAATGCTGTTTACCTAGTAAAAATGTGAAAAAGTTATATCAGATTTTTATCCCCAATCGTTCCCGCAAAGTATCAAAATTAAATTCAGTATGAGCGATCAAAGTATCTTAATTTGGTTACTTTGACTACAATCAAACAGCGTTCTGGAATGCTTTCTGATTCCATCTTAAATACCTCCTTAATAAGGGAGACATTTGAAGAAGTTAATTCTTCCGTTACCATAAGCCAAACAAGAGTATGAGAGAAGTGTGAAAGCTCCAAGTGATTTTGGTTGAATTTGACAAAAGTTAATGGATCACTTTAATTTTACCCATATTGAGTGCTTTCTCGTACCGAGTCATCTTAATTTCAAATTTTAATTTACTTGTTCTGTAAAACAGATGGTATTGATTGTTGTATGTAGTAAATAAAAAGAAAATCAAATTCAAAATGAATTCTTGCTTTAATTGTCCCATTTGTTTTGTTTGTAGAGAACCGAAGTGATGACATCACTCACATAGGGCTCGAATAGTAAAGTAGTACCCTATACAAGTGTGGTACACAGGTGAAAGCCAACCAAATACGAACATAAACAATATAGATGGTTGAGAAAGAGAAGGGCACTAAGTATCTTTTTTGCGTAACTCAATTTAACAAAAATTGACTTAATGCTCTTCTCACTATCCAGAGTATCAGAAAAGGTCATATAGAAAAGGAATTTGAAACGCATTATTTGTTGTTTTGGTCTTTATTATGCTTAATACAATATGGACATATTTACATCTGTATTTACACATCATTGAGCATTTTAAAATAAAAAACGAAATAAGTCTACACTTGATACACATGTCATGATTTCTTTTTGATCAACTCATTGGTATTCATGTATGTTTCTCCATTTTGGTTTGAATTACTTGAATACTGATGAAACAAATGGAATGTCCCATGATGGGCCATACATAAATTATGGTGGACCCTTGCCGCAACATACCAGAAAGTTACTTTTGTTAGGATTGCAAAAAAAATTACATGTACCGTAAATCTCTGTGTATAAGACGCACTCGTGTATAAAACGCACCCCCAACTTTCACAGCAAAAAAATAAAAAAATAAAAAATAATAATATAGGTTTTCCCGCTCAATTTTGCACTTTTCTCAATCGAATTCATTTAGGGGCATTCGAATTCGCGCGTTGCCGCAGTATCGTTGGTATCGGTTTTTCTAATTCCGAATAAGTGCAAGCGAATTCATGCATACGCATACGATTTCGCGAATAGACACAGAAGTTCATTTATGGGCAATCGATTTCGCGAATGTGCAGCCAAATGTAAACTTGGTTCATACAATTTAACGCGGCATGGCCGGTCATGCCTGATGAGCACGTTTGGAGCATTCGATTTCATTTCGGGGCAAACAATTGTAACTTTTCGTCATTCGTTTTAGATAACGCGGATGCTATGTAGGCTACATGTATGTACATTTGTGTATATGTAGGGGAGGGGGGGGGGGGGGGGTACTTTCGGGGCCTTGGACTTTCATGGGAGACATATGTATGCATTTCTCAGTCGTCCGTAAATATACATACAAGTCTTCGTCCTGTTTATGATTAATTATGATATGACACACGAAACTGGGAACAATAATGTTTTACTTTTGCCCTGGAAAGGATATTGTGCGGTTTGTAACGTTTGAAAATTTTTACAAAATGATGTATTTACATGTATTTTGTTATCATCAAGATTTTCCAATTGTAATGTCATCTACATCCCCATTTAGCTTTAATGAACATTGATATACGATTTAGCACGGAGCTATATAGGAGGCACAATCACCCCTCCCCACCCCTAATAAGTTGACGAACAATACATCATAAGCCAAAGGGGAATCTTTATAGAAAACAAAGATATACATGAAGCTTATAAGCATTTTATTTTATATATTTCCAGATGGCCAGGGTCCTTTTCCCCAAATTCCATTTTCTCATTCTCACCTTACAAGCAAAATTTACCTTTATCAAAATTATATTCCTTTTATAAATTTCACGAATAATTTATGACTTGATTTTTCCCAAATATAACATGCTTTGTCTGAATATGAATTAAGTTTACCTGAATACAAACGCCACTGCTTTTAGCCAATTTATTGCTGATCTATCTTTACATTTCTTAAATCGAAAGCAGTAATTTGAAAATTGGCTGCCCTTTCACGAATTCGATTGACCGAAGAGACGTCTACGTATACTACGTGTCAATTTGAACGACCATTGACGAAATGGTATGCGCTTTGTGCGAATTCGTTTGCTCCAGGCGTGATTTTGAATGCCTATTAACGAATTCGAATAATGCTTTGGTACGGCGATCGCAAATCGCGCGAATTCGTTTGCTCCTATTATCAATTCGATTGACACAATCGCGAAATTGAGCGGGAAAACCTAATACAAAAATAAATAAAACAATTTGGACACCCTGTATCTTTTTTAAAGACCCTGGAGTGCTGTTGGAATGCTTATACCACTGGTCTAGGGCATGACAATAGCTTAATGTTGAATGTAGCATTCATCAACATCATTTTCTCACATAAAAATAGTGGTTAGTACACAAATTGCACATTTATTGAGCAGTAACACTGGTGCTCATAAATATTCATATTCATATTCATGAATATCCATGAGCACCAATTCTCAGTAAATTATATTTAGTAACAACTATTTTTAATTATGAGCAAAATTTATAACCACTGGTTAGAAAATTGCATATTTAATTAGTACTGCTGCTCACGAATGTATGAATATTCATTAGCAGCAGTATTACTGCTCAATAAACTTGCAATTTTTACATCTGTACCCAATATTTTTTGTGTGAGAAAAAGGTATATTTTGCTGAATGCTTTTTTTGGTTTTGGCTGTACCTGTGTATAAGACGCACGCCCCACTTTGAAAAAAAGTGCGTCTTATACACAGAGATTTATGGTATGTACATGAAAAAGAAGGAAATAGTAATTACGCTATTCTAGGAAATATTAATTACGCTATTCTAGGCTTCATTTGCATAATACAAACAAATATATGAATATAAAATATACATATAACTTTCTACATTATTTTGTTGTTTTTTCATCTTTTGAATGTAAAATAGCACTGGTAGTTAGTTTTATGCAAATACAAATCAGTCAGTTTATAGGCAATGAAACCCTTTTTAAAGGGAAAGTTGAGTTTTGGTAGAGAGGGCGCTAGACTACTTAATTGGTTTGTGAGGTAATGACAAACTGAGTGTAAAATTTGAAAGAGCATAATATTTAAACAATAAAATCATTTTTGTTTGATCAAAATCGGTTCAGAAACGGCTGAAATATCCATAAACATAACAATTTGTAATAAACCCGGGGCCCGGGTTTATTAGAGAATTTTGAACCAGCCGTTAAAAATTCAAAAAGATGCTTCCTCTTTTCAAAAAGTTACAAAATAGGTATTTAAATAGTTGTTGGTTATTTCTCTATCTAATCACTATTTCAACAAAGCATCACATGCACAATATTTTATTCAAAATGGTTGAAACCGATGAGTGTTTAGAGAGCGCCCTCTTACGTTTTAACGGCTCTTTTTGAATGATAATATGATCTTTACTACGTCATTTGTAATTTTGTGTTCCTTTCTAGTTATAACTATTAGTTTGTAATGTAATGATGCAGGTTTTGGTTACTAAAATTCAGTTTCACTAAAACTGTACTCTCCTTACCAGAACTCAACTATCCCTTTAATGTCATGGATTATATAATTGACTTAAATTGTCATAATACAACCCACTTGTAGCTTGTATTACTATATGAGTACTGGGCTAATAACAGGAAAATGATCACATTCAGTGCTATAGTGGTCTCCACAAAATGGGTTACATTTTAACCTCTGTTAAAGGGATAGTACAGTTTTGGTCAAACTGAATTATAGTAACCAAAACCAGCACCATAACATTACAAACATATAGTTATAACTCCACCATGCTCGAAAGGTATAGAAAATTACAAACGACTAAGTAAAAAACCCGTTATCATTAAAAAAAGAGCTGTTAAATCACAAGAGAGCGCTCTCTAAAAATGCATTGGTTTCAACCATTTTTTATTTAAAAATTGTGCATGTGATGTTGTGTTAAAATAATGATTAAATACAGAGATCATTAACAACTATTCAAACCTCTTGAAAGTTTTTTGAAAAAGTGTAAGCATTTTTCTTTTTCTTAAATCATCAAATAAATGTGGGATCCCACATTTATTCCAATCGGATATATTTATTGATATTTCAGCTGTTTCTGAACCAAATTTGATCAAATAAAGTTAATTCCGTCATTAAAATTGTATGCTTTCAAATTTGACACTCAGTTTTTCATTACCTCACAAAACAAGGGCCCTCTATACCAAAACTCAACTATCCCTTTAATGGGTAGGATTTGACCCAACATTTCTTGTGTTTTTTTGAGGAAATGTCTCCACTTATTGGGTACTACTGTTAAATGAGTAGAAAATGCTCTGTAAAAGCTACCCCAATTAAGCGGACACCACTGTATTAAGAGAGAAAGTATCAATTATGCATTTGACAAAGTCAGAATATTCTTTTAAAATTTTTAAATCTAGAATCCAATCTGATTAAAACTAGCATGTGAAAGAGATTTCATTCATGTCATATACGACTGCCAATGCACAGACTGTTGCACTCACACATACACATGCAGACACACACACTCACATGCACACACATACACACACACACACACACACACACATACAATTCACATCTTCAAGGAAGTTAAATATGAGTGCCATGGTATGCTTAGAGATGATATTGTATCATATTAAATGCTATATGAATCAAACAGTCAAACCTGTCTATAAAGACCACCCAAGGGAGACAGAAAGGGTGGTCTTTATCAGCAGGTGATCTCTATAGACAGGTTCATTTACATCTGAACTCCATTCAAGGTATTCAAGATTAGCATCTGTATACTATAGACAGGTGGTCGCTAAAGCAGGTTTGACTGTAGAATTATTATCATTACAGCATTTCTGTAAACTGCGGTTCACTGAAGACCACCATAGTCTTCTCTCAGCTCTTGGGCTTAGTCTCCTGATCAGACACCTTCCTGATGAAGACCGCATCCTCCGGATGTTCCACATCTCCCTCTTCATACGTGTAGGAGGATGCGATAGCCAGCACCGACCCATCATTGCTGTAAACGTAAGAATAGAAACGGAAACAAAGTCATTGACCCGGATTCACCAAGGAGGTTTGTACAAACCATAGTTTAAACCATGGTCTACACCTATGGAGTGCCATTTGTAAACTCATGGAGAAAGAATGTAAACTCCTTACTTGTTAACAATGTTGATGGTACACATTTACAAAATGCACCAAATAAATGTGTGTCTTCTCACATGGTGAAATGACTAACAGTCATATCATTAGAAATTAGAAATTGTTTTACTTGTATGGATAAACCATGGTTTGTACAAACCTCCTACAAACCTGCTTTGTGAATCCGGGCCATTGGCTGGGATTCACAAAGGAGATTTATCGAGCCATCATTGCTGTTCAGAGTAGAGATATAATGGAAAGAAAGTCATTGGCTGTCATTCACAAAGGTTAACTGAGCCATCATTGCTGGAAGAGTAGGGATATAAATAGAAACAATGACTGAGATTCACAAAGGAGGTTCACCGAGCCATCGTTGATGTTAGAGTAGGGATATATAAAGCAGAAACTTAGTCATCAACTGAGATTGACAAAGAAAGTAAACCATATGCGATAGCCAGCATCAATCCATCATTGATGCAATAGTAGGAATATAAACACAAAGGGCAGTATGTATTATGTAATTTATTTACAAGCTCAAAATCATCACTAACATTAAATTACAGAGGACTCCCATCAACATTATGAAGATGATGGCTTTAATCCCCAAGCAAAAACCAAGAACAAGGTACTGTAGAGTTTGCTATTAAAATAGTTTGTAATAAATATGGACCAATTTTAGCAAAAATTTATGAAATACCTGGAAGCAAGTGAGTACCGGGTAAATGCTATCTAGTTCTTATGAATATGGCCCAATTCGAGCAAAAATGT
This sequence comes from Echinarachnius parma, assembly GCA_037951105.1. Taxonomy (NCBI): domain Eukaryota; kingdom Metazoa; phylum Echinodermata; class Echinoidea; order Clypeasteroida; family Echinarachniidae; genus Echinarachnius; species Echinarachnius parma. The sequence continues at coordinate 91,107 of JBAMJV010001567.1, read as the reverse complement.
ACGACTAACCTGAAAGCAAGAGAGCTAATGCTTGTTGGATACCGATGGAATTGACAAAGACGTTTCTTGTTGAACCCGTCCCAGATATTGACGAAACCGTCGCAGCCGCCAGTTGCAAAGGTGTTGTGTCTGTTGTGGAAGGCAATGGCGTTGACTGGATATATCCTCTCGATGCCCTCCACCTAGAGAGTAGAGTAGAGTTGAGTGGAGAGTAGAAATGACGAGTTAAACATATTTTGTTTTCTCATTTTTAATCAGACTCTTAAAAATAAACTGTGATAAGAAACAAAGCATTGAAACCATCACAGCTGCCAGTTTTAAACGTGTTGTGCCAGTTGCGGAAGGCAATGGCGTTGACTGGATAAATTCTCTCAATTCTTCAACCTATAGAGTATAGTAGAGGAGAGTGGAGTAGAGAGTCAAAATGACAAGTTAAACATATTTTGTTTTCTAATTTTTAACATACTCTTTACAAAAAACTGTGGTAAGAAACAAAGCAATGAAACCATCCCAGATGTTAACGTAACCATCACAGTTGATAGTTACAAACATGCTGTGTTGTTTGTGGAATGCAATGTCGTTGAATGGATAAATTCTCTCGATGCTCTCCACCTAGAGAGTAGATGTAATAGTTGTTTTTTTAACCACACTATTAAAAAATAAACTGTCACTAGAAACAAAGCAATACACCATCCCAGGTGTTGATGAAGCATCACAGCCACTAGTAGTCAACATATTGTTAAAGCAGAAACTGAATTTTTAAAAATCAGACTTTCTTGTTGAAACCATGCCAGATGTTTTCCTCTTAGAATTATATACTATTAAACACATAACAAAGCAATAGACCATCCCATGTTAATAATTCCATCAGAGCCACGATAGCAAACATGTTGTGCCAGTTGTGGAATCTATATGATCTCTGTCTGTCTTTCTGTGACACAGCTATTGATCATAGTACCCGAACCCCCACACATTCAAAACATGAACAATAACGCAATACGCATATGCTCTATGCGCTGCTTTTACCTCTCTGCCAAATCGCTGCGACACCACGACATATACCTGTTAATCTTATCTGTAAAACATACTTTCCTAACAGTCATACTGCATTGTGTGTGTGTGTCATGTAATCATGACATGCACGAGGATAGCAACCCTTTTCAAGGATTTTGGCTCCTTCTATGGTGTCATGACTGTAGTACACTGCTCACCTTTAGCCTGTGACACTTGAAGGCGTATTTCTTCTTCTGGACATCTGGGCTCGGGTCTAGGTACTCCACAGCCACACGCCCCTCGATACTGCTCAGCACGTAGCCCTGTTTGTTGGGGAAGGAACGGATGCAGCGGGTCTGGTACTTGAGACTGGACTCTCTCCTCTGCTGCACGTAGCCCATGTTACGCAGGTCCCACACTAGGACCTTGCGGCCAGCTGTTCCAACCACTAGACGGTCACCAGTGACCGCCATTGTGTACACCTGCCAGAAACACAGAAGGCAATGCTAGAAATTAACTGTTTTGCCTAGTGGCCAAGTTGGGCAACTAAGAACTAAATGTTAGTGGCCCAAATTTTGAATCCGGTGGTCCCAAACAATGAAAAACATGGACAATTTTCTTATATTTGGTTGCCCATTGGGGCCAGTGGAATTTACCATCATGAATATGGCTGGCCTGAAGCTAATTTTTAGTGGCCCCGGGCTAGCGGGCCTGTGCTTATTTCGAGAACTTCATAAGGTGAGGTAGCCATCAAATTAACACTGTACTAAACAGCCTGGAAGTGTCTGAGGACACGGATAACTTTGTTTTATAGTTTATAATATTTAAAAGCACATTAATACAAAATACCAAACAGTCAAATCCGTCTTCGCGGCCACCTGTCTTTAGCAGCCAACCTGCTTATAATGGCCACCAAATGTGATCCCCTACAGGAAAACTGATGTTATGGAACCTGTCTATAGAGGTCACCTGATAGCAGTGGCCACATTTGATGTTTCCATTAGGTGGTCACTATACACAGGTTTGACTGTTTATGCTAACCTTGTCCGGCTGTGAATACGACCCAGCTGCCCGACCGATGCGTGCGTCCCACAGCTTGACTGTCTGATCCCAACTACCAGTGACCACTACATTGATGTCTGGACAGAACTCTACACACTTGATGGCATTCTCATGGGTACCCAAGACGTTTTCTGCACAAAGTGATATCAGAAATAATTATGTATTAGAAAGAAAAATAATTATTTCACTTCAATTGAAACAATTGAAACAATGAAAAAGAATATAAACATGAGTTGTTTTCTTTCCCATGACAACAAATCAATGTTAATGCAGTGCTTTACTTGAACTTTTTTTCAAATTTTCCCATTTGTGGAGGCCGAAAAAAGACAAGAAAAGAATACAAAAACAGTTATCTTAAAGTTTTATGCTGATTTTCACATGACATCAAAGTAGAATTCATTACCTTTAAAATGGTATATAATTTGTCATATTCAGACAAGGCAAACCCTCTGAAAATGAACGCCAAAGATTTTGAAAATGGCTGAAGAAGTTTTCAAACAAGGGAGAAACGGGCCACTTCAAAGATCGGTGCCATTGAAGTGCTGTAATCTGATAATTTGTATTCGATGAACAAAACATACTTACCGTAAAACTCCGTGTATAAGACGCACTTTTTTTCCGTCGGAAAAATTTCAAAGTGGGGGGTGCGTTTTATACACAGGTACAGCAACAAAAAAAAAAAACACCCTGTAGTCATGTTGAATGTGTATAACACATTGTTTGTGGCATGACAAGAGCTTGCTATCAATTGTAGCATTCAGCAAAATATAACTTTTTCTCACACACAAAATATTGGTTACAGATGTAAAAATTGCAAGTTTATTGAGCAGTAATACTGCTGCTAATGAATATTCATACATTCGTGAGCAGCAGTACTAATTAAATATGCAATTTTCTAACCAGTGGTTATAAATTTTGCTCATAATTAAAAATAGTTGTTAGTAAATTTAGAAAATTGCATTATATTTAGTGAGTATTGGTGCTCATGAATATTCATGAATATGAATATGAATATTTATGAGCATCAGTGTTACTGCTCAATAAATGTGCAATTTGTATACTAACCAATATTTTTATGTGAGAAAATGATGTTGATGAATGCTACATTCAATATTAAGCTATTGTCATGCCTTAGACCAGTGGTATAAGCATTCCAACAGCACTTCAGGGTCTTTACAAAAATACAGGGTGTCAAAAAAAAAAAAAATATCTTTTTTTTTTTTTTTCTTTGCTGTGAAAGTTGGGGGTGTGTTTTATACACAAGGGTAAACATGATTTCTGATGATCAAAATTTCACAGAAGGTAGATTAAGATACCTTCATTCAGGAAATACAAAAATCCTGAATCTCATACTTTTGACCAAATTTGACTATTTCAGTTAATAACAGAGAAACTATATCCGCGACATAATGGTCATTTTGTGGTGTAAGGTCACATATAGATGTTCCCTTTCAAACCAAGAAGAAAAACTATTTACCTGCATTTGTGTTGATGTCAAATGACTTCAATGTATTATCCAGCCCTCCACTGTAAGTATGTGTCTGATTCTAAAATGCAAGCACAAAAAAGGAGAACATTTCATGAAGCGACATTTAAACATTAGTATTGATTTCTGATGGTATTTCTACAGGTAAAGCAAGACCTGGCCTAGCAATTAACTTGTTAAAGTGATCCATTAACTTTGTCAAACTCAACCAAAATCACTTGAAGCTTTCACACTTCTCTTGCACCTTGTTATTTGGCTTATGGTAACATAAGAATGGAATGGTTTTTGATTTCTTCAATGTCTCCCTAATTTTAAGATTGAATTACAAAGCGTTCTGAACGCTAAACATAGTAAAGAGCATAAAAATGTGGAAACTTCGATCATCCAAAGTATCAAAATGTTTATACTTTGTGCAAGCAAACAGGGATAAATCTGACATAAATGTTCACTTTTGTTCACTATAAAGTAAACACTGTTCTTTTACTATGAAAATATCACATAAAAACAGGATTCATAAAAAAGGCTTAAATTTTAGCCTTGGTTTATTTTATATAAACTTGTGCTTATTTTATCACATTTGTACTTGGAATTTATAAGCAACATTTCTGTGAGATTCAAATAGAACTCTTTTGACAATAGGTTAATCTGAATGAGATTTATTGAGGAAGAATTAATCAATTATTATGGTCTAGTAATGCAGGGCTCGACACTAGCACTTGCTCAATTGCCCAGTGCATGCAAAAATTGATGTCGGGCAAGTAAACTTTCATAAATGGTCTAGTTTGCTTGCCCAATCGGGGCAACTTACATTTTTGTGTTCAACTATGAGAATAGTTTGTAATTCTTTCCAGAAGTAAGCGGGCAAGTAAATATCTTGAGTAAAGGCTTGAGTTAAAGGGGAATTCCACCCCAGAAATGTGATGTTTGCTATAAAATGAAGTGAATATGAAGAATCATGATCGAAAATCTGAGCCAAAACGGTAGAGCAATAAAAAAGTTATGACAGGATGAACTTTTGCTATCGATCGTGACGTCACTTGCGAGCTGCAGCCATTTTGACTTCTACATGGACATTTAAAAAAATTTAAATTTTCTTAATAACAAAGCAACTTTATGAGCTTACAAATTCCAGAGAGGTTGGCCCATCGATATTCTTCTATGAGTTCGTGAAAACAAGCAGAGAAAAATTAATTTTTAGTAACGAAAATGAGAAATAAGTGTATTTTCATGTACTAAAGCCATGGCGAGTTGCTCGTCAATGATGTTGCATATGGCGGCAATTTTGAAACGATCGCTCAGTACTACATGATGTTCAAATAGGTATAACTCCTGTGTTTCTTATCTGATTTTGATCAAATTTTCACCAATTATGCCTCTTATTCTGCTTATTCAAATAACGAATGGTTTTATCAGGCCCGGAATACCCCTTTAATGCTTGAGTAATGTCTTACAAAGAAGCAGCAATCCAAGACTGGTCTGTCATGCGTGTACTTGGCCCTCATCACGTTGGCCTGAACATCGTACAGCCTCACGCTCTCGTCCCACGACGACACGAGCAGGAATTGCGGCGAGCTTGGCCCAAACTTGACGGCTGAGATCCCATCTTCCGGGGGCTGGTTCAGCTTGAATTCATTCACAGACTCACCCATTATAGTGTCCTTGCTCCTACACTACAGTGCAATGTCAAGGGTCACCTTTGGGAAGAACAACAAAATTAAAGAATATTAGTCTATCAAATAATGATGTCAGTCTGCAGTATCCGTATCGTGACTGAAATACCATTTTTAACATTTCTATCAAGTCGTTCACTAGAATGTACAATGTAGGCTCCATGGTAAGCCCACTACAATTTGATTATCAAATGAGTTTACCTTTGTTTGAGTTGTCCAAGTCAAAAGGAATTTACATGCACAACCAGACAATGAATGATGATTCAAATTTGAAGTCATAGATCTCAGAAAAAAACAGAAGCTTTGATTCAAAATACCAACATTGACAGAGACGAAAAACATGAAGTTGAAAGGGCTGCCATTAAAAGGCATTAGATTAGGCAATTTTTATAAAGCCCAAATCGACTCGCACTGAATCCATCATCTGACCACTCCTGCAAGTCAGGGGCTTACTGTGTGATCTTGACTTAGGTCAAGTTTGATGGCAATCGGTCAACAAATTCTCGATATCGCAATTACAAGCCATTTTTGCATATGGTTGGCACGATTAAAATTACAATTCAAATAGCAATTTAATAAATTTCTATGATTGTTGTGGGGGTGTAGTTAGATCGACAAATCTATCGCTTTCATGGCCTTTTTGACATTATTATTGTTATTTTCACTGTCGGCATTCTAGTGATAGACGCGACCGATACGCGGTGCCTTAAGAGGCAAGAACACCGTAGCTCTACAGTAAAAGTTACTTACGGAAAATCATTTTTTTTTGCACATAAAACACAACATATTTAGTATTTTGAGCGACATTTGTAGCCCTATCAATACATTTAGGGCTGTTATAATACTTTAACTCACCGATCTCGTGTGTCACTATACATGTCATTCTATAATTACGGCGAATTGTGAGATTTTCCACAATTTTCCATCACTCTTCGTCGGTCTTTCGCCGTTCAAACTGCCGTTATCGTACACAGATGCAATAATTACGGTATCGCTAGCGTGCACACAAAAAAAAAAAAAAAAAAAAAACGACGCAAAATTTAAATGAGTTATTTGACTTGACAAACTGTTACCGCTACCGAATAATTATTGGAATCACTGGCCCACAATTATTTGCTAAAAATGTAGCGGTAACAGTTTGTCAAGTCAAATAACTCATTTTAATTTTGCGTCGTTTTTGTTTTTTGTTTTTTTTGTGTGCACGCTAGCGATACCGTAATTATTGCATCTGTGTACGATAACGGCAGTTTGAACGGCGAAAGACCGACGAAGAGTGATGGAAAATTGTGGAAAATCTCACAATTCGCCGTAATTATAGAATGACATGTATAGTGACACACGAGATCGGTGAGTTAAAGTATTATAACAGCCCTAAATGTATTGATAGGGCTACAAATGTCGCTCAAAATACTAAATATGTTGTGTTTTATGTGCAAAAAAAAATGATTTTCCGTAAGTAACTTTTACTGTAGAGCTACGTTGTTCTTGCCTCTTAAGGCACCGCGTATCGGTCGCGTCTATCGCTAGAATGCCGACAGTGAAAATAACAATAATAATGTCAAAAAGGCCATGAAAGCGATAGATTTGTCGATCTAGGGTGTAGTATGCAATCATTTTCATGTTACTTAATTAAAAAGCAGGGATTTTGTTAGATCGACGAATCTAGCGCTTTCATCACCTCTGACATTATTACTGAAATATTTTACTGTCGGCCTTCTAGCGCTAGACACTATGATTGACGCACGTCGTGTGGGCCAAGAACAGCGCGAGCTTCACTACCGGAACTGAGATTACGGAATGGCAGTTACTGGCAGTCATAAATACATGAAAATAGGGCGCTTGTTATATATCTCTAGCAACTATGATACATAAACTCACCGATCTAGTTTGCCCCACTACATCATACATGACATGTCTTTTTTATGCTAATTTTGTTGTATTTAAAACGCTTTTCAGGAACCGTTGCGAAAATGTTGGTACACAGCGTGCAAATGGTGGGTACGGTAAGGTGACCAGTCTGGTCGCCCGTATGTAACGCGTACATACAGGTCAGGGGCGACCGGATACCCGACTAATCACCGTACCGTACCCACCATTTGAACGCTGTGTGCAAAAAGTTTTGCAACGCTTGCAGTGATTTATGTGATTGATATTTGATTTGTAAGTCACAGCGTCATTCAACGACACAACTTCGCAAGTCATGGAATTGGCACAACACATCGCCTATTGCTCAGATTCTGTCTCATCTCACTCACAATAACTCACATTCATGACATTCATCACACTGTCAGTCAACATTTCACATGCAAAATGGCAATGCCCAAAAAACAATGGCAATGTCATGCCCATGGGCATGGGCATGGCCTGGCGCACACATTGCCATTGGCATTGTTTGGCATGCCAATGCAATGCGATGTCAATGGCAGTGCAGTGCAGTGCAAATTATCATTCAATGCACATTGCAATTGCAAATGGCAAACGCCAAACCAATGACCCAAAAAGTGGTTAATTGTCAAAATTAAGTGCTGTAATTAAAATTGAGGTTAGTTGTAGGGATATTTAGTGTGATACGTTACCGTCAATCGATGTTTCCAGTTTTCAAACAGGCAAAATGTCCGACGAATGTCTTTGTTTTCCGCTCATTTATTCAAAATATCGCCGGTCACAATACGTATGGTAGCTTAAAAACTCAGAGATAAAAACAAAATGAGCGCTTGCATGCTTTTTTTTTTCGGGGGGGGGGGGGGGGGGGGCGGGGGCGCTGGCGTACATATACTGGGTGTTAAAGCAGAAGAATGAGAAGATAGCTGAGAAAATGTACTTTTTTGGTTGGATGTGGTTGCATAATTTAAACTCAATTTTACATAATGCATGCATGATGGATAATCGTACCGCAGGACTGAGGCTAATACAAACTTTATAGCCAACCTTTCTGTTCAAATTGAGAAGCTGAGCATGATAATGAGTGGACCTGTGTATATCACAATACATTCTACAGTGGCGTATCTGAGGAGCCGGTGCAGCCCCCCCCCCCCCCCCCTCACTCCCTAACAAACAAAAAAGAAGAAAAAACACTGACTTGCACCAGAGGGGGCTGAGGGGCTACAGCTCCCCAATATTTTTTTTAACGGTTATTATGTAAGTCAGGATAAACGTGTTATTTTCTGCATGGTAAAATGTTTGTCAAAATCAGACCAAGCAAGGGCATATTGGCTGGTAAAATGTAATTATCATAGCAAAAGCAGGCAATTTTAGCAAAATGAATTGCTGGAGACGAATTAGCCCAAATCACTAAATATGTTGTATGCATCTTTTTTTCTCTCTGTCATGTCTGCTAAAGTTTCATGATTATGGTCGTTATGGTTCTGTTGTTATTTTCAGCTATGTGCTATACAATGGAGACAGGGGCCGTGACTACATGATGAAAATATTATTTGGCACAAAACAATAAGTCAGAGTAAAATTTATATCAAGTCGATACATAGCCCCCAGAACCATCAATTGATACTGACCCCCTCCCCCCCCCACCCCCCCTCCTCCCAACCCCCAGGTCCCCAAACAGGGCCACAGTACGCCACTGTATTATTCTCCTTCAGTATGGAGAGAATCATGCCATAAAATCATTTTGTTTTATTATTCACAAACAAAAGTGTCAGGGGTTCTATTCAATTCTGATTTTAATCATAATCGAACAACAACACTACATTAGCAAATTAGTTATTTATGCTGCGTTTTCTAACCCTTAAAACAAGCAAACAAACAAGATAGCCATCAATCCGCGACTTGCAGTGGCGTAGCGACGGAAGGGGGGGGGGGCCCACGGGGGCCTCAGTGCCCCCAATAATCTGAAAAAATAACCCTATATAGAAAACTTTAGGCCTAAGGGGTTATTTCTTTTGGTGAAAAAATTCACTGAAGGTTTGCCCCCCCCCCCCCCCCCCCCCATCCCTAATCAGTCCGACCACCGTATGCCACCAATGGTGATGATGATGTGAACGAGGAGCCGCAGTCAGTGAGGTCTGGACCCACGGCGGGAGGATGATTTAGATACTCATAGACTTAGAAATAGATTGAGCTATTCTGTGAGATGCATGATACAGGGTGGCCCCCCCCCCCCCCCCCCCAAACAAAAAAACCCGGAATGGGGCACTTCCCAAAATAAAGTAACGAAATGATTATGTCCATCGGATAGGGTGTCTTTTCCAATGAAAAATGATACCAAGAACAGTAATTGTGGTTGTGTAGTTTTTGTTTTAGGGCGCTGTGAGCCTACACCATGTCAGATTCTCATTTTTGTCAATTTTTACCAAGTCAGTGCCTGATAAATCGGACTGGCTGCCCGTCATAGTATCGAACAACTATGCCCATTCTCTCGTCACACAGCTGAATGCACACTAACAATGGCGCGCGTATAACTCGTTGTTTGATGCTATGACGGGCAGACTGCCTGCGATTCATCAGACACTGACTTGGTAAAAATTTACAAAAATCGGAACTGACATGGCGTCACTCACAGCGCTGTAACACAAAAACTACACTGGTATCGTTTTTGATTGGAAAAGACACCCTAGCCGATGGACATAATCATTTTGCTAATTTTCGGAAGTGCCCCGTTCCGTTTTTTGAGAGATCTCGTATTTCTTTATATGTTCTGAAACGCCCTCTATTTGTCGAAATTGAACATGCACATGCAAAAATTATGTTCATGTTTACAATTTAAGGGGTCCTACCAATCCCCAAGGATCACTACTAAGCACTGCGAAGCACTGCGAAGCACACTACGAAACACTACGAAACCCCTACGAAGCACTGCGAAGAGCACGTCTTCGTAGTACTACGAAGCACTACGAAGACGAAGAGTGCACTGCGAAGAGCGCCCTGTACTAAAAAATCGCCTTAATGCGCACACGTAGAGGTAGACTATGGTAGCTGCTAAACATCCATCCAATTCGATCATGATCGATGTCAGAGCATTTCTCGTTTGAGATTCTGAGAATATATATTTTTATGCCATGGATGCCATGGATGTAATGATCGATTATAATAATCACGGGAGTGCCAAAATAGCTTGGGCTTGATAGGGTTACATTGATAAAACGGATAAAATCATACATTTCCCTTTGCTTGGACATAGCCCGCCCTAGAGTAAAGATGAGTAGCGACCTGTTGTGCACAAATGGATACAAAATGGCGACAGCTGGTTTAAGTTATCCAGGAATGCTGAGTTCAACAATGCGCTAAACTATGACTGAACCTCTTTGAGCATTCAATGGTTTAAATTCCTTCCGCCATTTTGTATCCATTTGTGAACAATAGATGTCGCAACTCTCTCTATCGAGGGACTATAAAGCCCCCCCCCCCCCCCCCCTCGTAATATACCCACTATCCTACAGGGTATGCTATAGTATTAGGGATCATCAACGACATTTATTGGGACAATATTACAAATCATTGTGAATCCTAAATTCATCTGCAGGTAAGATGAACGCATACTGTGGTGGCGTCATTTATTACAATTATTCAAAATGTATAGGACTCAGGGGCGGATCTACCTTTTTGCTAAGAGGGGGGGGGGGACCCAATGACGATGCGGCCCGGGGGCAGCCCGGGGGGGGGGGGGGGGGGTTATACCCCTACCCCCCCCTCTAGATCCGCACTGGGACTGATGTATGGTTCGTATCACCAGGTTCCATAGTATCACTGACCTCCAGTTCGAATTTATACAGAGCGTATCAAAAAAAGCGTTTTTTCAAAATTAGATTTTTATATAATACGAAGATTTTTTCATATCAATGGATGCCTAAAAGTTTCATCTATCTACCACGAACAAAACAAATTTTCGTTCACGCATGGGCGATCAATGACTGTTGGTGTACAGAGTGTGAAAAATTACTTGCGCCTAATTGAAAGAAGAGGGACAATTAAACCAGCAGTGCGAGTAAGTACCCCCATTCAAACAAATTGCTCTTTTTTGCATGAATTTAGGATTATGTTATTATAAAAGGTTTGCCTGGGGGAGGAGGGGGGGGGGGGGGGGGGGGTGAGGGGATCAACCCCACCCTCTTTGACCCAACAAATGACCTTTTCAACTCCTTGGACCTCCATTTGAGTCTTTTGAGCCATTTTGAGCCTTTTTGAACCTTTTGGAGGGTTTCCGTAAGTCTTTGGTAGCTCCAAGTCTACGTATTTTGTAGTTTTAGTCTGCTCCTTATTCCCCTTAACTCCCGTTTCAGGGTTTTTGTAGCTCCAAAGACCCTATATTTTGTGCTTGTAGTCGGCTCTTCAGACCCCCATTTCAGAGTTCCGTGAGGCACACCCCGTCAAAAAATAATTCGTGTGCCCCCCCCCCCCCCCCCCCTCCCCGAGCTAGGCTCAACGTTCAGTGGGTCGGGAAAATTTCCCACGCGCACTGGCAGGACGTGTTCAGCGACGACAATAGTGTACTTTTTTATCAAAACCGTTAGTTAACGTTTTTGAAATAATGATTTTTCAATGATAATTATCTTCATACTAAAGGGACGGCAGAAGAGAAACGAGGAAGCTCCTAGTATGGTTCGTGGAGTTAGACACTTTGCCTGGATCACTTTAATTTTAATGTTTACTTATTATATATTTATTGAACCCCAAATATTCCGGGGACGGGGGGATCACAATACAGCTAGTTCACACGCCCCCCCCCCCCCCCCCCAGTGATCGACGCCCAGTGGCACGACAATTGTTGGAGGGCACACTTTATGTATTTCTTTGTTTTTGCCAAAAATGGCCCCTTATGTTTTCTATTGTTTTTTTTTGTAGCTACGCCACTGTCGACGTCTCCTGATTACAATGATTTAACAAAGTTGTAAAAATCCTAAATTCTAGCGCGGTTATCGATCCTCGTCTGATCGATCATGAATTGCGAATTGTGTTGTCTTGCAGCTATCGTACCTCATCTACCTCTACATGAGCTCCTTTAGCAATTTTTTTGCTCTTCGTAGTGCTTAGTAGTGCTTAGTAGTGAATTCGTAGTGCTTCGTAGTGCTTCGCGGTGTCCGCGGTGATTGGTAGGACCGGAATGAGGGTCAGTACTAGGAAACGCCCCACCCACAAGAAAAATGAAAAATACGCTTTTTTCACCAACCATGTGAAAGAATATATTATAATTTATCTGTTATAATGTAAAGATTTGGACACAAACTGCGTTGAAATTGAATATTTGAGCAATAAAAAGTTTGAAATTACAACTATCAGCCGCTGATAGCATTAGACCGCACGTTCGCGGCTGCGTGCAATATAAATCTTCAACCACGGGAGCTCCGGACACGAATGAGCGTATAGCTACGCCGGCGTAACGGGCCGAACTGGTGGTGAATTTATAGACCCAATGTCAGCGGCATGAATAAACATTTCAACTGATATCTCTTAATTCAACGATACTATATAAGGTTCGGATTTTTCCACACAAGCCCTTTGTTATACTATTTCAACAATACTAATCAATTAGTTTGGCCAATAAAGTTATTTTCGGTAATTTTCTCAAAACGAACATTTGGCTTTAATTTTGTGATTGTTATACTCAATTTATTTGTGGGCACGTGCCCCCGCGCCCCCATCCCCGTAGGTATACTGAACACAAATTGTACATGCAATATAACAAAACGTAACAACCACAACATGGGCACAACATTATGAGAGCTGGGTGTCTACTGGTTTCACACGGACTCGGTACGAATGTTATGAGAACCTTGCAAGAAATCTCGTTGGGAATACGATACTCGTTATGTTGTTCAAAATAAAAGCGGTATCAGCGTGCTACAATTCGATCAAACTTTCACTTTAGATTCAAGTTATAAGAAGTATTAAGATATGAACTTACACATGAATTTATTATCATGAAAGCCACCAAATTATTTATCATGTTTATGTCTATGATGTCATAATTATCACGAATGGTATTCAAATAATTTTAAAATGCAAAGTCCGGACAATTATCATACAGATTATGAATTTGATTACGATCGTAATATAGGAACATTCCAGTTTAAGAATTGGATTCCACTGATCACTTGCATAATAGGCATGTTCAAAATTACACCATGATGGCATTAGCGTTCTCCCCTCATTATGGTAAGTCATTGCTGATTGCAACAGTATGTTTCCCGTTACATATTCTTTTAACGAAGGTTTATAACCAAAATAATTATCATTCATGTCATAACGACATGAATATATGATCATTCTATAACTAAAAAGCCCTGATGTCACACGTGTTGACATAGTGATGTAGAAATTAACATAAATTAGTGATGAACATCACATGTTACACCCCAGCATTTAAAATTACATTGCTCAAGATCTTATAGAATATATAAATAAAAGGCACAATATTTCTGTTGAAACTGTCCTTTAAAACAAATTAAAGCAATGACAAATCTGTTTCGATCTTTCCCATTTGAGACCGGCGTACTACCAGGTGACGATGATTGGTGTAGAAGAAGCCACAAGGGTGGTATCGAGATGCTGCCCGGGGTTCACCAACACCAGTGGACAATGTCGGCGTAAGTATGTGTAGAAGGCGACAGTGGCGTAGCTACGGCACGTCCCCCCCCCCCCCCAAATAATTTGACAAAAACAATACAATCATAAACATAAAGGGAAATCTGCGGGGGGAAATAAATACGTAAGGTGTGCCCCCAATCAGTCCGACCCGTCTACGCCCTTATAAATTTAGACGGTAGTGGGTTAAGGCAGCACCACCCCCCCCCCCCCCCCCCGTCCCAATTGTCAATTTATTCATAAACCAATCACATTAATTGAGTTTTCACTTACCGTATACGATCGGCACGACGGTATACGGTATCGGTACGTATTATGTTTGGGGTAATACGATAAACTGTCATGATAATACGATAAACTGTCATGGTAATACGATAAACTGTCATGTCTGTTGAGGATCGTGTCCGAAATCTATTGTGATGTGGAATTTAATGGGAAATGTTTGCAATACCGAAATAAATTGCTTCTAAACTGGATGAAAATACGGATTTACGTTCCAGAATATCCGGAACACAATCAATTCAATTGAGTCATTGTCATTTTCATTTAGCAGTAAATTTAACCTCTGGTATTAATGATTATAATTTAAAAAAATTGTAAATGATTTGGTTAATTTGATGACGTGATTTCATTATGTAAATTTAATATTGTACTGATGATTAAAACCAACGAAAAATATAAAGTTAATACAAAAAATAACGTTTTACTTCTTGGTTCCAGCGGTTTGTTCGGAGCCATGTCAGCATGGTGGCAGCTGTATATCACCCAACCATTGCGCATGTCTACCGGGCTGGGCTGGTGATGTATGTGATATCTGTAAGTAGGGTTCGTAATTTGATTATTCAATGATTGTGTCTTCATCGTAAAAATGCGTTTTATGTTGACTTATGTTGATTTCACATTTACAAGTTTATTCACGTTTATAATTTTCCGTATCTCAGTGTTCTATTGTCTTTCAAATAATTGACCTATCAAACTAATGATTAAATGCTATACATACTTCCTGCGGCAAACAAACTTTTTGATAAAGTGGCGGATAGAGAATTTCGTCACCTAAATTACCTCAAAATGACCGAAGATGTTAATATTCATGTTCACTCTATATACTAACATGGGTTTTGATTTCCTTCTGATACAGCATGCAACGACAATCGCTATGGCATCCAATGCAGCCAGGAATGCCTGTGTGAGAATGGAGGCAGCTGCCAACCTGCGCACGGATTGTGTTTTTGTCCTCCTGGGTTCACGGGAACAAATTGCGAGAGTGCCTGCAGACCGGGAAACTATGGACCTGATTGCCAATCGCCCTGTTTCTGTCAGAACGGTGCTTCGTGTGACCATGTTAACGGCACCTGTTTTTGCCGACCCGGCTTCCACGGACGGTATTGCAACGAGGAGTGCGAGCAAGGGTTCTACGGGACGTCCTGCAGCAAGATGTGCCGCTGCCAGAATGACGCATACTGTGATCCCATCGATGGCTCCTGCTCCTGTGCGCCGGGCTTTGCAGGACAGTTCTGTCAGGATAATTGCAGGGAGGGGTCGTACGGGCTCAACTGCAGTGGGTTGTGCCTCTGCGAGAACGGAGCAAGGTGCAATCCAGTACTGGGTGCTTGCAACTGTCGACCCGGGTATACCGGCGTCACCTGTGTCAACGTGTGCCCTCCGGATTCCTTTGGACAGGGGTGCTTGGAGATATGCAATTGTCAGATTGGGAACTGCCACCATGTGACCGGCGAATGTTTCTGCGATCCTGGTTGGATAGGGGATGACTGCACGACACCTTGCTCACCGAGAACCTTCGGGATTAACTGCGAAGGACGTTGTGAGTGTGTCAATGGAGCGCTTTGCAACCACGTCGATGGGTCTTGCCGTTGCCTACCCGGGTTCAGCGGACGTCTGTGTGACGGGCCATGTCCTGAGGGTCGGTTCGGCGATGGATGCCTCCAGTTCTGCCAATGTCAGAATGACGCCGCCTGTAACCCGGTCGATGGATCGTGTACCTGTAGCCCTGGATGGCGAGGCAACCTGTGTACCGAGCCGTGTCATTCTGGTCGCTATGGACTAGGCTGCGCTGAAATATGTAGATGTCGGAATGGAGCGATCTGCAACCCAATTGATGGTTCTTGTTCTTGTACAGCTGGCTGGCAAGGAGAATTCTGTTCCCTAAAATGCAGGGAGGGAAACTTCGGTCAGGATTGCGCTGGGGTCTGTAGGTGTGAAAACGACGCCGAATGCCATCACATCCACGGTACCTGTGCTTGCACAGCGGGTTGGCTGGGGCCTTCGTGCGGTGACCCCTGCGACGAAGGCTTCTTTGGACTACTATGCGGAGTCCGCTGTCGTTGTGAGAACGGGGCTGAGTGCAACAATGTCGACGGGCGTTGTACTTGCGCACCCGGCTTTACCGGACTCGCTTGCTCTGAACCCTGCGAGATAGGCTTCTTTGGCCCCGACTGCTCTCAGACCTGTCAATGTGTGAACTCCAGGGGTTGTGATCCTTCTACAGGAGAATGTCTGTGCCTTCCAGGTTGGACAGGACCTGCCTGTTCTATAACATGCCCAGAAGGATTCTATGGTCCGGGCTGCCAAGAGATATGTCGATGTTTGTACGAAGGAGCGTGCAACTCAGTCAATGGCAGTTGCACATGTACACCCGGCTGGGAGGGTGAATCTTGCGAGAATAGTTGTCCTGGAAGTCGATTCGGCTTGCAGTGTCTGGAATTTTGTCAGTGTCAAAACAGCGCTACTTGCAACCCGGTGGATGGATCCTGTACCTGTTCCCCCGGATGGCAAGGAACACTATGCGATTCACCTTGTGCAGATGGCTTATTCGGATTGGACTGTTCCCAGGTGTGCAGGTGTCGAAATGGTGGTGAATGCGACACGGTGACTGGCATATGCACATGTCCTGCAGGTTGGCAAGGTTTTTGCGCCGAGCCATGTCCCGCGGGATTCTTCGGCCAAAACTGTCGGGGTGAGTGCCGATGCCAGAATGGGGCAACGTGCAATCGGTTCGACGGTCGCTGCACCTGCGCCCCGGGCTGGTACGGTCTCTCATGCGATGCACCCTGTCCACAAGGACGCTTTGGACCATCGTGTAACGGCACATGCCAGTGCAGGTACGGGCGTTGCGACAATGTCGACGGGTCGTGTCTTTGCCCCGCAGGGTGGGCGGGGACGCTCTGCAACCGGGTATGCGAGGAGGGCTCTTGGGGACCTAACTGCGCCAACGGGTGCACATGTGCCTACGCAACCAGTTGTTCCCGCTTCGATGGTTCGTGTATCTGTTCGGATGGATGGATGGGGACCGACTGCGATCAACCATGTCCTGAAGGGTTCTATGGATCGGGTTGCCGGAATCGATGTCAGTGTAGGAACGGAGCAGCATGTTCAAGGTGAGGATAATATAAAATTCTGCGTTTATATTTAGAGCTGTATTGAACGTGACTTTCTGCATGAATACAATCATGGTGAAAAACATTGTTTATTCTTTTCAAGTAGGATGCTTTTGGATTCCCATCAATTATTAACCATGTTAACGTCTTTATTTCTCACTCGCATAACCAGGTTTCATGGAGATTGTATTTGTTCGGCTGGATGGACAGGGGACCGTTGTGAACTGCGTTGTCCAGAAGGGACGTTTGGAGCACGCTGTGCTGAAAGGTAAATGCAATAAATATTTCCATCAAAACACACGCAGAGCCGACTCGACCCGATCATACTGTTTTCCAGCCGTGTGCATTGCTCCAAGACTCCAATGTTACCAGTCGGGAGCCAGTTCGGGAGCCAGTCGTGGCCGATTCACCATGTTAAATCTGCTCTGAGTGATCGGGCCGTACTCTAGTATGTCTGCAAACTTGCCGGATCGGATAAAGTTGAGTCGGCTCTTTAGTTGCGCAGGCAAATGTGACTTACATGCCAGACAATTCTGCTTCTGCACAATTGCTCCGAGCGATCCCTTACGCGTTCACAGCCGTATAGTGAACGTTATAGGGTGAGCTAGTTTAGGGTCAATTGTTAAGTTTGGAGTACGGTTCGATATCTTTATTGGTTCATAAAAAAATCAATCCTATCGCCGCATTAAACTTGCCCCGATCCTGCTAAGGAGCATCTCCACATTGTTAATGTTAGCTTAATAAGAAACGCAATATCATTCCGTCATTGTCTCATTGTACGCAACATATTCCTTGATTCAAACATATAGAGAAACTGACCAGAAATATATGTGATTAAAAATGAGCAAAAAAATGGGATTCCAACGGGATTTGTCCCAGAAACCCCTTAATTTTCATTGCTCGTAGGTCAGAAGCTATTATTAACCTGACATAAACCCGAAGGATAGAAATCAACTTGGGGATATATGCGAGGGATCACCGAAGTGATGCAGCTTTTTAAAAATAATTGATTCAAACATATAGAGAACCTGACCAGAAATATATGTGATTAAAAATGAGCAAAGAAAATGGGATTCCAACGGGATTCGAACCCGAGACCTCCGGATTGCTAGACCTACTAGCTTCTGACCTACCATGCCTACAAGCAATGAAAATTAAGGGGTTTCTGGGACGAATACCGTCATAGGGTTTTCTATAGCTCAGTTGGTAAGAGCACCGGTCTAGCAATCCGGAGGTCTCGGGTTCGAATCCCGTTGGAATCCCATTTTCTTTGCTCATTTTTAATCACATATATTTTTGTCAGTTTCTCTATATGTTTGAATCAATTATTTAAAAAAAAAGCTGCATCACTTCGGTGATCACTCGCATATATCCCCAAGTTGATTTCTATCCTTCGGGTTATGTCAGGTTTATAATAGCTTCTCACCTACGAGCAATGAAAATTAAGGGGTTTCTGGGACGAATGCCGTCATAGGGTTTTCTATAGCTCAGTCGGTAAGAGCACTGGTCTAGCATCCGGGGGTCTCGGGTTCGAATCCCGTTGGAATCCCATTTTCTTTGCTCATTTTTAATCACATGTATTTCTGGTCAGTTTCACTATATGTTTGAATCAATTATTAACAAAAAAGCTGCATCACTTTGGTGATCCCTCGCATATATCCCCAAGTTGATTTCTATCCTTCGGGTTTATGTCAGGTTTATAATAACTTCTGACCTACGAGCAATGACAATTAAGGGGTTTCTGGGACGAATGCCGTCATAGGGTTTACTATAGCTCAGTCGGTAAGAGCACCGGTCTAGCAATCCGGAGGTCTCGGGTTCGAATCCCGTTGGAATCCCATTTTCTTTGCTCATTTTTAATCAAAATATTCCTTGATTAAACTTGATCCGACTGTAGTGATCAATTGGAACAAGTATAATGCCAATCTTTTTCGAATTTTCGAATTATCTTTTTTACTTTTCACAGGTGTCAATGCACTAACGAAGCACCCTGCTCCCCGTTCGACGGTTCATGTAACTGTCTCGCCGGATGGATGGGAGAGAGGTGTGACGTCCCGTGTCCTGAGGGTCGCTTCGGTCCCTACTGCCTTTCCACGTGTCGATGCGATAACGGAGGGGTGTGTTCAAGGTACAAAATAAAGAAGTTGAAGTCGTTTTTTGTTTCTAAATTCTTCAGCATTTTGCTTTCTGAGGCATGCATCAATATTTCGCTGCAATCTCAAACAGAAGCATAATCAATTCTACACAAATACATTTTTGTTACTGCAGAGTATACAGACTCTAGAGATTTTAATAATGCGCGGCCCTTACTTCCAAGACCATGATGACATAAACTGTTTGTAAGTTGCTTATTTATACAAGTTTATGACTTCACCATTTCATAAAACAATTATCTTTTTTAATAACGCTTCTCACATGTCTCAAATTTTGTTACACATAGCGTCGATGGTAGATGTGTCTGTCCCGCAGGACTAACTGGTCTTACCTGTGCCGAACCCTGTCCACCAGACACGTTTGGTCCAAACTGCGGACGACGCTGTCTGTGCGAGCGAAACTCCCGATGTGACCCCTTCGACGGATCGTGCGAGTGCACGGTTGGGTGGAAGGGCATTTTCTGCAACACACCATGCGGATTTGACGAGTGGGGCCCCGGGTGTACCCTGAGATGCGGATGCCAGAACGACGCCCTTTGCACACGTTTTACGGGCGTTTGTCAGTGCGGTCCGGGGTGGACAGGTCCCAGGTGCGAGTCACGATGCAGAGATGGCTTCTACGGACGGAACTGCACCAGGAGGTGCGTGTGCCGCAACGACGCGGCTTGCGACATCTTCGACGGGAGCTGCACTTGCACCGCGGGATTTATGGGCGCGGGCTGCGACGTCAGGTGTCCCGAAGGACGATACGGTGTCCAGTGCAGCCAGCTCTGTGCCTGTAGGAATGGCGGTCGGTGCACCCCGACAGACGGAAGTTGCGCATGCCCTTCTGGGTGGATCGGTGACCTGTGTGATGAACCGTGTCCGTTCGGGAGATGGGGACTTGGATGCGCCAACCAGTGTGCGTGTCAGAACGGAGGAGCCTGTGATAGGTTCTCAGGTAACTTATCCCATTGTCATGCAGTCATGACATATTTAACCTTCTCAAAATGGTTTCAAAATACATATTAAGGTGTCCGGTAATAAACACAATAGCATCCTATCCTCCCAGACATACATTGATTCTAAATTCAATACATAAGTTACAATTATGCAGCTTATGACGAATATAATATAATATTTATATTAATGGGATTAGGGCCCCGTTGCAGAAAGAGATACAATCGATTGTAAGTTGCGATTAATCGTAAGTCAGATCACGTGTTCTAGATGCGCAAATCTGATTGGTTGAAACGCATACATTTTCTGACTTACGATCAATCGTAGCTTACAATCGATTGTATCTCTTTCTGCAACGGGGCCCTGGTAACTTTGTTGACATGTGCAAAAAGTGATGAATGGTTGATACAATGTATATTGTTGTTATCTGATATGTCCACTGGGTATTGTGTAAAGTTAAATGGACGCTACATGGCCGAGTAATAAGCATACATGCAAAGCGATATTCACTAACTCGTTGCACTGACTTTATACATGGTTACGGCTATCCAGTGTATAGTTTAACATCTGAATGCTTCAATTGTAAATATCTTTTTAACGAAAGGGAAATTAGAAAACACAAAACCTGTCCCATGCTTCTATTGTTAATACGAATACAACAAGGTATGAGGGAACCGCTAGAATTCAAATTGGATTTTAAGGATTTGAACAATGTTACTAGATCCAACAATATTGTCTACAGTGTTGCGACGCGGTTACAAGATCAATATTTAATTCTCTTTAGGTGAATGCTCCTGTGACAGTGGGTGGATGGGCACTTCTTGCGACATAGCATGTCCAACCGATAGGTTCGGACCCGGCTGCACCTCGCTTTGTTCCTGTCAGAACGGTGGAAGTTGTTCCCGATTCGATGGTTCCTGCACATGCTTATCCGGATGGCGAGGAAGATTATGCGACCAAGAATGTCCGCTGGGTTTCTTCGGTCCGGGATGTTTGGATGAGTGCGAATGCTTGAACTCGGCCATCTGCGACAGGTTTGACGGCGCTTGCACCTGTCTCGCCGGGTGGACAGGACCTCTCTGCGACCAGGCCTGCGCCATTGGGACGTTCGGACGGGACTGCAGATTCCGATGCCAGTGTGACAACGGGGCGTCGTGCGACGGTGTCACCGGCGTCTGCGTCTGCCTCCGTGGCTGGATGGGAGCCTCCTGCGAGCTTCCATGTCCAGAGGGGCGATACGGTCCCGGGTGCTTCCAAGACTGCAGCTGCCAGAACGACGCGATCTGTTCTCGGTTCGATGGGAGCTGCCAGTGTGCTGCAGGATGGACAGGGAGTTTCTGCCACATCGAGTGTCCGCCCGATCGGTTTGGGTTGGGATGCGTCGGCATCTGCAGATGCCAGAACGGGGCGTCGTGTGACAAATTTACCGGAAGATGCCTGTGCAGTGCGGGCTGGAAAGGCGTCAGTTGCAATATACCTTGCGAGGAAGGTACGTTTGGTCCGGGATGTACCAGCCAGTGCCAATGCCAGAATCAAGGAATATGCAGCAGAATTACAGGTTAGTCCGCTTTGTTATATAGGCAATTATGCCTGAAGGTTTTTTTGTTGTTGGGAGGGGGGGGGGGGGGGGGGGGTTCGCCCCCTAATTTAAATCCTGTGTATTGAAATCCATGTAGCTGCCATTGTATTACAATCTTCCGCTATTGGGGATACGTTTACCTTTATCATGAAATCACGAACAGCCAACATATATATTGACCTGCATGATCCCCTCCCCCCCAAAAAAGTAAATACCTCATCTATAATTGTCAGTAGCAATTTCTAAAACAATCGTCGGGTTTTTAAATTCATGAACAAAGAGGATTGCAGTCAATAGTTCTCAAGTCAATATTCTCTCCCAGGTGAATGTCGCTGCCCAGCCGGCTGGACCGGGGCCCAATGCCAGCTCCCTTGCGAAGCGGGTCTCTTCGGACCTGGCTGTCAGCGCCGATGCTCCTGCTTTAACGAGGCGACATGCGACCGGTTTAACGGCGCGTGTCGATGTCAGGCGGGCTGGATGGGTGAGCAGTGTCAGAGACCTTGCTCTGAGGGAAGATATGGCGTTGACTGCACACAGGTGACATTTAACCCTGAGAGTGCCTCTCTTATAATTTTTTTCTGCCGGGTTCTGACGACATGGCGCTGTAGAGTGCGCATTCGTAACTGTCTTTGATGATGCAGTATTTCGCTGTATTTTTAAATGTTCAATGTTTATTACGATTACAGTCATGATAGTAATGCATGTATACCACCTTCCTCTTCTTGTACTTTACTTTCTCCCCGGGGGGGTCTGTCCTCATAGAAAGGGGGGTATCATGAGTGACCAATGACTTGCCAAAAGCACCCTAAACGAGTATTTGCGTGGTGCAAAAAATACACCCTAAGTAAGTATGATTATCGGTAATTTGATACCCTAAACAAGTAATCAATTTTGAGTAAACCCCTAAGCAAGTATTTTTGATACCCTAAGCAAGTAATCGATTTTGTGTAAACCCCTAAGCAAGTCATAACTATATTTGATACCCTAAGCAAGTAATCTTTTTTTTGTAAACCCCTATTAAAAGCAAGTTATAACTATTTTTGATACCCTAAGCAAGTAAGCTGTGTTTTTGAGACCTATAAACGAGTAATTCATCTTTTTGAGACGAGTAATTCATCAGCCTAAAATAGATACCCTATTTCCTGATTTTGGGTGATTTTGAGACCCTATTCGAGATACCACCCTAATAACTCGTTTTCTTGGTCACGCATGATACCCCCCCCCCTTTCAATGAGGACAGACCCCCCCCCCCCCGGGCTTTCTCCTTCCTTAATTTCCTCTTCTTATCCTTCTTCACACTTTTCATGTTCTATTCATATTATTTTCGCATTTGTGTTCCTTCATAACTATCAATAATTTATTTCGAAAACTCAAAACACAAACTCCCTTTTCAGATTTGATTTGACTTGATGTCCAAACTTTTTATGGATTGTATGAAGAGAAATCTTGCCTCTCAGAATCGTTCATCTTTAGTCAATGAATAAAGAAGTGTCTGTAATACTATTGTGCCCTCGTTAAATTGTTCATCTTTAGTTAATAAATAAATAAATGTTTGCAATATTTCCTCCTTAAATACAATTCTTAGACTTGTCGGTGTCAGAACACAGCAACCTGCAACGGTAGAGACGGATCGTGCACCTGTAACGCTGGATGGACTGGACGACTCTGCGACACTCCCTGTGTATCCGGATTCTACGGACCCGACTGCGCCCTGAGATGCGAATGCCAGAACGGCGCACTTTGCAACCGCTTCAACGGAGAGTGCAGTTGTCTTCCAGGATGGTTAGGGGTTAGATGTGACGTCGCGTGCGATCAGAATCGGTAAGATTACGATATTCTGCAATTTCTGCGTGTTCAAAGAATTAGTACATTTGATGCGTTCGACTGTCATGACTGTGCGGAGAGATCCACATGCCAGAACGGCACCTTGATACCGTTTTAGCGAGTCCTGCAAATCATGCATGGGTGGTTTACCAGGTTAAAGTTAGATGTGACGTTGGTTTACCAGGTTAAGTTGAATGTGACGTTGCGTGTATCAGGAACAGTCATATTTTAGATTTAAATAAGGTTAATAGTTGATATGGTTCATATGATTTAATGTACACCATATTGAAATGCTATGGATGTCAAATAATATTGTTTATGAATGTGATTTAATTGTATTTTGATATGTCAATTCATTGTAAATGTAACCAGTGGAAAACAATTTTCTATGTAATGATCATGGACATAATAAACTTCAAGAGGGATTTATATTTCAAATATAATGCTTCTGACATGGATGTTAGACGGTGTACTCTAAGTGAGTCTGAGTCTTTGACCAGTGTGATATGAGGGATATATCGGGATCCCATATATCTGTCTACGAACAGAACATCGCCATACAATGCCATTTCCCTATAAAGGTATTATCAACTAAGTATAATTCAGGTAACCAATTGTTTCCATGATAGGTTCGGAGTCCAGTGTTCCCAGCTTTGTCTTTGCGAGAACGGAGCCACATGTTCTGCCTTCGATGGTTCGTGCCAGTGCAGGGGCGGCTGGACTGGAGACCTCTGTCAACTGGCCTGCTCACCAGGATTTTACGGCCCATTCTGCACCGAGACGTGCAGGTGTCTGAACGGCGGAACCTGCTCCAGGTAAATAATGATGATATAATCGATGTTTTGTTCATTGTTTTCATGGTCTTCATGGTCCTAGAGATTATTTTATTGGCCTAACCCCGAATAGCTATTTGTTCCACCAAAAAAAATGTTTCAGGAGAATATGCATTTACCCCTTCATCCCTTACTTAACATGCTTAAAAAGGGTCATTGTAAACACTGGTAAAGTTAAAACTATTCGAGAAAAAAAGGTTTCAGCAGAACAATGCATTAAACGTCTTTATCTGTGACTTATATTTAAAGGAGTCATTCGAGAGTTTCAAACTATACAGAACATACTCTATTATATATTGTTCGGCGGTGATACAGATTTGACGGGAGCTGCTCGTGCCCCGCGGGGTGGGATGGCGCCTTCTGTCAGCAACGCTGCGAGGCCGGTCGGTATGGAGTCGGATGTCTGCAGATCTGCTATTGCCGAAATGGGGCCTCGTGCGACCCTACGGACGGTACATGTGTGTGCCCAGAAGACTGGACGGGTAGTACCTGTGAAACAAGAGGTAGATTGTACATCTGTGTAGGATTTAGCAGTAGACAGTCATGTTTGTGAGCAGTTGCGTAGCGTGGTCGGATTACTTGGTGGAGGGGGCACTTGAATTATTGGTTTTCCATTGTGCTTCTCAAATTATTGGGGGGGGGGGGGGGGGAAAGGAAAAATATTACCCCCCCCCCCCCCCCCCCACCAGTATCTACGCCACGGTTGGTGAAGTTGATGAGTGTGGATATGTATAGCTATAGGTGATGATCGATGACGATAGCAATGATGGTGGTGGGGGTGTTGGATGTGTTTGGGGTAGCGGGTAGCCGGGTAGGAGACGGTGCTCACACGTTGTTGGTGCAATGGTAGTGGTGGTGGTGGTGGTGGCGGTGGTGGCGGTGGTGATGCCTGATTAGACGGTTGGCACTAATTATGTAATAATGCGTTATATAATTTATATTGTTATCACTGACAATAAAAACAAAATTATGTGTATTATCATCTTCTTACCAGGTTGGGTCGGCTTCCGACACAAAGACAGACGTTGGCTAATAAGACAATCACCTGTGGCGAAGCACTGAATTTCGTAGATGCCGAGGACTCTAGACGGGTGTTCCAGTGCAGAGACATCAGGTATCAACTTTAGTTATCCTATACTTAATTTGCATATTCATGCATTCACCCATACGTTCATTCATTCATTCATTCATTCATTCATTCATTCATTCATTCATTCATTCATTCATTCATTCATTCATTCATTCATTCATTCATTCATTCATTCATTCATACATACATACATACATACATACATACATACATACATACATACATACATACATACATTCATTCATTCATTCATTCATTCCTTCATTCATTCCTTCATTCATTCATTCATTCATTCATTCATTCATTCATTCATTCATTCATTCATTCATTCATTCATTCATTCATTCATTCATGCATTTATTAATTTCATCCATTCATTCATTTATCCGTTGATACATGTATTCATTCATTTATTTTTGCGTTTTGCATCTATTTATTCATTTGATTGCCTATGATTAACAATTCACTATCAATTCGCGTTGGTTAAATGATATGTTATATATCTGTTTTTAAAGATAGATCTGATTAAAATATTCGTTAACAGCATCAAAAAGGGGAATCTGAATAGCTGAACATAATTAATATTCCGTATACAATGTAAATTATTTTAGGGTTGGTGGAGACCGCCTTCCAAATCGTGTGACGTGCAGAAACCTGTGGACGGACCGCCTCCCCGACATGAACGATCCGTACTACTATCTAAAGACGGACCACGTTGACCTGTGTCTGAACGTCTTGGCTATCAACGGCATTGGACCTAATCTCTACGACACAGACTTGCTATCGGTGAGAAAACACGGATAAAACCTGTTATTTCGATTGTATGAAAAGCCGAAATCATAGTGATTAACCATCTCAGAATCATAAACTGCAAATTGTCTGATTTAATTTCTTTCTTTTACCAACCTAGATCGAAGCGTGGTACGCGTGCAACCAGGCGCTCGAGCTCCGTATTCAGTGGCTGTACGGAGCATGGCAGGAGGGCGTATCCAGTGACTATGGCTACACCCAACACCTCCGCTGCATTCTGCCTGTAGGGGCGTTGCCAAATAATGGAACCTAGGGGCGTTGCCCAATAATGGAACCTTGGGGCATTGCCCAATAATGGAACATAGGGGCATTGCCCAATGATGGAACCTAGGGGCGTTGCCTTTTATACAAAGAGAGACCTAGCCAAACTGTTGGATGGTATGGGCTTTTTTTTAAATTACGTCTTCCTCCTCCGTCATGTTTGTATCTTACCTAGCTGTAGGGGAGCCGCCCAATAATGGAACCTAGGGGCACTTCCTTGTATACAAAGGAAGGCCTACATACCTTTTCGGATTGAGGGGCTCTCTATAATGATAACGCATTTCTCAATTATTGAGACATGGACTACAGCAGCTACACATTAATGAAACCTATTGTGGCACGCCCTTAAATAAAACAGGAATACATACCTTTAGGTTTTTAGGGGCTCTCTTCAACGATACAGCATCTTTATATGGGGAATTTTTCAATATCATGATAAATATTGCGATAGCTTGGACTATACCGCGATGCAATATGACTATTATGTATACGACTCATCATAGCTGCATATGTGCCTGTTTATGGTCGATACTATGTATATACGTGTATTATACTCGCTACTTTTCACACTCATGCAAGTAGGAAAAGTAGCAATATCTAATCCATGGAATATATCACAGATCTTGCTGTACCCAATCATAGATCATTCTGAAATGAACATAATTATATATTTTATTTGTACGCTATTCTTGCTTTAAAGTTTCTCCCAATAATCATTAATGGCATGTTGTATAATTATATATATTTGCTTATCAATCTGTAACGTCTACTGAATTGAAAGGTTTTAATAACTGTCATAATAATTTTGTGCTTAATCTATAATATTGGTACATAACAATCATACTTTTTGCTTTATAAATTGTTCAACGTTCGTCATTTATCATGTCTCGGTGAAAACATTATTTCAAGACGTCACTATTAAGTCATGTCATCCATGCACCATTCTGGGTTTATTTTTAGGGATAATTATATAATAGCATCGTCCGAATAGATACTTACCACATACATGGTTGGATAGGATTGAATGCGCCTTATACAAGGAAAGAAAATGTAACTTTCATTTTTTGTTTGGATATTAATTTCCCTACGATTCGCCGTACTCAGGTGAAAATGGTTTTTGTTCGCCCGAGTTTATATTCACCGATATTAAACAGTTTAACTACTGTATGTAAACAAATTGATATAGGTAACTATGGGCACGGCTAATTATAGTACGGTCAGACAGTTTGGTTGATGTTTCTTTTGTGCAAATGCGCACAGACTTGTGAACCATAACACTTCATTTGATCTGGACCATGTTTGTATTATGACGAAAGCTCATGATATAGGATAGGTTTCAAGAAATATAAAATAATCTATAAGAAAAAAGGTGTTGATCAAAGAAGAAGGCTATTTAGTAAACATTTAACTCACAGGACTGCATCAGATTTGTTTAATAATAAAATCGACCTCCATGCTGCCAATTCTTACAAAGCGGATTGGTATAATGTAATATAATCATGACATTCTCTTGTGATTCCGTTCTACATTTTCAAGTTTTAATTTGACGTCGTAATAATATGCAACGACATTATTGTATACAATTTATTGTTCAAATAAAATTTAAAACTTTACATGAACTGATTTTTCCTTTCTGTCGAGTAGAATGACAGGTGCATTTTTATGTGAATTGAATTTATAAGAGCGTGCGTGCGTGCGTGTGTGTGTGTGTGTGTGTGTGGGTATGGGTGTGTGTGTGTGTGTGTGTGCGTGTATGTGTGTGTGTGTGTGTGCGTTCACGCGCGTGTGTGTGTGTTGAGTGTGTGTGTGTGTGTGTGTGGGTGTGTGTGGGTGTGTGTGTGTTTGTGTGTGAGTGAATGTGCGTGCGTGTTTGTGCGTGTATAAAAATACATGTTTGATACCACAACTATACTTGCTACTACTACTACTACTACTACAGTACTACGCTGCTGACTACTCCTACTACTTACTACTTACTACTACTACTACTACTACTACTACTACTACTACTACTACTACTACTACTACTACTACTACTACTACTACTACTATTACTACTACTACTACTACCACTACTACTACTACTACTACTACTGATACTACTTTTACTATTACTACTACTACTACTACTACTACTACTACTACTACTACTGCTGCTGCTGCTGCTACTACCACTACCACTACCACTACCACTACCACTAACACTACCACTACCACTACCACTACCACTACCACTACCACTACCACTACCACTACCACTACTACTACTACTACTACTACTACTACTACTACTACTACTACTACTACTACTACTACTACTACTACTACTACTACTTCTACTACTGGCCCTGATAGCAGAAACTAAGTTGTATAAATCACGTCTTATAAATTACGTTTTGTATTACGTCTTTGAAGACGACATAACTCTAGACGTAAAGTTGCATCCGCTTGCGTCGTCATAATGACGTCATAAGTCGTTGTATTGACTTCATTATAATGTCGTACACATGACACAAATTATAATGGCAAAAAAAGCCTTTGAAAAACGACATAATGACGTCATTATAATGTTGAACATACGACGTACGACGCAGGAATTTTTGCTTGCTGTTACTAAAAAGTGCAGCATTCCTATCACTTTTGGGACCCGTTGCAGAAAGAGATACAATCTCTTGTAAGTTACAATTTTAATTGTCAGTTAGAACATGTTCGCGTTTCAACCAATCAGATTTGCGCATTTAGAAGGCATGATCTGACTTACAATTAATTGCAACGGGGCCATAGTCGTATATTTTCTTCTTGGGTATGTGATTGAACAAAAAAGGGTTTTACTTTGGACAAGATAACTCAGATTTTACTTCATGTTTTCTGATCGTTTTGTAAATTCACTATTCATTTTGTATCATACATTGTACTTTATTTTGAAATGCCGAATAAATAATAATAATAATAATAATAATGTCAAGTCAAATTTCCTTCCTAAGTTTGCACCAGATTGCATAATTTCAAGTAAATCATTGCAAAAGCATTGCAGGGGCAAACACCAACCTACCATCACACCCTTCCATCACAATTCCCCCTCTCGGTCGCTTCGCTCCCTCGGGAATTGGCCGTCTTGTCTACGTCTGGAATACTTAATTCAGTCGCTTCGCTCCCTCGCAAAGTTTGGTTTAGCCCCCCCCCCCCCCCCCCCCCCCCCAAACAAAAACAAAAAGTTTTTGCTCATTACGCCACTGGTATCACTAATAATGAAAATAATCAATTATTTATATAAGTATGATGGAAATGCAGTTTGCCCCCCCCCCCCCCCCCCCTGTCCAAGTTAATTTTCTTTAACGGGGTAATTATGTTTTGGTAGAGAGGGCGCTTCAAGAAATAATTTTTATTGTGAGGTAATACAAAAATGAGTGTCAAATTTGAACGAACATACAATTTAATTGACAGAATAAACTTTATTTGATCAAAATCGGTTCAGAAACAGCTAAAATATCAATAAATATATTAGATTGGCATAAACTTGGGGCCCCAGGTTTATTGGATGATTAATTTTAAGAAAAACAAAATAAAATGCTTACTCTTTTTGAAAATTTTACTAAAGAGGTTAAAGGGATAGTTGAGTTTTCGTATAGAGGGCGCTACACAAAATAATTTTGTTATGAGATAATGGAAAATGAGTGTCAAATTTGAAAGAGCATACAATTTTAATAACAGAATCAACTTTATTTGATCAAAATCGGTTCAGAAATGTCTGAAATATCGATAAACATAACAATCTGTAATATTTATGAGGCCCCACAATTATATTCAATCATTTCGAACCAGCCGTTAATTTTGTTTTTTTAATGTTTCCTCTTTTCAAAAATTTACAAAAGAGGTTTTTATATATATAGTTGTTGATTATCTCTCTATCTAATCACTATTTCAACAAATCATCACATGCACAATATTTTATTTAAAGGGCAATGCAACTCAAGAATAGAGTTTATCCTACTTGATATATCGTAATATGCCTTTTTATTATATATAACATAACTCCGACTCAGATTTCTGCTTTGGGAGAAATATGTGAAAACTCATGCGAACACTGGAGGCCGCCATTATTAGGTGTGTGCGGACGTATGGTCAGTGATATGCACTAATGCATTTCAATAGGACCTATTGTTACCATTGTCTGAATACTTGTAGATGCTTTGACGAGTCTGTAAATCAGTGAAAAGCTTTTTGTTCGGCCCGTAGCGCACTCGTCGTAGCTAGTTTGCAAAGCATGTCGGGCAATTACAAGAACATGGCCACTCCCATCACCTTTTGCCGCCGTAAGAATTAGTAAAATGTGGGTATGTTCACGTAAGGATTTCATGGGATCCAGGAGGCCAAAATTGCCAAGTTATGTATCAAATAAAATGTCTGTTCACCCTCTAAACGATAATAATAGCCGAAAGCCATAGTTTCATTGCCCTTTAAAATGGTTGAAACCGATGAGTGTTTAGAAAGCGCCCTCTTGAGTTTTAACAGCTCTTTAAAAAAAAATATATATTAACAGGTTTTTTACTTGTATTCCTTTCGAGCATGTTGGAGTTATAACTATTAGTTTGTAGTGTAATGGTGCAGGTTTTGGTTACTTAAATTCAGTTTGACCAAAACTGTACTCTCTTTACCAAAACTCAACTATCACTTTAAAGTAGTTGTTGATAATCTCTCTAATAATCAGTATTTCCTAAAAACATCAAATGTACAATTTTTTTTAAATACAAATTTTAAACCAATGCGTTTTCAGAGAGCGCCCTCTTGTGTTTTAACAGCTCTTTTTTATTTTATGATAACAGGCTTTTTACCTTGTTGTTTGTAATTTTGTATATCTTTCGAGCATGGTGTAGTTATAAATATTAGTTTTTAATGTTATAGTGCAAGTTTTGGTTACTACAGTTTGACCAAAACTGGACTAATTACTATCCCTTTAAAAAAGGGGGGAAAAAACAAAAACTCCAGGCTGTTAAAAATGTGTTATACATGTTACAACACGGTTTTGATATCTTTGCAATTACAAAGCACATGTACTAGATTACAACAATTTATTGTGACACTATCATGACCCATGTCACTGGTCTACGTAAATAAAACGCTTGATTAAACCAGTGAACTGATTAAACACAAAAGTGACAAAACCCTAATCTGAAACGGGAGTAAGGTTGCCTAATTGGGTCATGATCGAAGCCTTCGAAGCTCCTTGATAACAGTTTAGTGGGCATTATTCAGTTTACATTGGAAAATAGTATGCTGATGTTATTTATATTTTTCACTTTTTGTATGACTGTTCTATTCCAAGGTTTACATGATTATATTATCAATGGAAATGGTTAAAATGAGAGAAAATGAGAGAGCTCCGTACTGGGTTACAATAAACAGATTAGGTAATTCATGCATAATGCATGCACATGAGGTCGAGGGACGTGTGACGTCAAAATATTTCGCTGAGTTAGCAATCCAGCATTTTGCCGCATACTAATGCATTGCAATTGCACCAGCGCCGTGTTACGTGTGTATGGAAGTTTCCACTGATTTTGTATGCGCTGCGCATATCCATGTGTTATACTTCTTTGTCGGTATCGGCGAAACTCGGGTTGGATTGACGCATCTCACTCACAAAGAGGAAGCAAAATGATGTCTAGGTTGTTGCTTCGAAACTCTGTTCGGCAGGTAAGAACATAGTAAATATGAAACTGCAATTGTCTCGATTTTGGTCGTTATTCGCAGCTTGATCTTGTTTTGTTTAAACAATGAAATATGTTTGCACACTGTCACTCTCGCTGTCATGCGTGCGATGGTATTGTCAATGTCAGGCGATGACCAAGCCAGCCGGGCGGGTGGGCGCGGCACGCGGTCGCTGCTCGACTGATCTCACGACAGCTGCCGTGCATTCGAATTCAGCTGATGTTTTTACTTCTCTTGGAAGAAATTTCACACGAATATTTACACTGTGGACAATCATGTGAAGGAAAATTAACAGGCTGTTATAACCACTTGTCAATAATGAACACAAATATAACTAGAATTGTAATACTTGTTTAGAACAAGTATAGGTGGGCTGGTCGAACTAAAATTAAAGACATAATCAAGGGCTCATTTGAGATAGCTTATTGTCTCAGCTACAACATACTCGAAGTTCAGCGTAAACGAAGCTAAAACGAAGGATATTGACCTTGATCATGATAAATATGAATGAGAAACAACTTTTCGTTATGAAGATATGATCATGAGAAGATATTCAGAAAATTTTACAAAATGGCGCCTAGATGACGTCATCAGTCAAGGTCAGGGTTCAAAACCTTATTTTGCTTTGTCCATATGCCTATATATATGTGTGCCAAATTTCAAGGCACTTGATTGAGCCATTTTCAAGTTATCTTGCTAACAAAAAAGTGATTGGAAATAAGAAAAATAAATAATAATAATAATAACTAGAATTGTAATACTTGTTTAGAACAAGTATAGGTGGGCTGGTCGAACTAAAATTAAAGACATAATCAAGGGCTCATTTGAGATAGCTTATTGTCTCAGCTACAACATACTCGAAGTTCAGCGTAAACGAAGCTAAAACGAAGAAGATATTGGTCGCGAAAGACGGGAATGTAGAATCCAGTTTTGAAAAAAAGTCATGTCCCATAGAGAATACACGCAAAATGTTAAAAAATGACATGCCTCCTTAAATCGCAAAAATACGCCATGATGCCTTTGTCAAAATGAAAAATCGTGATCATCACATTTGTAGAGAATTGTCTCAGATAGAACATATCAAAATTTGGAAGAAAATCGATCAATATTTACAGAGATACAATAAATTTTCCAAAAATATGCTGACGTCATAATATGCAAATTGAAATTTTGAGTTCGGAGGCCATTATGATGACGCCATGAGTTAATTGAGGGTCAAATGAGACATGAAATCATATCTCCGACTCATAATCTATCCAAATATGAAAAAAAACTTGGGAGTTCCCATCCATTCTGAAGAGTTACAATGAATTTTGTATAGGCATGTTTTTGCCCATATATGCTATGTATTACAAGTAGGGAGTTCGGTGACTTTTGGATTTGTTGAAGGAACCTCAACAAACTTAATATCATTGGAAAGCTTGTAAAGTGAGAAAAATAATGGTGCTTAAATCAACTTATTAGCTTCAATATTAGTGGAGATATTCCAATTTTAGAGGTAGAAGGTACAAAGTTTGGTTCTGCCAGTTTCAGCCGATGGACGGTAACTATGCTCTGCGCGTGCCCCAGCGCTATAAATAGAAAACGCATGCCTCAACATGGCTAAAAATATCAAAATCAGTACTGGGCAATTTGTTTACATTGGATGATCGCAGCTTAGCGCTATTACTACTCCCATACTCATAGTAATGTATTTCAATGTGTAGAGAAATCAACACACTTTCATAAAATACTACTTTTCCATACCTTTTTCAGATTCCTTCCTCCAGTTTTAAACGATTTTTCGTCGAATTTTTGTGCCGAAAATCGATGCAAAAATGTCAGCAAAACAATCCTTCAAAAAAATCAATTTGCAAGGTGAAAATTCCAAAAAATTCTGGCGAATTTGGTGTCATTCGAAAGATCAGATTCTGCTCTACATGACAATGGCCTCAAATTCAACGTAGAGGGAGTTTACGAACCCCCTACTCTGGCATGGAAGTTGGGAAAATTTATGCACTGTGGTAGCAAAATGAAGTTTTCAAGTGCAGTCGCTACCGCGACTACCGCGAAGTCTCCTAACTCACTGCGCATTCAGATTGTTTTTTCGGGTGTTAAAACATCGATTTAGGAACAACTAATGCTATATCCAGATCAGGGAAGGATTAAAGGGTACCTCCGGACAGAGATTTAGCTCTCTTACATCAAAGACATATCCCAAATGAACATACAAAACAAGTCTGTGATCCTGAAAGTATTTCTACATTGCTATGGAATCATTTTTAATATCACATATCACTCATTCTGTCAGCGCAGTTCCGATTACGATACCACTTAACGATCCTCTTATTGATCGCATCTGCGATATATCGCAGCAAGCAGAGAAAATCTCGAAAATCGCTTGTGTGCGCGCGCTGCTGCAGCACAGTGCGTATAGACGGAGCTATAAGAGAGAGAGAGAGAGAGAGAGAGAGAGACACGAGTAGCGCTATAAGGCCAAAAACAATAAATTGTTGAATTGGAGTAACGGGCAACCAAACATTAGGGTAGGTAGGTAGGGTTTTTTTGGTTTTTTTTTTCAGGATTCGCAAATTACACAAAAACATATATATAACACACAAATAACACATAATCGCAATTGGAATTTTTTATTTTATTTATTTTTTTTTTTATCAGAAAAAACCTTATAGGGTCGGCGGTATTTTTAGGGTCGGGCGGGTTGCGAATTTGCGTTTCCCAAACCATTCAGCAACTCCTTGTGAATTAGCGACTTGGCATACCCGAAATTTCCGACTTGTATAATTTCGAACATTTAGTCGAGTGCCAAACGAATAGCAAATACAAAAAACATTGGACCAAGGTAGGATTCGAACCAGGGATCTCTAGCGTATCAATCTAACTCTCTATCCACGGAGCTATTTCGGATTGCTTGATTGGTGTTGGTTTTTTTAAATATAAATATACCCTAACACTAACCCTTACCCTAACCCTAATGTACAAGCAATAGCATGTATACATATTGCATGCATGCAGAGATATGGTGCGATGCGGTGGCCGTGGCTAGAGTGCGAGCACGCGCGAAACGATAATAACTATCGCATGGGCTATGCGATAAATCGCATACTACCATAATAACGTACGCGTATTGATTGAGCGGTCGTGCAAACAAAGTCGCGCGCGCGAACCAGTAAATAGCCGTGGTTCCGTAGGTCGTATTATTTAATTGCATTTTTCTCAAATTACAGAAACATATCAGACGCCATGTGAGTATAATTGGTATTCAATTATAGTACCAAAACAACTAAGGATTGGTTTTATCATGCCCGGCGGTACCCTTTAAGCTTCAAGAGGATACCAATTTCATGGTAAAATATTGAAAAATATGAATTCTACCCTAGGTTTTTTGTAGCAAAGTTTTGCGTGTTAGCAGATACAAATGCGTGATTGCGGTATTCCGTCGTTCTCCCTATTACAAGAGCTCGCGCGCACGGACATGTTTCTTGAACGGAAGCTCATTGCGTTTTTACTAGTCAGAAAAAGGTGAACAAGGTATCAAAATGCTTGGAAAGATGGGCTAAATATGATAACAGAGAAAATTCGGCGATTCTATGTTGCAAAATGCCAGTACGCGCGAAAACGCGCGCGCATGCGCGTGTGCGCGTTTTTTCGTAAAATGCTTAAAATGGCCTAAAACGTATCCAAAATGAATTTGCGACGATTTTGAACATTTTAAAATTTTGCGCGCGCGCTGACGCGCGCACGTACGCATGCGCGCGCGTTTTTTGACCTGAAATTGACCGGACGGATATTGACCTTGATCATGATAAATATGAATGAGAAACAACTTTTCGTTATGAAGATATGATCATGAGAAGATATTCAGAAAATTTTACAAAATGGCGCCTAGATGACGTCATCAGTCAAGGTCAGGGTTCAAAACCTTATTTTGCTTTGTCCATATGCCTATATATATGTGTGCCAAATTTCAAGGCACTTGATTGAGCCATTTTCAAGTTATCTTGCTAACAAAAAAGTGATTGGAAATAAGAAAAATAAAGAATAATAATAATAACTAGAATTGTAATACTTGTTTAGAACAAGTATAGGTGGGCTGGTCGAACTAAAATTAAAGACATAATCAAGGGCTCATTTGAGATAGCTTATTGTCTCAGCTACAACATACTCGAAGTTCAGCGTAAACGAAGCTAAAACGAAGAAGATATTGGTCGCGAAAGACGGGAATGTAGAATCCAGTTTTGAAAAAAAGTCATGTCCCATAGAGAATACACGCAAAATGTTAAAAAATGACATACCTCCTTAAATCGCAAAAATACGCCATGATGCCTTTGTCAAAATGAAAAATCGTGATCATCACATTTGTAGAGAATTGTCTCAGATAGAACATATCAAAATTTGGAAGAAAATCGATCAATATTTACAGAGATACAATAAATTTTCCAAAAATATGCTGACGTCATAATATGCAAATTGAAATTTTGAGTTCGGAGGCCATTATGATGACGCCATGAGTTAATTGAGGGTCAAATGAGACATGAAATCATATCTCCGACTCATAATCTATCCAAATATGAAAAAAAACTTGGGAGTTCCCATCCATTCTGAAGAGTTACAATGAATTTTGTATAGGCATGTTTTTGCCCATATATGCTATGTATTACAAGAGCTCGCGCGCACGGACATGTTTCTTGAACGGAAGCTCATTGCGTTTTTACTAGTCAGAAAAAGGTGAACAAGGTATCAAAATGCTTGGAAAGATGGGCTAAATATGATAACAGAGAAAATTCGGCGATTCTATGTTGCAAAATGCCAGTACGCGCGAAAACGCGCGCGCATGCGCGTGTGCGCGTTTTTTCGTAAAATGCTTAAAATGGCCTAAAACGTATCCAAAATGAATTTGCGACGATTTTGAACATTTTAAAATTTTGCGCGCGCGCTGACGCGCGCACGTACGCATGCGCGCGCGTTTTTTGACCTGAAATTGACCGGACGGATATTGACCTTGATCATGATAAATATGAATGAGAAACAACTTTTCGTTATGAAGATATGATCATGAGAAGATATTCAGAAAATTTTACAAAATGGCGCCTAGATGACGTCATCAGTCAAGGTCAGGGTTCAAAACCTTATTTTGCTTTGTCCATATGCCTATATATATGTGTGCCAAATTTCAAGGCACTTGATTGAGCCATTTTCAAGTTATCTTGCTAACAAAAAAGTGATTGGAAATAAGAAAAATAAATAATAATAATAAATAAAGGCAATTCTAACGAAATTATGAGGTGGTCTGTATGATGTACAGCCCACCTAACTAGAATTGTAATACTTGTTTAGAACAAGTATAGGTGGGCTGGTCGAACTAAAATTAAAGACATAATCAAGGGCTCATTTGAGATAGCTTATTGTCTCAGCTACAACATACTCGAAGTTCAGCGTAAACGAAGCTAAAACGAAGAAGATATTGGTCGCGAAAGACGGGAATGTAGAATC
This sequence comes from Echinarachnius parma, assembly GCA_037951105.1. Lineage (NCBI taxonomy): Eukaryota > Metazoa > Echinodermata > Echinoidea > Clypeasteroida > Echinarachniidae > Echinarachnius > Echinarachnius parma. The sequence continues at coordinate 53,278 of JBAMJV010001567.1, read as the reverse complement.
CAGTTTTGAAAAAAAGTCATGTCCCATAGAGAATACACGCAAAATGTTAAAAAATGACATGCCTCCTTAAATCGCAAAAATACGCCATGATGCCTTTGTCAAAATGAAAAATCGTGATCATCACATTTGTAGAGAATTGTCTCAGATAGAACATATCAAAATTTGGAAGAAAATCGATCAATATTTACAGAGATACAATAAATTTTCCAAAAATATGCTGACGTCATAATATGCAAATTGAAATTTTGAGTTCGGAGGCCATTATGATGACGCCATGAGTTAATTGAGGGTCAAATGAGACATGAAATCATATCTCCGACTCATAATCTATCCAAATATGAAAAAAAACTTGGGAGTTCCCATCCATTCTGAAGAGTTACAATGAATTTTGTATAGGCATGTTTTTGCCCATATATGCTATGTATTACAAGAGCTTGCGCGCACGGACATGTTTCTTGAACGGAAGCTCATTGCGTTTTTACTAGTCAGAAAAAGGTGAACAAGGTATCAAAATGCTTGGAAAGATTGGCTAAATATGATAACAGAGAAAATTCGGCGATTCTATGTTGCAAAATGCCAGTACGCGCGAAAACGCGCGCGCATGCGCGTGTGCGCGTTTTTTCGTAAAATGCTTAAAATGGCCTAAAACGTATCCAAAATGAATTTGCGACGATTTTGAACATTTTAAAATTTTGCGCGCGCGCTGACGCGCGCACGTACGCATGCGCGCGCGTTTTTTGACCTGAAATTGACCGGACGGATATTGACCTTGATCATGATAAATATGAATGAGAAACAACATTTCGTTATGAAGATATGATCATGAGAAGATATTCAGAAAATTTTACAAAATGGCGCCTAGATGACGTCATCAGTCAAGGTCAGGGTTCAAAACCTTATTTTGCTTTGTCCATATGCCTATATATATGTGTGCCAAATTTCAAGGCACTTGATTGAGCCATTTTCAAGTTATCTTGCTAACAAAAAAGTGATTGGAAATAAGAAAAATAAAGAATAATAAATAAACTAGAATTGTAATACTTGTTTAGAACAAGTATAGGTGGGCTGGTCGAACTAAAATTAAAGACATAATCAAGGGCTCATTTGAGATAGCTTATTGTCTCAGCTACAACATACTCGAAGTTCAGCGTAAACGAAGCTAAAACGAAGAAGATATTGGTCGCGAAAGACCGGAATGTAGAATCCAGTTTTGAAAAAAAGTCATGTCCCATAGAGAATACACGCAAAATGTTAAAAAATGACATGCCTCCTTAAATCGCAAAAATACGCCATGATGCCTTTGTCAAAATGAAAAATCGTGGTTATTACATTTGTAGAAAATTGTCTGAGCTAGAACATATCAAAATTTGGAAGAAAATCGATCAACATTTACAGAGATACAATAAATTTTCCAAAAATATGCTGACGTCATAATATGCAAATTGAAATTTTGAGTTCGGAGGCCATTATGATGACGCCATGAGTTAATTGAGGGTCAAATGAGACATGAAATCATATCTCCGACTCATAATCTATCCAAATATGAAAAAAAAACTTGGGAGTTCCCATCCATTCTGAAGAGTTACAATGAATTTTGTATAGGCATGTTTTTGCCCATATATGCTATGTATTACAAGAGCTCGCGCGCACGGACATGTTTCTTGAACGGAAGCTCATTGCGTTTTTACTAGTCAGAAAAAGGTGAACAAGGTATCAAAATGCTTGGAAAGATGGGCTAAATATGATAACAGAGAAAATTCGGCGATTCTATGTTGCAAAATGCCAGTACGCGCGAAAACGCGCGCGCATGCGCGTGTGCGCGTTTTTTCGTAAAATGCTTAAAATGGCCTAAAACGTATCCAAAATGAATTTGCGACGATTTTGAACATTTTAAAATTTTGCGCGCGCGCTGACGCGCGCACGTACGCATGCGCGCGCGTTTTTTGACCTGAAATTGACCGGACGGATATTGACCTTGATCATGATAAATATGAATGAGAAACAACTTTTCGTTATGAAGATATGATCATGAGAAGATATTCAGAAAATTTTACAAAATGGCGCCTAGATGACGTCATCAGTCAAGGTCAGGGTTCAAAACCTTATTTTGCTTTGTCCATATGCCTATATATATGTGTGCCAAATTTCAAGGCACTTGATTGAGCCATTTTCAAGTTATCTTGCTAACAAAAAAGTGATTGGAAATAAGAAAAATAAATAATAATAATAATAACTAGAATTGTAATACTTGTTTAGAACAAGTATAGGTGGGCTGGTCGAACTAAAATTAAAGACATAATCAAGGGCTCATTTGAGATAGCTTATTGTCTCAGCTACAACATACTCGAAGTTCAGCGTAAACGAAGCTAAAACGAAGAAGATATTGGTCGCGAAAGACGGGAATGTAGAATCCAGTTTTTAAAAAAAGTCATGTCCCATAGAGAATACACGCAAAATGTTAAAAAATGACATGCCTCCTTAAATCGCAAAAATACGCCATGATGCCTTTGTCAAAATGAAAAATCGTGGTTATTACATTTGTAGAAAATTGTCTGAGCTAGAACATATCAAAATTTGGAAGAAAATCGATCAACATTTACAGAGATACAATAAATTTTCCAAAAATATGCTGACGTCATAATATGCAAATTGAAATTTTGAGTTCGGAGGTCATTATGATGACGCCATGAGTTAATTGAGGGTCAAATGAGACATGAAATCATATCTCCGACTCATGATCTATCCAAATATGAAAAAAAACTTGGGAGTTCCCATCCATTCTGAAGAGTTACAATGAATTTTGTATAGGCATGTTTTTGCCCATATATGCTATGTATTACAAGAGCTCGCGCGCACGGACATGTTTCTTGAACGGAAGCTCATTGCGTTTTTACTAGTTAGAAAAAGGTGAACAAGGTATCAAAATGCTTGGAAAGATGGGCTAAATATGATAACAGAGAAAATTCGGCGATTCTATGTTGCAAAATGCCAGTACGCGCGAAAACGCGCGCGCATGCGCGTGTGCGCGTTTTTTCGTAAAATGCTTAAAATGGCCTAAAACGTATCCAAAATGAATTTGCGACGATTTTGAACATTTTAAAATTTTGCGCGCGCGCTGACGCGCGCACGTACGCATGCGCGCGCGTTTTTTGACCTGAAATTGACCGGACGGATATTGACCTTGATCATGATAAATATGAATGAGAAACAACTTTTCGTTATGAAGATATGATCATGAGAAGATATTCAGAAAATTTTACAAAATGGCGCCTAGATGACGTCATCAGTCAAGGTCAGGGTTCAAAACCTTATTTTGCTTTGTCCATATGCCTATATATATGTGTGCCAAATTTCAAGGCACTTGATTGAGCCATTTTCAAGTTATCTTGCTAACAAAAAAGTGATTGGAAATAAGAAAAATAAATAATAATAATAATAATAAATAAAGGCAATTCTAACGAAATTATGAGGTGGTCTGTATGATGTACAGCCCACCTAATAAATAAAGGCAATTCTAACGAAATTATGAGGTGGTCTGTATGATGTACAGCCCACCTAATTAAAATCGAATAATATCAGGGCCAGGGAGAGTTGTCTTTTGAACATGATGAGTTTTGAATGGACATGGTCATGGTGCATGAATAATCATGATCATGAGACATGATTGAATGATGAAGCCTTCATTGAAGGTGTATGTGGTGGAGGTGTGTCTGCTTCTATTCTTATTTCTTGCCAAGCCCAGGTCAAGCTACGACCAGTTACATTGCAGTGTGTTTTGTAGTTTAAACTATATTAATAGGCATTTTCGACTTTCGTTTACAATTATTAATACATGCATTCAATTTAGATTTTAATTTTACAATCAATGCAATGCCAAATGGCAATGGCAATGGCATCTAATGCCATGGCAATGCAAACAAAATAAGCAGTCAAATGTAAGCATTGATTGGATTGGCTTTTTGCCATGCCAATCTGCCAATGGCAACGTTAGATTTTTAATACAGAATTACTGTTTAATTTGTTTTTTAATTGTGCTGACTGAAATCAATCATTCATGGAACCGTGGACGTGTTAACTTCAATTCAAGTTCAATGGTTTTTTTTCCAGCTCATAAAATGATATGGCGTTAACATTTCATGTCAATTTCACCCCTGTTCTAATTCACTAGAGTCTAGAGTCAAGACACTTCATTAAAATTACTTAGTCAGTACATGAACTATGATCTATTCTTGAAATTTCTACATGATCCTTACAAGATTCTGCTCTGGAAATCAAATTAATAAATTTTGGAACTTCAACTCTTATTTTTCACATTTGAAATTCTATTTCTCACTTGCAGTTCAGTGCGCTGAACTCCCTTTCGGCAGCAGCTGATGGGGCTCCCACGTCGGAATGGGGCGGGAACAACAAACTTACGGACATGGATCCGGAGCTGGTGAATATCATTGAAGAGGAGAAGGACAGACAACATAGAGGGCTTGAACTTGTTGCTTCAGAGGTAGGCAGCATGCAGTTAGGACTACTAGATTTTGCAATTCCAATAGAATCAATACTAGTCCCACCAGGTTCCCATAGCTTAATAGGCAATGCTTTGGATTGTAAATTGTGTCAAAAATAGAAATGTTTTAGCAAAATACCAACAACAAAAAAAAAGACAAAATTGAACCAAACCCAACAAACTGATTGCTGCAGAATGAACCAAGTGGGTTCATAAAGTAGATATTATGCAACATACATGTACTGTAGCATTCAGAGTTGGCTAGATGCTTGGTGAATTGTTCCAATAGCGGCAGTGCAAGGCAGTAAGCGAGGGATATTTTCTAACGAAATTTTCTTAAAACTTGTTTGGTTGTGGAAAAAGATATTTTACAATGTATGTTCACATTTTTGTTCACATTCCCAGAATTAAATCCATACTGATCTGTACTCCATTCAAATATTGCTGTTCTCACCAAAGGCCTCTTTGTGTAAATAAATTTCTTCCAAACTTTCCTGTGAGTTGAAATATAATACTCTATCTCTATTTCCCGTTTCCACCATGGTATTACAGAATTTTACGAGTAGAGCGGTTCTAGAGTGTCTTGGATCGTGTCTCACCAACAAATACTCAGAGGGATACCCAGGCAGAAGGTAAGCAGGGCTCGCCCTTAACAGTGGGCTGGGTGCCATTGGCCACCTGAAATTTCATTTGGGCACCAAAAATGGGTTAGAAACTTTGTATTGGCCACAAACAAATTAGGCTTTACAACACACAGGTCTATGGTAAGAGTATAAGATGTGTTTAGCCCTGTTAAGCACTTTCACTTTTTGAATGCCAAACCTAATAACAAATCTGCATTTGCCTTTCATTGTATTAAATGGGATACTTGTGAAAAGATTTTACTAGTTTTCATTATCTTCTTTGTTTCTTGAAGTGGCGTCAGCTCTCATTAATGTGATTTGTAAATTACAGTCAAACCAGTCTTTACAGTGGCCACCTGTCTATAGCAGCCAACCTGCCTATAGTGGCACCAAAAGTGTTCCCCTGCAGAGAAAAACAATGTAATAGAACCTTTCAATAGAGGTAACCTGTCTACAATGGCCATTTTCTTGTTTCCCTTGGATGGTCACTATACACTGGGTTGACTGTTTGTAATTTGTGATGTAAAATGTCTAAATGAAACTGAAGACTACTTGATTGGGTTAAATTATTTGGTGTGAAAGGAGCTCAATGTAAAACAATGTTTCAATTTATTACTATTTTAATGCAGGCAACCTTGGAGAGTAACACTCAAAATTTGTATGTACAATTTTTGTTAACCCTGTCAGATACTATGGAGGCACCTACGTGATCGACAAGTTGGAGAGGCTCTGTCAACAGAGGGCGCTAGAACTGTACGACCTGGACCCAGAGAAGTGGGGCGTCAACGTACAACCCTACTCCGGGTCGCCGGCTAACTTTGCCGTCTACACGGGCGTCCTACAGCCGCACGACAGAGTCATGGGACTTGATCTCCCCCACGGCGGACAGTGAGTTTGGGTTTCCCTTTAAAGGGATCCATTAACATTGTTAAACTCAAATAAAATGAGCTTTTCTGTCTGAGAAGTAGAAATTCTTTTTCAAATAAATTCCACCTTTAAAAGGGATTTTGAATGTAGATTTGACATTTTTGATATATGTACATTTAGCCGTTTAGCCAGTATCTTTATCATAATAGTTTTGATTATATATAATGATTATTTGTACGAATAATCTTTTTTGTTTGTTTCTATTTCTCCATCAGTTTAACTCATGGCTTCATGACAGACACCAAACGAGTATCAGCCACTTCTATCTACTTTGAGTCCATGCCCTATAGGTTAAATGTAAGTAATGGTGTCAGCAGGACATTTTCTGTTTTTCTTCTTTCTTTTTGATCCTCAACTAGTCTAAAGTTTGTGCACAATTATGTTTTAACTTGGTTCATGCATCATTTTTCTGGGCCCATTGCAGAAACAGTTATGATCGCTTTTGAAGTTGCAATTAATTGCATGTCAGATCATGTGACTAAATTCTCAAAAGACTGGTCCAAATGTGCATATTTTCTGACTTGCAATTTATTGCAACTTTGCGATCAATTGCAAATCTTTCTGCAACAGATGGGCAGTTGATTTATTAGCAACTCATTGATGCCGAGGTGGCATTTATATCCTTGAGCCAAGATTAAAATAACATTGCTAAGTACCTTCAACCCATTTGTATTAATTGGCACCCTGCAGGAATGTATCCCTTGAAATGCTGAGACACCTATGGCAGCTTGGCTAAAGCCTCCGATTGTAAATTTGCATGTCAAATTGATTTAGATGTTCGTAAATAAATGCCAATTTTATTTAGATGTGTTGACACCAATTTGTAAGTTTGTTAAACGTGACAGTAGTTATTTTAAAATGCATTATACGAGACATGTGAAATGTTGTTTTCATGATAAATAATTCATGAATTTGTGGTATCATAATTCTAAATGGCTATTTGTATGTAGCAATGCAGGAATTAATTGTTAATTTTAGGGGGCTACTTTTCCAATATAATGGATATCCAGACATTTTTTCAAATAATACCCTATGGTAATTTTTGGGTCTACCCACTGATTTCAAGGGGCTATTTTGAATATTAGGGGGCAAAATCGCCCTCAGCCCCCGTATATTTCTTACCCTGGTATGTAGGTGCTTGTGTGTGTGTGCGCCTCATGCCTATTCTCTGTATGACACTTATGAACATTTTATTTTCTATTTATTTATATGCTTTCATTTTGGTCTTCATTAAGGTTATTCTCTTCTCTCTACCATCTTCTGACTTCAGTTTCCGAATTTAAAAGTACAAAAATGTTTTCATTTCAGTAAAATTTCTTCAAATTTGTATTATTATATTATTATTTCCTACAACCTCAGGAAGACACTGGTCTTATCGACTACGACAAGTTGGAAGAGTCAGCTAAGTTGTTTCGTCCTCGCATGATCATCGCTGGATACTCCGCCTACCCAAGGGCCCTGGATTATGGTCGCTTCAGAGAAGTAAGCACGCACTTACGCAATGCTAGAAATTAACTTTTAAATGCCTTGTGGCCTATTAATCAGGCACGTAAAAAAAGAAGATGTTCATGATTCTAGTGGCCCCAAAGAATGAATTTGGTTATCCTGAACAATTTTGTTGTATTTGGTTGCCATATGGGCCTGAAATTTCATTTGACCACTAGAAGTTGGGTAGAAACTCTGTATTGGCCACCAACAAATTAGGATCTACAACACACAAGTCTATGGTGAGAGTATACCAAATGTGTAATTTTGACCACCTAAAAGAAAATCTTAACCCGTAACCTCCAAGATTCTGAAATCTCCATAGACTTTGTACACAACTCACCCGGTTCCCGTAGTTACGGGGTTAAGGGAGAGAGAGACCTGGCCAGTGGAATTTTAGCATCAATACATTTTTAGAGGCCCCTGGGCCTGTGCTTTGTGTCGAGCAATGACTTTATATTGTCTGTTGCGAAAGAGAAGGATGGAAGTCACTTTTTATGCCACCTCAACCAAGGAGCCTTTTTCAATCCTTGCATTAGTATTGATATCAATCATTGTCATTCACAGATATGCGATGGTGTGAACGCTACCCTTATGTCAGACATGGCGCACATCAGCGGTCTGGTGGCAGCAAAGGTGTTCCCCTCTCCATTTGAAGACAGCGACGTAGTGACAACGACCACCCATAAGACCCTCCGTGGTCCAAGGTAAGTGTTTGTTGAGACACTTTGTTAGTCCACTGACCTTAAAGGACCTATAGCGTCTAGATGGCCTAATTTTCACAATTTGGATATCTATATGTAATTTGTCCTGAAGAAAAAGAATTTGGCAGTCATTTCTCATAAAATCAATCAATTTTGGGGTAATTAGTAAATATCTAATTGTCCTGGGAACGCCCCTTTTAAATCGCCAAAATGTGACGTCATCTAAAGAACAGACTAATGAACTAAATTCTGTAGATGATGCGTCATGACGTAAGCCAATGAATTGTCAATCACATGTCAATCACACTGCCGATTCTGGACCCTAAATGTGGGTGGGGCGTAAACTGGCTGCTAAATGAGATTTGGCATCAGAAAATTAGTCTTAAATCACTACTGTGTTTATTTTCATGGATTTTTTTTCGGCAGACCTATATTACAAGTCATCAACTATGGAATAAGTGCCAAAGTATGTTGTATTCTTTAGGTCCTTTAACCCTAAAAAGACTGGGCTATTTTGAACCTTAAAAAAACTGGGGGGGGGGGGGGCTAAAAGGGCCCCCCCCCCCTAAGATCTCAGCAACCAAAACTCCGATCGACTCCAAATTTGGCATCGTGATAGATGTCCATAAGGTCTACAATATTACGTAGTTAAAAAAAAATAAAAAATTAGAATATGCTAATTAGAGCTAATTAATTATGTGAAAATTGTATTTGTTTGTATTTTTCGTAGTTTTCTCGGCAATCGAAACTCCAATCAACTCCAAATTTGGCATGGTGATAGATGTCCATGAGCCATTCAATATTGCATAGTTAAATTGTTTGTTCTAATTATAATATGCTAATTAGAGCTAATTAATTATGCGAAAATTGCATTTCTTATGTATTTCTTTGTTTTTTCGACTTATGTTTTTATTGTTTTTTTCAATGGAAATAATTATTGACCATTATTCAACCATTTTTAGCCCCAAATTAAATGATTGCAGTGATTAGAATGAAAAATAATGAAGATTTTGTCTTTTCTAGGAAAAAAATCAATTTCCATAGGATTTGTACACAAATCACAAAATTTAACGATTTTCAGGCCGACGCTCACTTACAAAAGGTCACGTGACTTTAGAACGGTATACCCGGTCGTCGCAAATTTGGTCTCAAAAGTTGCGCAAGACTTCAATGAAAAAACTCATAAAGTCCTGCGGCAATACCTGCGCGCGTTGCAGAATTATCGCGAAAATAGAGGAGGGGGGGGCTAAATCAGCCCCCCCCAGTCTTTTTAGGGTTAAAGCCACCCACTTGCTTTTGATAAGAAATGGTAGAGCAGCTTGGGCTTTTATGTTTCCTGGAGAGTTGAGATGGTGCACAAGTTCAAGCCAGTTTGAACTACCTGATAACCAAGGATGATAATGATGTGCCACGATTCCTAGATACATGGCCCTCTATACATGCTATAATTGATTGTTATCATTACCCGTTAGCTTTCTTGTGACAGCATTAAGTATTCCCCTTTCATCATAACCTTCTAGGGTACATGGCTTGTTTTATATTGATCCATTTGTTGATAAGTTAAAAACAAATATTTAGCCATGTTAGTAAGAAGGGCAGTTCTAAGGCCACTGCCAAATATGTAAATAATTTCAAGGAGTCTCACTTCCTTGGCCTAAAGATGATTAGTTTCAGTCTTTGTGCATGGATGTTATAATTCCTTCAAAATATTTGCTTTTAAGTCTGGAAGGATATTGTGGCAGTAGCGAAAAAAAACTTGGGTTTGTTTGCAGTAAATTTGTCAAGGCTCTTTTTCAGAATCAAGGGCTTTGAATAGTGAAGGGATGAACTTGTTTGTATAATGATTACAGTCAAACCTGTCTTAATTGCCACCTGTCTATAGCAGCCATCCTGCTTACAGTGGCCACTAAAAGTGTTCCCCTGCATAGAAATACAATATTGTGGAACCTGTCTTTAAAGGTCACTTGACACTTGGCTATAGTGACCATCTCTTATTTCTCTTAGGTGGTCAATACTCAATATACACAGTCTAGATTATATGATGAAATTGTTTAATACCTTGAGCTATGTCAGGAATACTTTACCCAATTATGGACAAACTTATATCATTCTTTGTTTGTTTGTTTGGTACCCGTTAGGTCTGGAGTAATCTTCTACCGCGTGGGTAAGAAGGGAACGAACCCCAAAACCGGGAAGGACATCATGTATAACTACAAGAGCAGGATCGACGAAGCTCTGTTCCCAGGACTGCAGGGCGGTCCACACAACAACGTTATCGCTGGTCTTGCAACAGCACTAAAGCAGGTAGGTTCTCTTGAAAGTTTATCTGTATTGGTACTCTGTGGCCCATTTCATAAAACCAATGTAGAAATTAATTTTTTATTTTAGGGGGCTACTTTTCCAATCTGATGGATATCCAGAAATTGTTCACATGATACCCTATGGTAATTTTAGGGGCTATTTTGAACATTAGGGGGAAAATTGCCCTCAGTCCCCATCTATTTCCTAACCTGCATAAAACTCTCGCAATTGTTGTAAGTGTCCAATTATTGTAACTACCATGACAACTGCTTCATTGCTCAGTTACAATAATCAACAATTGCAAAGAGTTTCATGAAACGGCCACAGAATTGACACCCTTTACTCACAATACATATTTACCTCTGGCTGTCTATGACCAAAGACGCTTAATGGAAAGACCGACCACTGGACAATTTTCTTGTACAAAGTGAATGGGCAGCGCGCGATGTCCTCAGTTAATGCGCGCAATTACAGTCCTGACGTCACAATGCAAATTGCACAGGGGGTTCCCCACATATGTATTGTTGCAGTTGTTGTTGTTGCTGCTGGTTTAATGTGAATGACTCGGCTATTTTTAGCCTAGCAACAACACTATTTTCGGAAATAAATCAGCTGACTAAGCGCACCGATTTTATAATGCGCACACATACGCAGTTATCATTGGTCAATTATTCCACAAAGCAGTATCATGTTGGGAAGAACACAGTCGATTGGTTTGTCGGTGCGTATATTCCAGACAGTGTGCGTGATAATATGCAAATATCCAAATATGCCATTGCCTGTTTATTGTGCACGTTCGAGATCTGTGAATTTAACAATTCTTTATTTCAAAAATGTGAGTGAAAATCTCTAAAAGCTATCGACTATAATTTTTAAATATTTTTACCTATACAAAGACAATATTGAATTAGAAAAGCAATGTGTCCCCCAGGTGTACCCAACTTGGAGATAAGCTGATGTTCAATCGTCATACTAGCCTGAATTTGCCGAGTTTAAGTAAGTACGTTCTGATCCTTACTTTTGTTTAAATTAATACTAACAAAGGGAACATTTGTTCCAAAAAAGCTATCGACTATAATTTTTAAATGTTTTTTCATTAATTTAAATGAACAATATTCAGTACTGTAGCCAAACCTCTGGGTGTACCCAACTTTCTCTTTAGCTCGATTTGAATCTTCATTCTGTTTGAAGGAACATCGCTGCGCGGCCGCTAGTGATCTGTCTTGTAATTCTACAGTCTTTGCTATGACCTGATGATTGATCTAGGATCAACGATGCTCTGTTTTCTTGATAGTTCTTGCTGCTCTTGCATCAACGCTGATAAGCAGGTTGCTGCTCTTTGACTAAATCAAGTAAATTTTGTAATGACAAAATTCCAGAAACAAGCTAAACTTCTCTAAAGTGTGAGTAAAATAAAACGAAACTTTAACATGATACCAAGATCTACAAATATATGTATAGAATTGTGGATTTATAAGCTATCTAAGTCCGGTTTAGTTTTTTTTTACTCACGCTGTATAGAAGAAATGTATCCGTCTACAATTTATGTAGAAAATATTTGTCAGAAAATATACATGCATGACAGGGATGTCTTCAGTTTGCCGTTTTTAGTATGAAATGCAACATCTTCAAAAACCTCAAAATTGCCATTGAATGAAATATTTTACAATGATGTGACCTTGTAACATGATTGCGTCATTTCAGAAGCGAGTTCTCCTGTTAAAGATGTATTTAATTAATCACTGTAATCAAATCTGTTACTGGATAAAGCAAAACCCTGAACTTGTCGGTCGGAAAGTCATGTTTTGGAGAAATGGGCATTTTAAGTACATGTAATGTATGTAAAAGACTTGTATTAGTAAAAGTTTTGCTATATCCAGTCACAAATTGTAATATAGAGAGCCTTATACTCCCTATTCATGACCTATAACCCTACATTAAGTGACTGCCAAGTGCCGAGTATTGTTTTATGAAAAGGGAGGCCAATGCTTACTAATCATTTAATTATTTACTATTGGGAGTCAAATTTAATGTTTATTACATTTTGTTTTCAGGCCAATACCCCAGCATTCCGTGAGTACCAGGAGCAGGTCCTTAGGAATTGTCAGACTCTGGGAGACAGTTTACTCAACAAAGGCTACACACTCGTCACAGGTATAAACGTCATATACATGGATCTAAATCATAACATAAATTTTATATTATATCAACAACATTTTACAGTGGAACCTGTCTATAGCCAGCTCTGTTATAGCGAGGTACTTGATATAGCGAGGTAATTTCACAGGTCCAGGTTATCATTGTGTATTTTATTATTTTGAAGCCCTGATACAACAAGATATCTGATATTCTGAGATGAATTTAATGGGTCCAAGGTGCTTGTTATAATGAGGTTTCACTGTGATAAATAACTTTGTTGTTTGAAAAAAATCATATTGGGTATGAATCAGATTAAAGATAATTGTTGAAACTGCTAAATCCTAAATAACTCTAATTGGCAATTTACTTTGGATGGAACCAACCTGAATGCTTGGCAATGCAGAGCTCTGTGTTCAATGTACTTGTACATAGATTCAAAACTGGAACAAGACAACTTTTGCTAAATGATTTTTCCAGTCTTCTCTTTACTGAGAGTCCACAATATATTTTGGATGTTCTAATTGATTGCCATTATTTATTTTGGATGTTCTAATTGATTGCCATTATTTATTTATTCAATTCCTGTTCATCCCAGGTGGCACTGATAACCATCTGCTCCTTGTCGACCTGCGACCAATGGGCATTGATGGGACTAGGGTGAGCTGGGTGCTCGATGAAGTCTCTATTACGGCCAACAAGAACACATGTCCTGGTGACAAGAACGCCTTCTACCCTGGTGGAATTAGGCTTGGTAAGTCCATCTGTTTTATGTCATTATATGGAGTATTTTACCTCAAAATAGTGAACTGGTTGCTTGACATCAATACATTTGTAAAGTAGATAACTTCCAACTGATTCAATGCGAGATGACCTAGTCAAGGTTCAATGTATAGCTTATTTTCGTGGAACATTTTGTATTAAAGGTGCACCTGTAAAGTGTCAGATATTGCCCAAAATGACATTTGAGACTTCAATCCTGTACCAAAATCATTGTAAGATATGTTCGAATGATGTGTGAAAGTTTCATTGAAAAAGAACACTGCTTTCCTGGATAAAAAAGCGAAATATGCGTCAGCTTTTACAACAAATTACTGTATGACGTTTATGAGGTTTATGACAGTTCATTAACGCTCTTGAGCTGAATGATAGATATCGTCATACTAAAGGGGCATTTGAAAAAATCTAACCCTATTTTGTTCTTCTCTTACCATAAGCTAAACAACACGGTAGAAGAGAAACAAGGAAGCTCCAAGTAATTTTCGTGGAGTTAGACACTTTACAGGCATCCCTTTAATTATCAATAAGGAAGGTCACATACAGTCAAACAAGGTCTCATAGCAAACATCTACCGCCCATAAAGGTTCCCTAGTTGTGAAACATGTTAAGACAAAATATATTCCCAAGTTGATTTCTATCCTTCTGGTTTATGTCAGGTTTATAATAGCTTCTGACCACACAAGCAATGAAAACTAAGGGGTTTCAGGGACGAACACCGCACTAGGGTTGTCTATAGCTCTGTCGGGTAAGAGCACCGGTCTAGCAATACAGAGGTCTTGGGTTCGAATCCCGTTGGAATCCCATTTTCTTTGCTCTTGATCATTCAAGACAAAATATTATTAAACTTGCCTAAAGGGGTCACCTGTCTACAGTGGCCACTTGTCTTGTCTCTCCCTATGTGGTCACTATACACAGGTTTGACTGCTTAATTGAACTTGTGGGAAAATCAACATTTGTTGTGGAATGACATAGCATACATTAATACAAACAATTATCTATTGTTCTTGTATTCTTCAGGTGCACCTGCCCTAACATCCAGAGGCTTGAAGGAGGAAGAGTTCCGGAAGGTGGCAGACTTCATTGATGAGGGTGTTCAGTTTGCTAAGGAAATCAAGAGCCAGTGTGGTGGTAAGTTTGAGTTTGATTGGATCTAGTTTACATTGTCATTGGCCCGTATTCACAAAGGAGGTTTGTACAAACCCCGGTTCAAACCGTAGTTTACATCTATGGAATGCCAATTGTAAACTGATGCAGAGAGAATGTGTACCATCAACATTGTTAACAAGTAAGGAATTTACATTCTCTCTCATCAGTTTACAATTGGCATTCCATAGATGTAAACCATGGTTTAAACCATGGTTTGTACAAACCTCCTTCGTGAATACGGGCCAATATCTGCAAAACTTACCTAGAACTTTAGTGGTTCTCTCTTTTCTTGTTGTATTCGTTTAATAACAATTGAAGCATGGAACCGGTTTGGGTTTTCCGAATTTCTCATTCGTTATAAAGGTATTTATGAGCGAAATGTTTGAAAGAGGAAGTCCAGTGTTTGAACTGTGTACTAAGTTATTTTTCATTTGCAGACACTGCATGCATGCATGGGAAATGATAGTACACACTCACAAAGACATCCAAATATAGAGCAATGCAACTTGCCTCTAAATTAGGTAGTTTGGTAGTGGGTTAGAGTTCAACTAATGCCTTCTTAGCAACCCCTTAGGTCATGAAATATTTGGCTTATCTGGCATCATTAAGAAGCATTACCCATGGCAATGAATAGCTGTGAAGTCACACAAGTACTCTATAAATCCTTGAGACTTTAACCAGTTCAGGACTGGTCCCGAAAATACTCGGGCTAGGGTCTATGGAGAATGCATGTTATAGCAAAATCTATCAGTCCTGAATGTGTTTACCCGTTCAGGACTGGTCCTGAAAATACCCCGGCTTGGTTCTATGGAGAATGCATGTTATATAGCAAAATCAATCGGTCCTGATCATCTTTGATATCTTGTAATTCAATATAAAGTGTTCATTCCTTTTAATGTTTCAAACTCATCTTACAGGCAAGAAGCTGAAAGACTTCCAGGAGTTCCTCCAGAACGATTCGGCCACCCGTGACCGCCTCACGGACATGAGGAACCGAGTGGAGGAGTGGATCCGCCAGTACCCCATGCCCGGACTTTAGGGAGGAACATAGGTCAGCGAGAGGGTAGGGTTGTCACTGCACTAATCAGTGGCATTGGCAACAGATTTAAAAGGCGCTGTAAGGGAGCGAGGCTACGGGAACTTTCTTCATCTGGTTCAAATTCTACAGTTGCTACTACTACTACTGCCAACCCGGTAGAACCACTCATACAGACATAACCATACTGTTGTGAGGAGCAGGCAATGCTTAGACAATGCATGGTTGGTGTCTGATAATCGACTGCCAACAAATGTATTGTCTATGTACTCGGTGCTTCAAGGATATTGTGTGTATGTGGCTTGTTACTGGTCATACAACCTTGTTTGACAACCAAGTTGCCTGTCTGCAAAAAAAAGAACTTTGCAGAACTGTAGCTCGGTGATGGATTGTTCTAAATCCAGTCAAAACTGTTGGTTGTATTTGGATTAGGTTTTGTGTGTGCCGTGTAAGGTAGTGGCCAGTTAGTGAACTTCAGTATTTCACATGCGACTTCCGATTTGTCTTTCCGAGCCGGTCCTGTCCCACAGTTTCCAGTATCCTGCTGCTTTAAAGGCCTCGTAGGATACCATCGACAAACACCTTATAGCATACAATTTTAGGGTTATAGAGACTACTAAGTGCAAATAATTGATTGTATTTGTACATAAAAATGATCAATAATACCTGAAAATCGTCTATGGATGTGAAATTTGCATAAATTCTGAATATCACTAAAATTCTACTTTTTTTTTTTTTAGGGTACCATTTTTGTGGGTTTCTGTGTCTGTATGTCTGTCTTTGTAGTATTTCATATACATCTCAGTTTCGCTGCATTAAAAAGAAAAAGACTAGTACTTAAGATATTTGAAACGTGTTTGAGTCCATAGAATTGATGATATATATAAGTGCTCTTTGATTTGTCTCCACTACTCACAAAGGTTAAATTGTGTTTTGTCTTCGCTGATCCCTGTTATATTCCCTCTTTGAACCAAGCTATGATAAAGACAACCCAAGATTTCTGCACTGTTTAGCTCATGGAAGGTAGTGTGAATGAGGGATGTTTGTTTCGTCTCCTATAAATTCATAAAGGCAGTGTGGCAAATGGCAATAGTCTGACTGAATCGCAGGTTTAGAAACCCCGGACCCATATTCATAAAACCTCCCAGCTTAGTTTTACTGGTGATGGAGCTAAGTAATCGACGTTAATACTAGTCTTAGTGGACGATTCAGGCTAGCTCGGTTAGCTGCTATTACCTATTACATTAACCCTAGTTTGCATATTAAAAAGACCAGTTGAAGCAAACATATCCCTGTCTTTTGAAAAATGGACCCAGCATTAAACTCGGCTGGCAGGTTTTCATGTATATAGGACCTTGTCCTGTGTGAATTGAACTAAGAATTGAACTGGAAACAAAATAATGACACACATAGTGCGAAATTGTGTTTACTAGATACTGTTAGTGGGCGAAATGTAGGATGGCAAGTCCATGCTATTGTCATATTTTGGTGGCCACCATAGGCAGGTTGGCTGCTATATACAGGTTTGACTGTACTTTCTTTCTCATAAGTAGACGGATGGATGATGGCAAAGTGTAAAACCATTTTAATAAACCATTAAATGAGCATCTTGAACATCGATCTTCGCACTTGACAAGGTGCTATTTATTCAAATTGTCTTAGAGTTGAACAAGTTACAGTAGGCCTGCGAGTGGGATGTTTTTTACTATAATATTCACAGGAAGGATTATACTTGTAATACATGTGTAAAATGGCGAGTATATCATGAATAAAAAGTACTGCTTAACTTATTAAAGATATATTTAGATCCAAAGGATAGTGATATATATTTTTGACCTTGTACCTTATTTAAGGCAAATTTAGCTTTCGTTGATGACTGGATTTATGTGATTGCATAGTCAAGAGGAAGCTGTATATAACTGAATCAGCTTTTTAAAAATGCAAACATGTTTGAGATCTTTACAATAACACCTTATCATGAGTAAAAAAAACAGAATTTAAAAAAAATTGTTAAAACAAATATGCTAAGGAGTTGCACTTTTATATTTAACATCTTCATTCTTTCTATGCTGAAGAAAATGGTTGTGCTTGTAAATAAAATATTTCTTTTTTGAAAAGTAGTCCTGTATCAAAAGAGTAGGTATATTTTATCATACGTGCCTATTTTTTCTAGCAATTTCACATCAATTAAATGTCTATTTCTTACTCTGTGCAAAAAAAAGTAGTATGTTTGTTCTTTCATTGTAGAAGATAAATTGTAGCAAGATCTTGTTTAGTTTAAGATCTTTAGATTTTCCTGCTATGTGCATTCTTGTCACTAAAGTGTTTGCAACATTTTTATTTAACACTAGATGTACAGAATTCAACTTGCAGTGGTGGCAATAGGTGATGTATCCCGCTCTCTAACACAAATGGTCTATTATTTATATGATATTGATCATTTTAATCATTTTTAACTGTTTTCCGTTTATTCTGGTAGCAATGTATATGAATTGCCCTCTTTGTATGCAATTCACTTACATGTAGTGTGTGATAATTGATATGTATTCATCATATCTTATTGTCCATAATTTATTAAGTTAACTATTTTATTGCTCGTACTCTTTTTCTTCTGTCTTTTACAAAAAATATTGTCACAAAAAAAGAAAAAAAGCTAGGTGTGCAAAGAAGTTAGAAATACAGAGATATAGAATAAGATGTTATGTCCCATGTCCATTGGTAATCTTGTGAGTTATGACTATGTCAAGATATGTCCTATTTAAATAATGTACACAAGAGTTAAAATACAATTTTATGTACAGAGTACAAGATTCCGGCACTCGATCGATAAGGCAATGTTACCCACCGTACATATGTTAGTATAATGTGTATAGCTTGATATGTGTGTAGTGGGTACATAGAGCCATGTTCCAAGAAAATCCAAACAACCTTTCTCAATATTTTATATCATTGTGTATCTTTATGTGTCACAACGGGAATAAATATTTGCGTGGAGACAAATAGAGACAAGATATGTTTGTGTTATTTTCTTATTATGGTGTATGCTGAATTAAAGGGATCTAGTAGTAACATTGACCAAACCTTCAAAACTTACTTGGAAATATTGCGGTTCTCTCATACCATGTAGTATTTGTATAAGCAATAAAAGCATGGAACCGGTTTAATTTTTTAGAATTTCCCTTTTTTTAAATACTATTCACTAGATAGTTAAAACCGTGTTCTAACGAGAAATTTTCACACATTACTCAGTGGACATATCAGATCACAATTGATACACATTGTATCAACCTATCATCATTTTTTGCACATGTCAACAAAGTTATTAGATCCCTTTAATGAACAAGAGCAATTCCCCTTGCTAGTCAGTTAGTTATCGGTATGTGTCATAATTATAGGGTTATAGAGCTTCTGACGAGCATGAGCATTGGTAAGGGTTTTAGGGAAGGACCTCCAATGAATTAATATTCAAGCTAAGTGGTCAACACACTGACCACTTAGCAATCCGCAGGTCTATGGTCAATTCCTGTGGAAACCTCTGTTTGAAATGTGTGCTTGTACAGGTGGAATGTTGATTTTGGAATACATTGATCATAAAAATGTCAAGTTATATAAAGCAGAAAAGGGACAAAATGTCTAATGAAAAACTGTCTTCACTCGCTAGATAAGCCAAAAGGTGATACTTGTATTCATTCACAGACACACACACACACACACACATGCATGTATGCCCTCAGAGAGTATTATTTTTCTAGTAAAAGTAAGGGTTATTGTTCAGGCTAGTTTAGTGTTGAAGTACATAAAATACATATTTTTACATCGGTAGTCATTCGTACTAGGGCTAGCACATGGTGCATCCATTTAGTCCAGGATTAACATCGATGACCATCCAAATAAGTTGATAAAATTATTCATCTTTCATGAACGTTGAGCACTAAAATAAACTAAACCAAAACTGAAAACATGTATCTTATTCAGTGATAAGGAATAACAAATTTAATCACAATTGTCCTGAGAAACACTGCCAATTAGAAGTCAAAGTATACATCATTTAACCTGTACTACCGACTATTCTTTGAAATGTATTTCCACAGTAACTATTACATGTAACAGTAATTATTCATATATTCAAGATAGCGCAATTATTATAAACTAATATCTAGTCATAAATCAGAAAATACAGAATAGAAAATATACACAAATAAATTAAATGTTGAAAGACTTTAATACACAAAACTAAAACACTATTTTCTTATTGATGCATATATACAGTATATGCTCATGTACTGTATTAAACACACTTTGTGTGCAAAACTGATGAAAATGAGCAAAAGAAGAAGAAACAAAACTCTGGAATGTTCGTAGTGAAGATCTTATGCTAAGTTGCTACAATTTATCATTTAAATAGTGGCAGTTCTATTTCTTTAGTTTACTGTTCCATTTTTTGAAATCCTTCAATAATAACATAGTATTAACTCCATAAAGCAGTACTTTTAAAAATATAATACATCAAAATACTATACATTGCATATCTTCAAACTGCATTAATACTTGTCCAAACATTTGACTATTGAACAAATCTTATTTTTGGGGAAATGCAATGATTACCATTAAATTGGTCTGCATGTTCCATTCCCCCCTCAAAAAACCTCTGCTGAACCCCAAATATCCAATACAGAATACCCATTCATAGAACTGCACTACCTTAGTTTCATTCTTACACCCCATTCATACTTGGTGTCTAGCACTGGCCTGGGATACGATGTCTACCCATTTATACTAGGCATCAACACTGGACAAGTAGTACAGTGAACCCTATTCTATTGTATTGTGCATCACAATGGCTATGCAAAACTTGTGTGCAGAGCGCGCGTGTAGATAGAGCAAGATCGTAATGTGCATGCGCAATCCAGGCCACTGTTCCAAATTCATACTTGACTGCATCTGGCACTAGTTCGGCACTGGCTTTAGCCACTGTTCATTCATACTTGCGTCAAGCACTGGCTTAAGCCAGTGCCGAGCCAGTGCTTGACGCAAGTATGAATGGGATGATAGTCTATTTGTAGTAGATGATAGGGCTTAATTAGTAAGCGATTCCCAAACTATGGTTATCTAGATAATTTTTTAGTACATTCTACTTCAAACCTAGTTGTATATGCAACTAAAATAGCCTAACATCCAATATAGACTAAAGCGTAAAACTAAGCTAGTGCAGTTTCATGAGTTGACCTGCTAGATGACTTCCTCAGGGTTCTAATCTTCCACTAAGTCACCTCTAACCCAAGGCACTAGCACTTGCCTTATTGCCAGGGGCAAGTAAAATTTCATTAATCGCCTAGTTTGGTTGCCTGAACGGCAACTAAATTATTGCTCAACAATGAGAGAATGATGTAATTCCTGAAGTTTAAAGCACATCTAGAAGTAAGCGGGCAAGTAAACATTCTGTTCGGGCAAGTAAAATATGAAAAGTTATGATTTTACTTGCACAAACTATAGTAAAAGCTTAGTGTGGAGGCTGGCGCATAACCCATTTCTGGAACAGCTCATTGACGCTCTCTTAGTGCCAATTAGACTTGTCATGTACCTCAATCATTCTACAACAGTAATATGATTCTTGAGTACATGCAGGTTGTCCAGACTCTTTCTAAGCGTGGTATGGAAACCCAACTTGGCATTCTCTTTATCTTTTGTCTAAATACGTTGAACCAATGCATTCCCAGGAAACCCTCATTATAAGGACCATGGCAATGACATGCTGTGCCTTGTTAAATGATTTATTGCACACCCAGTCACCCTACTATGTCTCCACGATGACGCCTCGCTTTGTGAACAGCTCATTGAGACTCTTCTCCAGGGTCGCGTTGGAACCCCGCAGGCCTTGGACCACTTGTGAGGCCCACTGGAAGTACTCCTTGGCCCGCTCCTCCGTCCACCCCTGCGGAATCTCCTGGTCCAGGTCCCGCAGGTTGTAGAGCTTGTCCGCGAGCTTCACCAGCTTGGCCTTGGGGCAGCAGTGGGGGGCGTGCTCGATCTGACGCCGCTTGCGTTCCATCTTTGGCAGCGATTTGTCGTCCGTCACGTCCGCGACGATGTCCCGCACTTCCTTCCCAAACTGCTGCTCGATCTCCTCAAACGTTGTCTCAGTGTCTTCAACAGTGTCGTGAAGCAGTGCTGCCTGAAACGAAAAATGAAATGCAATGGTCATTCAGATTTGGAAGTTATTTCATGCATTAGTCTCTGATTAATAAGGGAGGCATTTGCAAGGTATATTTTACATGTACCCAATTTATAGGTGAAAATTTCATTGAGTATACATAATCAATTCATGTTTGGTCAAATCTTGAGTACTAGTTTAACAGGTGGTTCTCTAGATCGACAAATCTATCGCTTTCATGGCCTTTTTGACATTATTATTGTTATTTTCACAGTCGGCATTCTAGCTGCCGACAGTGAAAATAACAATAATAATGTCAAAAAGGCCATGAAAGCGATAGATTTGTTGATCTAGTGGTTCTCTAGCTCCGGTCCTCAGACTAAGCAACTAAGCCGAGTCCAAATTTGACGTTGCATTTACACACATACAAACGGAACTATTATAACACCTCGTCACTGGGTACAATTCGCTCCAGGACTTTCTTGGACTCTTGGAATTGGAGTACTTGCACAATTTGTAGTTTGTCACATCTACTAAAAGGTACACATTTTTCTGTCTTTCATCTTCAAGTTCAAAGTTCAATGACTTTAATTTGATTGCACTGTTTTTTTCTTCTACTTTCTAGCCATTTATGTAAAAAGAATTTTGTACAAGGTCTGTTGTTACCTGCAATGTGGCAAGATCCGTCACTCCTCCTTCCTTGGCCAAGATTCTTGCAACACCTTCAGAAGAAAACAATTCAAACGCATACTGTTGGAATTAAATTTAATAATCAAAGACAAAGTGCTTGTATTGATAATGATAGAGAATGATAAGATATGAGTAGCACCACGATATCAAAGGGATAATAGAGTTTTGGTCAAATTGAATTTTAGTAACCATAACCTGCACCATATCATTACAAACTAATAGTTTTAACTCCAACATGCTGGAATTGGAAAGGAACCCAAAATGTATACAGACGACTAAATAAAATTAAAAAGCCATTGTCGTGTTGCGCAAAGACTAAGTCTAACTGATTAGAAGACTGTGCAGATGGATTTTTTCTTTTCTCTTATTTCCCAAACAGAGTTGAGCAGGTAATAATAGCAATAGTACGTATTAAAAGTAAACAAATCAATGATATAGACCTTGGTATATTACCTGAGAATTCTTGAAGTTGAACATACCCGCCACAATACTTCCGGATACAAAATATTACACGTATGGGACTGGGCAGCAGTCCAGGAGTCTCGTATAACATTAACTCAATCAATAGTGCTTACCGATTGGGTGATTTATATATGGAGTTTCGTCAGCATTCTTGCGTCGCTGGTTTCTGTGCTTTTGGGCTGCAAAATCAGCACAATCAACCAATTCCACAAGATCCATAGCAGGTATAATATGCGACTTCCACGGGCCAAGGCAAAAGATTAAGATGTTCGACTTCGACAAAACCTAGACCGCGCGCTACCCCGATCCGGCCGTCGGGGTATGATATAGGTGCGCCGCGGTCGGTCGCGTCTACGTCTGTCTGTTCGGCTAGCTCGCGCTCGCACCTGGGCCACAGGGGCCCCGATTACGGACCAGCGATATTTGGGTCAGAATTTTGAAAAGTGCACTTTTCGACCCCAACAGGGTAAAATTCAATTAATTTTTTTAATTTAAAGACATCTATCTAATGTGAAAGCATGGAATCCTAGCTTCCAGGCGTACCCCATTATACTGGGAAACTCCATGTGGTTCCGTTTTTATTCACTGTTGAAGTAACCCATCTCCAAAAGGCGAACGTCCGTGAGGGATTATGTAGATATAGATTTAGAACCCATATATCTAATTTATTTTCTGTCATATACAGCTTATATTTTGACAATTTACTTCTAAGACTTGCTTCTCTCTGTATGCCAAACGAGGATTGTGTTTTATTTGCCAAATAGAAAATACAAACGTCCAAACTTTTACTGAATTGTTATGTTTGTTTAAAATTAATGTGTTATTCAGAACCTTTGCTTTACTTTAGCCGCATTTTTTAGGAACGCATCTATATACGCTCGTATTCCCGTACCACACACTTCAATGTGCATGTTAATAGGATAAATTGCTGTCTAGATCATAATTCTGCATAATTACATGACCAAAGAGAGTATAGTTTTCATCACGGACGTTCCCATATCGCTCACGGACGTTCGCTAGAAACAAGAATGTTGGCAGAATGATCTGATCTCATCCAAAAGAGTTTCTATTCCATTACGTTTCACCCAAGTTAGAAAATAACCGCTTCTCAGGCCTGAGGAGAGGTTGAGAGATTCGTGCCTCTAGTAGAATTTTATCACCGTTTACACCGTTCTTATCGGTTTACTGCGTGTAACCGGAGGAGATTATCTCTATAATACCACTAGGTCTCGGGGGGCAGTTAACAGGGCATGGAATGTTGACGAAAGCTATTAAAATGGTTGAGTTGATTTCCACCGTGGTGGAGATCACGGCTAACTTAGTGAAACGTAATGTTCGCAAATGGCTTTAAAACAGGGTCATTATACAAACAAACTTGAACATTGCAATAAATCTGTTTAAATAGTTTGGTTTTTACATGGACCTGGTCGTTATAATGAGTCCTATTATTGGTTGAATTGACTTAATGCTTATAGAACAATGTGATGATAATACTTTATCTATTACTATTATATTTAAGCCAGAGACTATGCATACATCCTAGTCAGATATAAAAGTAGCATTTTCCAAGTCGCCTGGTCCCTCTTTCTTACTATTATTGTTTTTAATTGCAATTTCACGGACGTTCGCATACATTTCACGGACGTTCTCTGCCTGAACAGTCTTACAGAAATTGATGACAACATTTATTTGAATCTCCTCTAGGCTCCAGACCAATATAAAACATATAAATTTATCAGTTGATATGATTTTAGCTATCTGAATTGATTACAATGAAATGTCTGCTACTTAACTATCACTCTTAGTGGACCTGTGGAAATCGTAACCCCTAATTTTACACCGGCTTTCCTCGGTTGGGCACTCTATAACAGAAATGCCACCATACTTCTGTAAATAAATGATTTTACAACATTTCCGCAATCATAAATAACATGTTTAATCAAAATAAAGGCCATTTTCCTGTCACCAGAATACAGTTTATCACATGAGTCTTAATGTCACGGACGTTCGTATTAATTTCACGGACGTTCTCGAATTGCCTATAGTGGTACCCAAGTGTCCAATCTCGAGTCAATTCCTTACAGAAATAAATGTAAGTGCCAACATAATTTGTTAATATATGCATATCACACGTTTTTATATGTGCAAAACCTTGCCATATATATTTGAGATGTATTTTGACTTTGGGAGACCCATATATAAAAGTTATTTTGGATTGTGTATGTTGTATTTCGATTCAATTCGTATATGGTTTATTAATTGAAAATACATATATTTATCTTTTCCAGCCATAAATTTTCACAAAACATGAAACAAACTGAGGGTACCAAAAGCCATGAGCAAAGTAAATAATATACACGTAAAACTTATTTCTTAAATAAATACATAAAGAATGCCTTTTTAGATCATACATGTATATTATGTTTTGTATAAAGAAATATTAGACATAGAAACCATTACGCTAAATATTATACGCTAAACATATGATACATGTTTGTTATTGCATTTTATTTAGAAAGAATATCTTAATAAAATGTAATAACAATCGCATATATAATAAATTCAATCATTTTAAGGGCTAACTAAAGTAACTAAACGTGTTTAACATTTAAATATAATTTGCAGAGATTATAAATTGTTTTATAACATATTTCAAAGTTAAATCTTGCAAATAATCATGTTGATAGTTTCCGATGTTTCCTGACCCACATCTTGTTTCCTAATTGTTAACCTCCAACCGGTTTCAATGTTTTTTAATTATAATTAATAACAAGGCTAACCTTGAATGGTTTATTATAAATATTGCGCGAGCAAAAATTTAGTTGTACAATATTATAATGATTCTAGCAAAAACAATATTTTTGATATATCAAGAAATAACAAAACAGACAATATTATAAGTATTATTACGATGAAGTCATCAAAATAATGCATAAATATTACACCAATCTTGCGCCATACAGCCATTTAGTTGGACTTAAATCCGACAGGCAGATGAGAAAACAGTCTCAAAGCCTGCAGCAGAGGAGGGGCCAACAGTCTCAAGTTTTGCAGAGGGTGGGGCAACAGTTTCCACACAGACCTTCGGTTGCAATGTTGTTACTTGTTACTGCGCCATATACCCCTTTTTTATGTTTTGAACAGCTTTCTTTCGCTTGTAGGCCTGCGACTGTGCATAATCAT
Source organism: Echinarachnius parma (assembly GCA_037951105.1). Classification (NCBI taxonomy): domain Eukaryota; kingdom Metazoa; phylum Echinodermata; class Echinoidea; order Clypeasteroida; family Echinarachniidae; genus Echinarachnius; species Echinarachnius parma. The sequence goes on along the minus strand of JBAMJV010001567.1, from coordinate 27,156 downwards.
AATCTTGGGGTTTGACTTCCAATAATACAATGTCCACGCTGCACAGGTGGAAGTAAATATAATATCTAGTGGTATTACAAAACAGCTAAGCAAGTTGATCAAATGTAAAACGAACCTCCGTGATGGTGACTAAAAATCAACATATTCATGTGTGGTTGGCAATGACCTGGGTCGAAAGGCACACACAAGGGGCACCTGCTGTCAAAAAATTGTACCAGTACTTGAACTTTTACTAAGATTTTTGGGGCAATAAATGACGAACGAACGTCCGTGAGCACAACATTTCATAAGTTTGTTACAGTTAAATGACTTGCAGGAAATAAATCTATCTGGGATATGAGAGACATAACAATGTACTAACAACATCAAACGGTATCAACTTGCTGTGAGCGTTTAACATGGTAACATTATTAGAACAATGTTCATGATCGAACGTCCGTGAGCGAACGTCCGAGCGAACGTCCGTATTATAAATAGTTGTCAAAAGGCTTCGAAAATGCTTGATATAGCTTCTTGGTTAGCTGCTTGCCCGATAAAATTGCTGTACCAGTGTCTACGTGCAGATAAGCAGCCTCAGATTCGTAATTGGGTCTACTCATGCCGGACGTTCGTTTTCATCACGGACGTTCACGAAGATCAATTTTTGGCCCAAACCAAACATTGCATTTGATAGATAGTATTCAAATAGGCAAAATATTGTGGCCCTACTATGAGTCCATCAGACTGCCAGCAATTGATGACTAGGATGCAATTCGCTTATAGCAGTGATGATAACAGACGACAGAACGTCCGTGACGAAATCCAGTATAATTTCATACAAAAAAATGTTACTCCGCGAGCAGGAGTAGTTAGCCAACAATTGTTGTAGAATGTGTTCAGTGGGTTCAACCCTTAGTTTTGGAAATAGTTTTTGTTTTGACAACTAAGTAGAATTTTGGTTGTATGGATTTTAATGTATGTTCACGGACGTTCACTTATCATGGCCTTTCCTATTGAAATGTACCCTGAGATCATATCAATGCCGCTCTTCCGCCAATTCTTATGTGATACATGCTCCAGAAATGTAAGATAGAGAATATAGACATTAATGCCTTTAAAGTTGATTAATATTTTTTTTAATCAGGTTTAAAAATTCATTATTTTGTGGAAAATGACAATTTATGCTATTTTTCCACCTTTGTGGTCCTGTGGCATGAAACCGAATGTTTGAAATGATATACAACTATATATTTTCTGAAAGCCTTAATAATACTATTTAATATGAGACCAAAAACAGGTATATCGGAGTTAATGGCGAGACACAGCAAATTATAGAAGCGCTCAAGGTCTGGAAATGGCCAAAAGTGCATATTTCAAAAATCTGACCCATTTACTATAGCATCAATACTCATCGATGTCAATTGCTAGAATAACATACAAGTTTAGCTCTTTTATAGTTTATTGTTTTTTAGTAGTTGTAGTTTTGGTTAGATAGTTTTCGTGTTATTGTATGTTTACATTTTGTATTACTTTGTATCACGGCCTCTCTGAAAAACAGCCTATTTGGCTGATCGAGGGCTTTTTACCGTGTTTAAATAAAATAAAACAAACAAACAAACAAACAAACAACATAACATAGCAGAGTGCTCATACAAACCGCTCTTACCCATTCAACCGTAAATGATTACACAAGCATTTCTAGAGATCAGTGGAACTAGGGCTGGTTCTGGGTCATGATCGTGCTCTCGGCCCCTGTATTCGTGTTTTGTCTACCGTACGCGTAGATCTCTTGACACACCCCTTCCTTCCCGCCCCTATAAACCAGCATCCCCCTTCCCTTCTCATAATCGTGTTTAAACAATAAAGCCTTAAACTTAAGGGCATTCTTTTATAAGAAGTCATGAGCATAAATATATAGATTTGCAATTTCCACATTGCTTATAGGTCCTATATATATTCATGCATACTAATTTCCATTATGAATTTATTTTTCTCTCCAAAAGTAACCTGCAACACTGCAGACGGACGAAAATATTTATTTATTTGTTTTATTTATTTTATGCTGGCAGGGTAGGCCTGTTCAGTGATGCAAAACTGCTTTACAAAGGCGCCCTGCAGTTTAACTTGCATGTTGAAAAACAAAATATATCAACATTTATTTATTTATTTATTTATTTGTACAATATAAAAATTCAAATGATGTGCTGCATTAGTGCGCGTTTATTTGTTTTGTTCATTCTGGTAATAAAACATAGGGAATGCCGCTGGCTGTATTTTGGTTGTATACTACCCATGCTAACTGTGTTGCACTTTTTTTTGTAAACTTTTAAGGGGATGATGGCACTTTCAAATACCTATTGGAAGCATCTTGTACAGGCTTATAGTTATATAAGATCTTTGTATTTGGTATTTCGTGCTTTTTGAGAGTATTGCCATCTGGCCATGTGTGCATGAATAGCGTCATGGGTAAACTTGTGTATATTATTATTTTTCACCTGTGATATAAAAGAAATGTGCGTCATTGTGTGTGTGTGTGTGTGTGTGTGTGTGTGTGTGTGTGTGTGTGTGTGTGTGTGTGTGTGTGTGTGTGTGTACGTGTGCGTAGAGTGTGTATGTGTGTGTGCGTGTGTGTTAATCGTGCGTATCATAGTTACGTAACTTGTGCATCATTGTGTATGTGCGTGTGTGTTTATAACGATGCCAATAACACCGATCCGAACAAAAAACTTATACAAAATAATGAATCATAAATCCAGATTTGTTCCTAAAAATAGTTCTAGTATACAGTATAAATTTAATCAAAAGGATACAATGTTATTACACATTTTGACTAACATTTCGATACAAATATACTTTTGATGAATTCTATAATAATTATTTTTTATTTGTTCGTAGGAAATAAAAAGCGCTTCTCAAATATATGACAAACACTCTGATATTATGCACTAACTACTATAGGTACAATTTAGCAAGCAAAAAGCTAGAATAAAAAGTTAACGGGGTAAAAACGTTTTACCTAGTTTGAAGCCATTACCGACTCTTTATGAAAATCTATCACACACTGCACACGGGTGGCCCAGAAAAAAAACCCCAGAACGAGATACTCGCCATGGTAAAGAAACAAAAGTACTATAATTAAAGTAAAGAGAGTAGAGTTTTGGTCAAATTGAATTTTAGTAAGCAAAACCTGCACCATTACATTACAAATTATATCCCTCATAAGATCGTTTTACCATTGTATTTGACAAATGATAGTTTTGTACAACACGCGCAATCCCCGCGCAATCATGTGACCGGGCTGTTAGCAAAAAATTAACACTAAAAGTTCGTTACGCGTTCGTCCCATAGATCATGTGTTTAAGCAAAATGCACACGCGATCAAATTTGTGCAGTACTCTATGGCGCACACGTTCTAGTCACGTGATTGACATTACTGGTAAAAACTAACACCCTGGGAAGAAGAACGCCAAGACAGCCAATAAGCACATCCGTGGGAGCGCTAGCACGCATTCATCGCGTACGTGCGCAACTGCCAGCGCGTTGGTGCGCACTCAGTTTTGCGTCTTTGTGATTGTGTGCGCAAAATAACAATGACTTTAAGCGTATTAGATGCGCCGTGGTTCTGGAGGCTCATACTGGCTTCATTAATGTCGATTGATTTTTATATCAAAATTTACAAGCGATTTTATGAAATATTCAGAGATTATCACTTATTTTGCTATAAGCTGAACACAATCACTGATATTGATGAGTGATATAAAACAACTAACGAATGTGCTTGATTGTGATAGGCAATCTATTACCTCGGTGGGCTCAAAATGACTATTACCCTCAGCTACGCTTCGGGTAATAATCATTTTGAGCCCACCTCGGTAATAGATTTGACTATCACAAGAAGCCCATTCGTTAGTTGTATACTAATAGTTATAACTCCACCATGCTAAAAAAGGAATAAAACATTACAAATGACTAAGTAAAAGCCTGTTATCATTCAAAAAGAGCCGTTCAAACTCAAGAGGGCGCTCTCTAAACACTCATCGTTTTTAACCATTTTAAATAAAATATTGTGCTGTTTTGATGTTTTGTTGTGATGTTTTTTTGAAATAGTGATTAGATAGAGAAATAATCAACAACTATCTAAAAACCTATTTTGTATATTTTTAAAAAGAGGAAGCATTTTAAAATTTTTTTAACGGCTTGTTCAAAATTGTTGAATAATTGTGGGCCGCACCTGTATTACAAATAGCTATGTTTATGGATATTTCAGCCATTTCTGAACCGATTTTGATCAAATAAAGTTTATTCTGCCATTAAAATTGTACGCTCTTTCGAATTTGACACTCAGTTTTTCAATATCTCACTAAAAAAAATATTTTGTGTAGCGCCCTCCATACCAAAACTCAACTATCCCTTTAAATGGAAAGATAATCTTTTGAAAATAAACTATCCCTTTAATTATTACAGTCAACAGTTTGTTGGTATTCGTTGAAAACGTTCCTCCACTCGGTCATGTCGTCCTGCCACGCGTTGAAATCCTCGCTCCACTTCTGTTCGTCCGCAGGTACACTCTCTGCAATTTATAGAGCACATACCGTAATGCATTGTAATTATAGAAAGTCATATCATTTTAATTTGAGGGAGAGGGATCTATTATTTCTTCCCAAATTACGGGTAAGCTAAATTTTGGTTTTAAAAAATAGTCACGATACTTTGTCTTCATGGCCAATAGAAACAAATTCTTCAGAAATGGGCAATTATTGATACGAATTATACTCAACAGCTATAAAAGGGCCCCAGTCATGTGTGTCATATGTGTGTTAGAAAACGTGAAACTATGAATAATCAAGAAATGAGAAAATGTGAAACTATGAATAATCAAGAAATGAGAAAATGTGAAACTATGAATAATCAAGAAATGAGAAAATGTGAAACTATGAATAATCAAGAAATGAGAAAATGTGAAAATAAAGTGAGAGAGACGGAAAAATACGGAGGGTATGGATTAAGAGGGCGAAGAGGGGGACTATATAACGCAAATGTATAGATTTAGTAGAACTGAAGGAAATTGCATGATGGAGACGATCGCGAGGACTGAAAATGAAACTATAATGAAGTATAGTATAGAGCAGATTTGAAGAGAACGACGGATGAAAGTGAGAGAGAAAGAGAGGGGGTATGGACAGAAAATTGAAAAGAAATACCGAACTTACGAATAACATCGATGAGTCCTGGTAAGTACTGGTTCCAAAAGGCGCACTCGCGAGCCCTGACAGCTCTACCTGTCGGAAGGTCCAGGGCTAGTTCCTTGTACTCCAGTTCCGGGATCGTGTACTGGGGCCAGTAGAAGTCCCCGTCTGTTTCTGGTTCGGTAGTGGCGTTCATCTTGCCCGGGTGTCTGAAATGTGACATGGAATTTTGACCCTTATTATTCAATGTAGTGTTTTCATGTTTTACATTTTTTTTTTTTAATAAAGGAGCCAGTAATGCTCCCTATTGCATGTATTGGTTTCCCGCTCAAAAGAGGTGTAGAATTAGTAAAAGTAACAAATCGAGATTATTATGCAACCGTTATTTTGCGTATATGCATTCATGTTTATATCCAACGCGGAAGTGGAAGCAACATAATCTTAGTTATCATTCATCGAGGAGGAGATGATTCTTCTGTTTCCTATTAAACTACAGGCTTCAATTCCGAATGTTGTCGCAAATATTCTGGTTGTAATGTGCAGGTCAACTATAGTCAACCGGGTAAACAACCTACTCTAGTTCTTAGCGTGCATGAGGTGTGACCGTGTGACTGCCTCATATACGCGGGACCTCCATTGTTTCAAAGGCCAGAAGATAAGTCTTTGAACTTACGAGAACTTGGCGAAGTTAGTCCACATCGTCATCACCTTGACGGATAGTTCGATCTCGTCGTCATTCAGCGCCCGACGGTCGGCCATCCACTCGGGGATGAACGGCCAGCCAAAGACGAACTGGATGTCCTCGATGTGAGACGCCCCCAGCCAGCCAGGACCGGTTCCCTCTGGTCCGACCTGGCCTACGGATCTGCAAGAAACGTGGAAGTCGTGTTAATTTCAATTTTTTTTTTCAATTTCAATTTATTCATGCATCCAACAAAACATTACAAATGAATTATAATAATTTACAAAAAATTGAGTTATACATTATTTGAAACAAGAGGGGTCCACTAAAAAGCAGTGCTTGTACAATTGTGGACCCCTCAAATAATAGTTAGGAATATTGTATATTTAAATTAACACACTCTAGACTACAAAAAAGAACTAGATGCCAACAGAGACCAAAATGGGACACTGCCAAAAAGTGAGAGATCGGGGGTACAAATTTGAACAATGGTACAAAAGGATGAGCTGGATGTGGGGTTCAGGAGAAAATGAAGAAGAAGAGTTGCGCTTATAAAGGAGCTATGCATGAGAGGGCACAATATAACATATCAAATTACATTTTGAGTCCGCGAGTCGATGATTCGACTCCTTAAATCGTGATAAAGCGAACCAAAACGCATAACACAAAGCAAACTGTCTAGTAAGACCTATTTTCACGCATCCCAAATGTCCCTGAATCACCCCCTCCATTATTTATTTTGAAGAGTGGACACAGTTTACGTTTTGCTATCGCAGGCTCTTTATGGATGTTCTGAGTGGCGCCATGATTTGTGTTTACCGCCAAAGCGTGACGTTTTTCTGGACTGACGTTGATTGGTCTAGCCAAATGCTCTTTTAACTATTAGTTTAATAATGTATTTTTATCAAAAATCGGAGCGAACAAAAATACATTGCACTGCTTATAGTTTAGCATTTTGAATCAAATTATTTAGTATGTGTTTTATTTGTTTCTACTTCGAAAACTTTTTAAACATGACAGTACTTATTTTTCTAGTCAGAACGAGGGTGTTCATAAGACCTTTGACTTGAATGATATTAACGAGCGCGTGCGCGTTCGCAATCCTCCATAATTGTAATATTTGTTCTACTTTTAATTCAAATATAGTTATATTTAGAAATATCATGGTATATATAGATAATAATGATACGAGAAGTTGTGCATTTATTTCCGCCCTATAGCGAAGCATAATCTAGACCACGAGCATTTATTATTCTGATATCAATCACTGCAAAAGCAACTAAATGGGCTTCAGACAGGGAAACAATGCCCTCTCGATACTACAGCTCAATTGTTTAGATGGAATAGTGGGGTAAATGACAAACTTGCATTTCTTAAAACTGTAACAATAGAAATACGCGTAGGCAGTTCATCCACTATACAAGCCTTTGTTTTGTACGACAAAGAGGAATGACACCCCTTTCCAAATCAAAGAAAAGGAATGTTTTGTACGTAGTTCGGTATCATCGCAGCTGTTTGGGGGCATGCTAGAGAAAATCGTACATGCTCGGCACGAATCAATACTTAGTGTGCACGTTCATGCTTACGCCAAAACAATTGTTCCCACTATGTGGCAACCTCTGACAATTCTGTCAAAAAGCTATGGTATATTGGCTAAATAACCACATTTAGTCACATTTCCACACTTCCTCGTCTCAAATGGTCGTTGGTTAATATCTTCTCTTTTTATATATACAATTTTTGCTGTGGCCTGTGTTTCAACAAAGTCAAAATTGTCTCTTCTTTCAACATGATCATGAATGGAATTTTAGCTTTGACGTCCAAAAAAAACCGTCACATCTTTGCTGGGGGTCTGCACAAAAATGTAAACATGGCAGTCTCCATATAAGTACGGGACGCCGCAAACAAATAATTTGTGTCGTCTCTTTGCGAGATTGGTGTGGCCTCATCAGTGGGCCATGTTTTGTGATTTGTATATCAAATTAAAGCTCTCGGTGTCGCAAACGAAGTAGCATAGATGAACTGCTATAATTTTGGTTCGATAGAATAAACCTTTTTTCAAAATCCAATGTATACAAACGTATCAGAGTTAGAACTGTCAAGGGGGGTCACGGTGTTTCACAAATATTCTAAGTTGAACTTAAATTCCAAGTTATGGAAGGCCATTCGTAGCCTTGGAATAAAACATATTCATAAGCAAATGTGCAAGACATATTGTATACATCGCCCTTATTTACTTTATATAGGTTATTATGTTTTCTCACGTGCTGGGCGCATGCGTCATGAAATACTGAAAGACCACGTCGCCCGCCTCGGCGTGAGCGCGTAGCAGCGAGTCCGTCGGACAGCTGAAGCGCTGGTCGCCGATCGCACCGGCGAACGATGCTAGGTAGTCCGCACTGACATTGTCCGCCTGGGTCCAGTCAACATACTCCTGATCGACGGATGCCAGCACGAGGTCGTCCACGTAACCGTTGAGGGTTCCGGAGAGATTCTCGTCGTACATGGAGCGGGACATGACGGGTGCGACGTCGCCTTGGTAGTCGCTGAACAGGAACTTAGTGAAGGTATAATACTCGTCGCGATTGTAACCGGCGATTAGTGGTGCTCGTTTGAAGTTGCCTGCCGCCACGATGTTCGCGGGTGTGTCCGTCAGAAAAACGCCATCGACGCGTATGAAGCTGTTTGTGTTTACCTGAGACGTGGTTCAAGTTACATATAGAATGAAACCATAATGAGGTTATCAAGTTACGTTTTTAAAATCTGCAAACCATGAGTCCATGACAACGACAATATTTGCATTTGATATAAACTTGTTATTCGCTTCCATCAATATTGGGAAGAGATAAATAAACCTCCCCAATCTTGACCTCAAATGCAGGACAGAACACTGAATGTTACCAAGAATTACTTTTATATATTAAATTGAAGCAAATGTATTATCATGATGGATTTAGGGCGCTTAATTTATATATTTTGAATATCTAATTCAATACCGTACGTATCCAACAACTCGCTTCAACATATCTTATTCATTACTAAGACGCTACAAACTTGTAACCAATCATACAAAAAACAAAAATGAACAAAGTAGAACCCATTCTACAACCAGATTATTCCCACTCGGCTGTGGTCGCCCAATTATGAATAAACGAATTCGCGGCCTCCCACTTTCCAGTGCATCATCCTACATGTCCTATATATACCACAACAACCGCCCTATATGCATGCATGTCCTGTGAAATCCCTCACTACGTCTCTGTTAAGTCCGGAGCCGTCAGAGCCGACTCGACCCGATCCGTCTGGTTTTCAGTTTGACCGGCTCTGTGTGGGTTGCCTCACGACTCCGATTTTGCCAGTCGGAAGCCAATCGGGCCCAATTCAACATGTTAAATCCGCCAAGACTGAATAGGACCCGACACTGTGGTTTCCAGTCGGATCGGTTCGAGTCGGCTCTGCACACTAAGAAAAAAAGGTGCAAAAAAGGTGCAAAGTATGCAACACTGGCGGCTCCTTTTAAGGTACAACTTAGCACATTTAAAGGTGCAAAGTTGTACCCTAAAGGTACAAGATTGCACCTTTAAAGGTGCTAAGTTGTACCTTAAAAGGAGCCGCCAGTGTTGCATACTTTGCACCTTTTTTGCACCTTTTTTTCTTAGTGTGTGTCTGCGCCCGGCTTAACCGTCCGGAGTACCAGTCACACTATATAAAGGTGGGATGAACATGTCCACCCGCACCTCAACCATTACACAACATGCCATGGAAATAAAGAAACGATGATCTTACCTGATAGAATGCCCCCATCAGGGTGAATGCGTCCACCTCTCTGAGACAGTCCACGAGCATCTGCGAGTCTGTCTGATCGCAGCCAACTCGCGACCCAAGAGCAAGAGCTTCCCGACGATCTGCTTCCGGGTCATTCCTGAAAGTAAGTGAGGTTCCGCTCTGAAGGAGATAAACGAAACCTATTTATAAATTACCACATCTTATCCTGCAAATAATTATAGCACATGTTTCAAGTGACCATAGAGCGAGTTAATTATAAGAAGAAGTTCTGCTCTGCAATGTAGGAATGGTAAACAATAATAGCACCATCAGTATCATAACGTTTTACAATACTTATTACAACAACCAGTGGTTTAGCAACAAAAAAACAACTAGTTTACAATCTGACAAACGGTCGAAATTGATGTAAAACTGAAGGGAATTCGGTAAGAGGGCATACACCCTCCTGTGCTGGCTATGCCCAACAACAATAGCAACAATTGCAACACTACACCAATTTCAAACCAAATCTGAATGAGATAAAATAATTGCACTTTTACCGCATTCAGGTATATGTTTTCGTTATGCATTATATTACTAAAGTTCTATTATGTTTAAAGAGTAAACGATATTACAAGGAATCGTTAGAAAAAGATGGGCAACGGGCCTATCAGCATTTTGTTAACTTGGTGGTTTCTAATTTAGTCATTATAAATAGTTTAGTTTCATTTATATAGTTTCATTGTGGTTACTTGGTAGTTTTAAATCAGTCATTATAAATAGTTGGGTTTCTTTTTATAGGAACCTGCATAATTCCTTGACTGAAGAGGCTCTGGCTTCCCTGTGAGAGGAAGTGAAAGTCCACACTAGCTGCCCCGGCGCTCTCCCCGAACAGCGTCACCCGATTTGGGTCTCCTCCAAACGCTAGTAAAATATTATCCAGAAACAAACATAATCATTATTTGGATGGCGATTGGCAGACGTAAACTGTTTTATTTTGATGATGAAGGTCAGGTCAGTTATTTGTTTTCTTCAAATTAAAAACAAAGGAATGAATACATCATAGGAAATAAAGCATGAAAGAGGTTTCGGTTTTCAAAATGTCACTTTTGTTATAAAAGATGTTTATGATTAGTATACAAATACTATTCTAGTACCGGGAGGTTAAGGGCGTTTCTAATGAACTTTTTTTTAAATTTGATTACATATACCTTACTATATAGTCCGTATTGATTACCTAAAGAAGCATGAAAGAGGTTTCGGTTTTCCAAAATTCCCATTCGTTATAAAGATATTTATGATTTCAATGTTTGAAGTTGAAAGTCTCATTGAGAGCGTTTCAGATGTGTACAAAGTTATGGCAATGTGTCACGCAAATATCACTCCGCATTTTCGTTCATTACTCAGCAATATAAATTCCATTTAACAAGTAATGTTCACACATCACTCAGTGGACATTATCATATCACAGAAAGACATATTTTATCAAACCTTTGTTAGTGTTTGCATACTAATTTAGATCCCTTTAAGGCGTCAAGGTCATTGGGTCGCTAATTATCCACATGAGGCCGCCATCGATCTCAAGCTTACAGCTCATGATGGCGATCTCCTGCGTTTATGTGCTTTCTCTTTTACTTCAAATTGAAAATTATTTTTGTTTGTACTATTCTTTATAATTATAACTTGTAATTCTATTGTTAATACTTGACAAAGTTATGTACAATTATGATTATGTATTGTTTTGAAAATGCAGAAATAAAAACAAACAAACAAACAAACAAATTATACTTGCACCGAGGCACTGAACGAATTACAGACATATAGTTTGGGTCTACCTGCAATGTTGTCCTGAACCCATTGCAACGCAAGCTGTTGATCCAGAAGCCCATAGTTTCCTCTCGCTACCTCATCAGCTGTAAATATATCATCAGTCAAAATAATAATTATCAATCAAATAAAATACATCGTTTCTTGGAATTCACGCTGCGCAACTGCACATGTCCCGTGTTGGTAATTAGTCGTTAAGATAATTACATACAAATTATTTTTGTCTACCAGTTTTATTTTGTTTGCAACCTGGAATTGTTTTGTTTATCTTTGATACGTTGAGGAGACTTGTTTGTATTATCTAAATTATCGCACATCCCCCATCACTAAAGTAGATCAACTATGAATACAGGCACCCCACTTTCAACTTGCCTGTATTGAAGACGCCCCAGACATTGAGTCGGTAGTTGATGGTGACGACGATGACGTCTTTGCCCAAGGCGACCAGAGGTGCCCCGTAAAATTCATAAGACGACCCCGTGCCGAACGAGAAACCCCCGCCATGGATCCACACCATAACAGCTGCGTCTGTTGGCTACACACATGAAATTGAAAGGGACAATAATTATTATGTTATTAATTCGTGCACCATGGTCAAGCACATACCATACGTTGTCATCAATCGGCAAGCTTTTGCTCTTCCAACTTCAGTTTCATATCTTCTTATAATATACTCTTACCAAATAAAGTATTATCTTAATCAAGTTTTGAGAGATACCAAATCTTACAAACTGGATCGAGTATGTCGACGTAATACAGAAATATGATGGGTTGAAGTCGGTGCTCTTTAAACTGGATAATTAAAAAACTATCGTAAGCCAAGTCGATAGCCTACAACTTTCAATACTACAGTCATATTCTTTATCCGTTTTATAGGAAATTATCATATAAAGTATAAATTCATCTTCACAGTCTAGATCGATCAAAATATTGCTTTTGTGATAATCGCAAGCATTATTCCAAACACTCGTCCTCACCATTGGGTTTGGTACAAAGACGTTGGCATAGAGGCAGTCCTCGCTCCATGACTCGACCACGTTAAAGCCGCTCTGCGCACAGGCTGGTCTGAAGTAAGTAGCATTCCAAACCCCTGCCCAAGGCGCCACTGGCTCGGGCTCAGAGAAGCGAACAGGTGGGCTTTGGGCGAACGGGATTCCCTAGATGTCAGAATATCAGAGAAATATTATATAAAAGGAAAGTGTTAGCATAAAATGTTCTCATGATTGTTCAGAATTGTAAGTTGGCATAGAGGCAGTCCTCGCTCCATTACTGGACCTCATCGATGAGCTGCGCGCAGGCTGGTCTGAAGTAAGTAGCATTCTAAACCCATGACCACGGCGCCACTGGCTCGGGCTAAATTAAACGAACAGGGCCCCGTTGCAGAAAGAGATACAATCGATTGTAAGTTGCGATTAATCGTAAATCAGATCACGTGTTCTAGATGAGCAAATCTGATTAGTTGAAACGCGTAAATCTTCTGACTTACGATCAATCGTAACTTACAATCGATTGTATCTCTTTCTGCAACGGGGCCCAGGTGTGCTAGTTTTTATGGTGTACGAGATTCCTTGTTAAGAAGAGGGATGAAGTTAAGTTTCACAAGGAAAATATTCTAATGATTGCTCAGAATTAGACGGTATTGAGTTACGATCGATGGTCCCATTCAAATTATTTTCTCCCAAACAATTTGTACATTATATTCAATATCAATTAATTGACCAATCAAATGATCAATCATGCAATTAATTAATAGAAATAAGAAAACAAATTACCAGAAACGCATCGATCTCCATATCGACACCGATGAACTTATCTTCCACGAAGTCGACAACGATGCCGTTGACCGTTCCCAAGTTCGGTATCGTCACTTCGCGCCCGCTTACTGCGACTACGGACATGAGGACGATCACCGCTGCTCGAAGGCAGCCCGTCGTCGAAAAAAGCTGACGACCATTCTCAAACGCCATAATGATTAATAAAAAGCTGCCTTTGCAACTTCAGCTACCCAGTGGTGTATTTTCTACCACGGTTTTCGAGAGAGCTAGATCTGCAGAGCGATCATTCTTTACCATTCGTCACCAACAAAAAAATGCCTTTGTGATCCTCAGCCAACATGCATTTACTCAGAACAGTGTCTTGTCTGGCTCCACCACTGGACAAATTTGATGTTTAAATCTCATTTGACCACGAACTATTTACATATGAGACATATGTGTGCATTGTACTCTTCTGTCAGCCAATCTGGTGGATAGGCACTATACTGCAGAGTATGCATAGGCTTACATCATGGTACTCCTTTATTTGGTTTACGACTTATAATGTTTGGCTGCGTTTGTGATTGCTGTCCAGTCGGAGTGGACAATGCCCCCCCCCCCCCCCCTGGTGGTGTTTCACAACGTTTTTAACTCTAAGTTGGACTTAACAATTATGGTAAGCCATTTGTAGCCTTGGAATGAAATATATTCAGAAGTAAAAATGCACGTATTTCTACACTTTTCATGAATTTAATATCAAGGACATGAAATCTCATTAATTATAAAAAAAAAAAAATATTGCTGATTTGAATCAACAGTGTATGCCTTTTAAAAGAACTTTTACAAAAAGATGTCAACAAAGTAACGGCTTTCCATAATGTTTAAAGGAACTAAAGAATACAACGTATTTTGGCACTTATTCCATAGTTGATGACTTGTAAACTAGGACTGCAGAAAAAAAAACTCTATGAAAATAAACACAGTAGTGATTTTAGGCTAATTTTCTGATGCCAAATCTCACTTAGCAGCCAGTTTACGCCCAGCCCACATTTAGGGTCCAACATCAGCAGCGTGATTGACACTTCATCGGCTTACGTCAACTAGAGAATGTAGAGAGGCGTCGTGTACAGAGATCGACTATGGGGTGAAATTCTTTAGATGACGTCACACCAATATAGGGCAGCATAATCGATTTTGGCGATTTAAAAGGGGCGTTCCCAGGACAATTAGTTAAATTACCAATTACCCAAAAATGGATGATTTCATGGGAAATGACTGCCAAATTCTTTTTCTTGAGGAAAAATAACATATATAGAGCCTAATTGTGAAAGTTAAGTTCAACTTCGGATCTTTGTGAAACACCCCCAAGAAGTGACGTCGCTACTCCCTAGCAAGAATGTCAATGCGGGGAAATTGATAAGATGAGACTGAGAAGGTGCAAAGTTACTAAAACGAGATTAACAATTATTATGTTTCCCTTTTTTTTATTATTATAGTATACAACATACATGATGGCAGCTAGACTGGGCAGTGTGGGTGGTGCACAAACGCGTAAGTGCTGACAATGGACCATTTTGCCCCACTCCCCCACTATAGGGACCCTTTTGCCCGACTCCCACAAACATCATAACTCAACAACATAAGTAAATTTGAGAACATCTACAGCAAGAGCTAGTTAGAATGCATGAGGTTTTCTTTAAAACATTTCTCGGTGTGCAGTTGAACATGAAATTGGCACTTGAATCATATTGTGTTAGATTTGCAAATCCGGTGACTCCTTTTATATTGGCATACGAAGTGGGCCTGCGTGAGGGGAGGGATAGATGGATAGGGGCGAAGCCTGCATTATAATATTGAAAACGATACCATATTATATTCATTCAAAACCTATTCGAATCTGGGCGCAACCATTTTAGGCTAAATCATAACTGCAAAATGATATTACCCGAAATGATGGTAACTATATGAGGATTGTCTATAATTAAGCTCAAATAATGGGCCCGCGGAACGGTATAATTACATCGACCTACTATCTAAGATAACTTTAAACTTTTTACTGGACTTGTGTAAACAAAAACAGTATAATATTCCATTAAATGGGACTAGTAACATTGTCAAAATCTACAAAACTTACTGAGAACTCTAGCGGTTCTTACATACATCTTTGTATTCGTATAACCACCAGAAGCATGGAACCTACCAAATGATTCCCCCCCCCCCCCCCCGAAATTCTCTTCGTTGTAAAGATATGTATGAAGGAAGTGTTCGGATTTGAAATCGAGTCTCCATCAGCGAAAAAATACAGGGGGCGGCGGGCGAATTCGCCCCCGAAATGCCCAAAAGAGCCCCCGAAAAAAAAGTAGTGGATTTTGAGGATTTCTTTTTGGATTTTCTGTTTGAATCGTGATCATATCCTTATCAGATGATCACTTACAGAACTAGAGCTTAATAGTAGCCCATGAAATTCGAAAAAAAGCCCGGAAATTTGTAGCCCCCGAGATGATAAAAGTAGACCCCGAAAGTTGGAAAAGTAGACCCAGAAAAGGAGCCCCCGAAATAAAAATATTATATTTTTCGCTGGTCTCCATGAGAGACTTACCATTGCTTACTAGTTTGAAAGTTAGTGCCATGAGTATGCAAACATCACTTTGCATTTACCATGGAATTATGATACATCACTTAGTGGACATCAAAGTCGAACTTAACTCTAAGTTGAACCTAACTATTATGGAAAGCCGTTAGTTTCTTTGTAAAATTGTTGGAACAGTTATTGTAAATTTAAAGGCATACATTTTGATTGAAATCAGAAATATTTTTCATTATCAAGGAGCGTTGAAGTTATTGATATAAGTTTGTGTTGGAAGGTTTAAATACTTGTATTGTGGGCCTTTGAATATGTTTTATTCCAAGGCTACAAACGGCTTTCGTTTAACCTACGATCTTTGTGAAACACCCCCAAGATCACGGAAATACACATTTATCAACCCCTTGTCAGTTTGTGCACATAATTTGCAACAAGGTTACGGAATCCTTTTATTTAAGCGACTTTGGTTAAGAATATCTACCTTTATTACGTCATAATGCAACCATGCGCTTACGCGCACAATCATTTTAGGAGTTGCATTATGACGTAATTTATTGCAGCGCATCTTGTTTTTGTCGCGAAATAATGAAATTGCCTAGGGAACTATTTTCTGTTAACATTATATTATAGGATAACTGATAGTATAACAATACACGTTTGTTTTACTGGACATATCGCGATGGTTTGGTGCAATTCTTCATAATAAAAAGCCATTCGAAATGTAATTATTTGATTTGTGATAATTAAACTAATTGGAATGTACAATGTAACCCAAAAGGACATTGTGTATACAAAACAAATTTGAGCTTTAAACCTATTTTTTTTTTAACAATTAGCTTTATCGATTGGATATCAGTTGAACTTAAAATTGGTTATAAATGTTTAATGATAATAATACAAATGAATCATGAAAGTGATTATGAACTTGATCAACGCCTGATTGGAGAAGTGTTGTGTTAATGTTTCAATGGGTGGTCACGAAAGTAAGGCAAGCGACACGCATCACTCAGCCCATCTCTCAGGGAGCGGTATCGGAACGGGAGACCATGGGTCATCGGCGGGCAGAAGAAACTTGTGAGTCAATATACTTACGCATTTTACCATTACGCAAATTCTATCGTTCTACCTCTTTATAGGCAATATGAAAGCTTGCAAGAGGTTTGTCCGACATATATAGCAACAACCAAATTTATAAAAGGTGGTTTATTTGTGTTGTTTTACATTAAAATACCATGTATACTGCACCCACATATTTTGCACTGACCTATAAAGGTCCATCTTTTACCATAACAACACGTTATTAGAATCCCATTTTCCATTGACTATGAGACTGATTTGTATGTATGCATTTATGCAAAAATGCATTCAACCACAAGAAGTGCGTTATCTTATTTTGCTTTCTAATCAATTTCTAGACTAATTTTGTATTATAAAGTAATGTGGATTATCGGATCATATAATCATAATGTTGTAACGCTGAAACTTTAAATATTATGCTGCATGTCTTAATTCTCTAGTGAGAACCGGAACGTGTTTGCGGCAGAGAATCGGACCAACGAACCAGCCTCCGTGATTCCTGGGCGACGCCAATCTGACTCTTTGCCATCGCAACGGACATCGACGTCGGGAAGAAATTCGATACCATCTAATACAGAAGGTATGTGTATTCGTTTACTTTTTACTTTTCCTTTTCTTCACTTTTTCTGATTACTAATGATGAGTGTTATGTATTATTTATTATCATTATTATTAGTAGGAGTAGTGAGTGGTTGTACAGAGTATTAGTATAGAAGTATATGTATTAGTATTAGTATTAGTAGTAGTATAGTAGTATTAGTATTAGTAGTATTAGTAGTAGTAGTAGTAGTAGTAGTAGTAGTAGTAGTAGTAGTAGTAGTAGTAGTAGTAGTAGTAGTAGTAGTAGTAGTAATAGTAGTAGTAGTAGTATATATTAGTAGTAGTAGTAGTAGTAGTAGAAGTAGTAGTATTGGTATTAGTAGTATATCATTTGTATTTCTCCCGTTCTTTTGTCTTCTGTTTTACTTTTCTGGCATTGATATCAAATCAATAAACAAAAAAGTTATGGTCAGACCAATTCATTGATAATTACAATGCGTCAAGTCTGTGGAATCTTTCTATCCATTCTTACTATCTTAAATGTTTCATTATTTTGTGTTGTATGTTTAGAAACGCCAAGAGGGGGCCGGGTAGGTTACCTCAAGGCGGCCAAGTGGGCTCGAGACCGCGAGAGGACTACGGGGAAGTCACACCATACACCGCACCAGATACCGCATCACGCCATAGTAAACTCGATGACCAAGGATACGAGTACAGGAAGCATTGTAGCTGGCGTCTTAAAAGTAAGCCTAACGGGCTAAAACCACAAAGATCTTTTTTTTTTTTTTTTTTTAAACACGCATACAAAATATAAGTTAAAACACATTTTCGATAACATATTTTGTATGTACCTCAATGCAAATGTAACTATGCGCTCTTGCCATTCGTAAACTCAGTTTCCCTCTACCGGGCCTCTACTTCGCAAAAGAATTATCGTTTTTGTGCCGCCCTCTAAATCACAACTATACTATTCCTTTTGTTTAAATGTTATTCCAAATCAAACGTTTTTTCTTCCTTTATATTAGACGGGTGCCATATTCGGGGGTCCCTTCGCGATACCATCTATGCACTGGACGGAGGGCCGACCCGTGACCAAAACAAGCATGCGACGCTCACAGAGTGAACATATTGTCAGAGTAAGTTGATACTGTTTTTTTTATTACATTTTATTTAGATATTTATTATTTAAATGTTTAAAGCGATTTAATACAATTTTAGTTAAATTTCTTCAAAATTCACTCGATCTATTTAGCGGTTCCATAATATCATGTTGTATTGCTTTTCCCACCGAAGCTTGAACATGTCGGAGCTGGTTTTGGTTTTCCAACATTCTCTTCCTTCATGAGGTATTCATATTTGAAATGTATGGATTATAACTATCCGTTGGATAGTTATGGCTGACTAAATCATGGGTTCTGCCCTCTCAGTTGTTGTTTTGGTGTTCATGGTTGTTTCTCATTCATCATCAAACAATTTGATCAATAATCTCTTATGAATATACTCTTAGGTGGAATGTGTTATCACTTTTACTCATAACTGTTAGCATAAAAGGGAAACAAAACAATATGGTGAAATAAAACAAACGTTTTGAAATAGTACACATTTCCAGTAGTGTTTAAAATTAGCTACCGTGATAATATTTGGAAACTTTTTGGAAATTTTTAATAAACAACCTCAATGTTTAAAAAGGAAATAGTTAAATCTAACAGTCGATAAGGCTTTTATTAGTAATGTTTTTTTTTTCATTCGTGAAACGTTTTATTTATTGATATTTTCTTTAGAAACACAAATCGCCACAAACGAAAAACAGAATATGGGAACAGATGCAAAAAGAGAAAGAGCTAAACGAAAGACTACGATGGAACAATCGGGGAAGTTCGTCGACCCGAACATGCCGAACGCAGTCCTTCATCCTGCCGAAGCACCTGCACGTCATTCCGGAGCAGCCCGAAGACGAGTCGAACGAACCCGAGAGCTACTCGTATTCCGAAATGAACGTTTATTTCTGAGACGGCTATAAATACTAGTATCTTAATGGATGAAGCTTGTCAAAACCTTGAGAAAAAATGGGGTGAAACTTACGACATTTATTGTTGGTCCCTGAAGAGCTATTGGCATTTGCTTATTTTGGAACACGGTTATTTCCGATCAAATGGCAGCAGGAATATACTTATGCAATATGAGCAGCATTTGGAGTTAGAATCAGTTATATAAAAACGTATAATTGATTTCGTTCATTTTCCTGACGACTACACAGATACGGTCAAAATTAATTAAGCCAGTAATTTGGAGCCTGGTGCAATATCATATCGCGATCGAAAATGGTCGTTTTTTTTTTGTCTTCCGTTCGTCAGTGATTTGCATTATGCATATCTTTTGAATATCTGCAAACTGCATTACAGAGACCAACTTTGTTTATAGAATTGTGATATAGTTTGTCTACCCTCTCGCCATGGAATAGCAAATAAAATCCTCAAGTGATTTAGAACAAACATTCTGTTACATTTCATGTAGATTAAGGGACTCTGTAGCGTTGTCAGAAGACAGATGATTGTCGTTTGTGGATAAGAAACAATTACAATTTAAACAACTCTGGTCGAAAATGGCAACCATCGATGGGCTACTGAAATGTACAGGTGTGAAACTGTTTAACCGTAACCCTTGTAGGTAATTTCTATCTATTTCGGTCATTATACTTAAAATTGTGGAGCCTTAATTTGTAAAAACGAAACAAACAAAAAAGGGGGGGGGGGGGATAGTTTCGCTCTCTTATTTTACATCCGATCCTATGATGATCAATGACGATTTCATGAAGTTAGAGATGAAGCTCTATCCAAGATCGTTTGCAAAACTCATTTTAATCAGAACAATAATCCTTACTCTTACCCTGCATCAAAATTGCAAATGTATTAAATGCATGGGCGTCGATCTGTACTTGATACATATTCATCAGGGGGAGGGGGGATGATCTATTCATTCATCCCCCTCCCCCTGAACAATAGGTATTACGTAAGGATCGACTCCCATGGTTAAATTCGTATGTGAAAGTGACATTGTTGCCCCACTTGCTTTGAATTATACTGAAAATTCGAGGAAATTAATCATGATATATAGCGAAATATATATGAGTTTGTAAGAATGCAGAAAGCGTTATATTATACCTGTCTGAAAATGACTATTTCCTATTATACAGTTGTTAACAATACTGGTGGTGAAGGGAAAAGCACGGAATGTTCCATTCCCGAGGGATTTTAAATGCTATTGAGGGAAGAGTAAATAAGTCCCGAGACGTAGTCGAGGGACTTATTTTCTTCACGAAATAGCATTTAAAATCCCGAGGGGAACATTCCCTGATTTTCCCGACAGCAAAGTTAATAACTGTTTTATCATCTGAATTGCCATGTAACAGTGCCATGTAATATCCAAAAATATTACATGGCAGCTCATGTACTGTATTTACTAAGTCAGGTGATAAAGGATAATTTGTTGAACTTATGGTGACATACTATACCCCTACACCCCCTTCCTAACCCTATCCCTTGATTCACTCATTTTCTTTCGCTTTATCACGATAACATGAGCGTGAATAAGTTCGTATCGGTGCACTTTGATCAACGTCGGTCTTTATCGAAATTTGCGGGGGAATTTTGCTCAACAATTATGAACAACAATCGACATTATTACATATTGATACAATCATGATTATGATATGTCCGACAGGTACAGATGTATAAAAAGGTGTAATTTATCTTGCACGTAGGTCAGTTGGACGAGGGAACAATCTGTAATCGTACTCAATTTGTTTAAGTGGGAGTAAAAATACAAACTGAACCAGAACGGCGACGCCATTCCTATCATTTACTTGCAGTTACTACAGTACTGTGATCTGAACTCCTGTCAGAATGCCGATAATTAAATTAAAGGGATAGTTGAGTTCTGGTAAGGAGAGTACAGTTTTAGTGAAACTGAATTTTAGTAACCCAAACCTGCATCATTACATTACAAACTAATAGTTATAACTAGAAAGGAACACAAAATTACAAATGACGTAGTAAAGATCATGTTATCATTAAAAAAGAGCCGTTAAAACGTAAGAGGGCGCTCTCTAAACACTCATCGGTTTGAACCATTTTGAATAAAATATTGTGCATGTGATGCTTTGTTGAAATAGTGATTAGATAGAGAAATAACCAACAACTATTTAAATACCTATTTTGTAACTTTTTGAAAAGAGGAAGCATTTTTTTGAATTTTTAACGGCTGGTTCAAAATTCTCTAATAAACCCGGGGCCCCGGGTTTATTACAAATTGTTATATTTATGGATATTTCAGCCGTTTCTGAACCGATTTTGATCAAACAAAGATGATTTTATTGTTTAAATATTATGCTCTTTCAAATTTTACACTCAGTTTTTCATTACCTCACAAACCAATTAAGTAGTCTAGCGCCCTCTCTACCAAAACTCAACTTTCCCTTTAAATGTCGGTGGGGAGAAATACGACATAAGTAGAGGAACACTGCAGAAATTTGGCCAGAGTTGGTTCCCTGAATATCTCATGATGAAGGGTCAGAAGGATGAACAAGGGAACTACTTTATCGAACGAGATGGCAAACTGTTCCGCTACGTCTTCATTTTTCTCATAGACGACCGCAAACTCGCGCTGCCGGACGACTTCACAGAATGGGATCAGCTTGAAATGGAAGCAGAATTCTACAAGCTTGACGAGATGACGAAGCAGATTAAAGCTTTGAGGTCATCAAGGTTGGGGAAGTAATAGTTCGTTTAACCAAAGAAGAAACAGCTATGACATAGTAATGATAGTATGAACCAGACTCATTCACTGCAAATTTACTCCATCGGCTACTAGAGAAGAAGGACAACTTAAATGCATGACAATTAACAGTATAACATAAATGACGACTGTTTCTTGAAAAGATTGGAAATCTTTAAATCTGGCTTCAAAGAACAATCATTCCCGAAATGTTGCTTGATTATCGACATTATCAAATTTCTTAAATCAAAAGAAGAAGAAGAATCGTACAAACTTAACATCACAACGCTGCATAATCAAGAGACTGTTATAATTATAACTGCGGCAGCTGTTGATCGTTCCCGGATCTGATCCCCTAGCTAGCCCACGTCCAATTTGATTTGTTCTACCACGATGATGACACATGCATGTATTCAAAACCGTCTGGGAACGCCTACCCCGATGCCTACCAAACAGACGAACCATCTCAAATTTCTTTGGAAGATAACAAAGAACCGGGAGTCAAATCTGCTTCTTTCCGACTTGACAAGAACAAAGCGGGTACGCAGGAATTATGATGGAATGGAAGCTGGTGTCTCTGACACCATATACCTCGGTATACGCGTGGGTGGGGAAGCAATGCAGAGTAATGTTCCCGGTGCTTACTGGCAGAGCTACCCAAACGGTCATGAGATACCCTACAAACCTGGAAGAGCTGAAATCTTACATCAGTGTTCGCCTGCAGACCACTGCATGATGTCCATACGACTCGGATCAATGCACGCTGCACGAAAGTGCGTTTCCAGGCATACCAGCCGGAGAAGCTTGAAGACGTAAAGCAACAGTATGGATTTCGTGGTACCGAGACCTGAAGCAGAATTGAATACTCTAGATGTTGATACTTATAGATCTGTGTACGAGACTTGAGAAGTTGTAATTGAACATGAACATGAACGTTAACTTTATTAGTGTTTATAATTGAACACTTCCAAACGTGATATATCTGACCGATCCTATATTGGAAGATTATTTTTAATTAAGTGTCAAAGTTTCATGTTCACAAGTGAATACAGTACAATGGATGTCAGATGTTATCACCTGTATACTGCCCATTGATTTCGACTATATTATCAATAAGCGTTCCGGAACGCTTTTCAAAATATCTTAATTATTGGGGAGACATTCATCTGCTACCATGAGCCAAACAATGATATACAAGGTAAATTTGAAAGATCCAAGCATAGGCTAACCCAGGATTTGTTCAATGGGGGGGGGGGGGGGGGGGGGGGGGGGGGTATCCGTACAATTTGTTTCGAAGCTTGACCGAGATCCGGCAAAAATTGTCGAGGCCAAGACCGAGACCACTGTCTTGTAAAGTTGCGTCTTCGAGGGCCCAAAACCATTGGTTACTCGAGACCGCTAAAAAGTGGCTTCAAAGTTGTAAGGGGGAGGGGTTGACCCCCCCCCCCCCCGCATGGTTACGCCTATGGATCCATTCAAGTGATTTGGGTTAGTGTTAGGATAAATGGATCACTTTGATTTTGAAAGGAAATTAATGCTGATCCATAATTACAACGTATAGTTACATTTGTATTGTTTTTAAGACTATATATGGTTTTAAATGAACGAAAACACTCTCGTTAATTAATGCCTTTATATTATCCGTAGCCTAAGCTTGATTTTGAATATATTACATTGTAATTACGTTCGTTATTCGATTCTGCAGTAACCATAATGGCATGTATAGAGTTAATACAGTACAAGACCCACCAGGTTTCCGTAGGCAATATGTTAACATTTTAAAGGGACTATGAACTGATCCATAAATTGCACCACGAACCAGTTTAAAATAATTGTATGCCTTTCTTTCATGAACAACTGACATTTTTATTGAAAATTTTGTATTTGACATGTTTGATGCTCTTTTATGAGTATAACGTAATTATTATCATCATTGCTATCATTAAGCTAAAAAGCATCCGATACACATCAATATCAATGTATGACATTCCGTGACGAAATTATTAATTACCATGAATCTTCAATCTTCTAAGATAATGTCAAAATAAACTTACCTACAAATTGATACAATTATACAGGGTGGCCCAGAAATAACGGAACGGGGCATTTCCCAAAATAAAGTAACACAATAAACATGTCCATCGGATAGGGTGTCCTTTCCAATGAACAACGATATCAAGAAACGTAATGTTGTAGTGTAGTTTTTGTTTTAGGGCGCTTTGAGTGAGACCATGTCAGGATCCTATTTTTGTCAATGTTTACCAAGTCAGTGTCTGATAAATGAGGCTTACTGCCCGTCATACTAGTGACCAATTAAGCCCATTCTCTCGGCAACGCTCGGCACAAAGCTGAATGCACACTAACAATGGCGCGTGGAATATTCGCGTGTTCAATGGTATGTAGGGCAATAAGTCTCATTTATCAGGCACTGACTTGGTAAAAATTGACAAAAATAGGAACCTGACATGGTCTCACTCAAAGCGCCCTAAAACAAAAACTACACGTCCAAAATTACTTTTCTTGGTATCATTGTTCATTGGAAAGGACACCCTATCCGATGGACATGTTCATTTTGTTACTTTACTTTGAGAAGTGCCCCTTTCCGTTATTTCTGGGCCACCCTGTATAAGAACTTTTTTTTTTTAGAAATATACAAATTAGAATATAATTGTTTAATTATTCACTATAGCGGCCAGAACTTGTAATTTGTATATTTGGGTATTCCTAACTTTAATAATTAGGTGTTGGAATTTTCTATCTTAAGCGGCTTGAATCTATTATATTGCTTATCACACTGTATAGCCAATAATTATAATGGTGTATAATAGGAAATTATTGTCTTCAATAGTATAAGCCAAATTTACAGCTTAGTTTTACCCAAATTGGACTAGGAACGAATGTTATGATCGGCGAAAACCGTTTCATATTCAGAAAATTGTGTTACTTT
Source organism: Echinarachnius parma (assembly GCA_037951105.1). Taxonomy (NCBI): domain Eukaryota; kingdom Metazoa; phylum Echinodermata; class Echinoidea; order Clypeasteroida; family Echinarachniidae; genus Echinarachnius; species Echinarachnius parma. Next base: position 2,042 of record JBAMJV010001567.1, on the reverse strand, counting down.
CGGACTAAGCCATCAAAAACATATTATTTTCGGGCATCAAATATCCAGTCGAGGACTTTTGAGTGTGCAATTGTCATGTATGCGGAAGGATAAGTATTCGGGCAAATTGACTTCCCTGCTTCAGCCCCCCCCCCCCCCCCCCCCCCCCCCCCCAGAAGACCCTTCTCCTACGCCCATGTTCAAGTCAATCAATTAAATAATAATTCATGTTTTATGATTTGTATTATGTATAACGATTTTTGTATCTTGACAGTGAATATTACAAGATATGGGCTTATCATTCGTTCTTGATATAGCCTCATGAATTATAATATCAATAATGAATTATTTGTAATCTCTGTGATTGCGTCGCTTTTTATGTACTAAATCAAAAGTATAATTATGTTTCAGCATTATAGAATCTAAACATTTCGATTTACTGCATTGATGTTTATTAGCTGTATTTTAAAATACCCATTTGTCATGTTTAAATTAGCTGTTTACACGATCATTCTTCATGGTAAAGGTATAATACACTTGAGTATTGGTACTTCCCGAAATGCCCCATGACACTTAATTGGTTGGTTTTAAAGGGGTAGTTTAGTTTTGGTAAGGCTGAACTTTAGTAGCCAAAACCTGCACAGTAACATTATAAACTAATAGTTATAACTCCACCATGCTCGAAAGGTATACAAAATTACAAACGACTAAGTAAAAAGCCTGTTATCATTCAAAAAGAGTCATTAAAACACAAGAGGGCGCTTTTTAAAAAGGCATTGGTTTCAACCATTTTCATACAAAATTATGCATGTGATGTTTTATTGATATAATGATTAAATACCGAGATCATCAACAACTATTTAAAAAACGCTTTTGAAAATTTTTGAAAAAGTGCAAGCATTTTTTATTTTTTCTAAAAATCATCTAATTATTTGGGCCCCAAATAATTATAAGATCAGATATATTTATTGATATTTCAGCCGTTTCTGGGTCGATTTTGACCAAATAAAGTTTATTCTGCCATTAAAATTGCATGTTCTCTCAAATTCGACACTCAGTTTTTCATTACCTCACAAAAAAATTGTGATGTGCAGCGCCCTCTCTACCAAAACTAAACTACCCCTTTAATTCCATTTGAAAGTTCCTTGAATAAAACATGTAAAATGAGAATCAACTGCTCTCATAGTTGAACATTTTGATTTCAAGATATTTTATTTATAAGTTTACCGGCCGGGGGACATTTTGACTTTTTAGAAAAATACAACAAAATGCTTATATATTGACTACTTTAAAAAATATCTAAATAGGTTTTTAAATAATTGTTGATGATACCTTTATTGCAGGGGCGTCGATCACGGGGGGGGGGGGGGGGGATGGGGTGATATATCCCCCCCCCCCCCCCCAATATTTGAGGTGGGGGGGATGGCCTGTATTATCATCCCCCCAATATTTGGGAGGGGTAAAAAAAATCTACCGGGGGGGGGGGGGGGGGTTTAGGGTGGTTTAAACCCCCCCCCCCCCTTGGGCTGCCAAGTGAAAATGTGATGTGCATAGACAAACGCCATCATGGGTTTAAACCCCCCCCCCCCCCCCTTGGGCTGCCAAGTGAAAGTGTGATATGCATAGAAAAACGCCATCATTGTGTCCAGACCCCACACAGTATCCGTATCCCCTTAGCAAAATAGCCCCCCAAAAAATCGCCCTCGCCGCTACGCGGCTCGTGGACGATGCTCCGCATCGTCATTGGGTCAAACCCCCTGATCATCCCCCCCAACCATGAGAAGAAATCGACGCCCTTGCTTTATTGGATTCATTATTTTAACAAAACATCAAATGCACAATTTTGTATGAATGGCTAAAACCAATGAGCTTTTAGAGAGCGCCCTCTTTAGTTGGAACGGCTCTTTTTTATGATAACAGGGTTTTTACTTAGTCGTTTGTAATTGTGTATTCAAGCATGGTGGAGTATTATTAGTTTGTACCGTAATGATTTCAAGATATTTTATTTATAAGTTTACCGGCCGGGGGACATTTTGACTTTTTAGAAAAATACAACAAAATGC